>CM063497.1:43988324-44005956 GCA_032207245.1 Pardosa pseudoannulata
TGTAGTACTTTCCGACATCTGTAATAGAGGACGCTGTACTTCCGTGCAGTTGTATTACTGACCGCTAGGGAAAGTATAAAAGGAAGCGCACTACTAAGGGTGGGAGGGTTTGGGAACATTCTGCCTTACCATGTTTCTTGGTTCTCTCCAGGATCTTTATTATTTTTCCCGACATCTGTAATAGAGGGCGCTGTACTTCTGTGTAGTTGTATTACTGACCGCAAGGGAAAGTATAAAAGGAGATCACTATGAAGGGCGAGAGGGTTTGGGAACATTCTTCTGTACCATATTGTATGGGCTTGCTTGAATCTTATAGATCATTCATTATACTCTGATATATCAGAGCGTATAGAATGTCAAATAACCTGTAGAGGGCGCTTCAGTATTTGCAACATTGGCCACCAGATGGCTAAGAAAGCTTTAAATTAAGTTGCCCATCAAGGGCGGAAGGATATGGGAACATTCTGCCTTACCATGTTTCTTGGTTCTCTCCAGGATCTTTATTATTTTTCCCGACATCTGTAATAGAGGGCGCTGTACTTCTGTGTAGTTGTATTACTGACCGCAAGGGAAAGTATAAAAGGAGATCACTATGAAGGGCGAGAGGGTTTGGGAACACTCAATCGTACCATGTTGTTTGGGCTTTACTTGAATCTTATACTTCATTACGCTCTGATATAGTATGATAACCTACAGATGGCGCTTCAGTAGTACAATATTTGCCACCAGAGGGCTAAGAAAGCTATAAAAGAAACTGCACAGCAAGGGCGGGAGGTTTTTGGGGAGGCTCTATTGATCATGTTTCTTGATTCTCTCCAGTATCTTGCATTTTTTTTTTCAAACATCTGTAATAGAGGGCGCTGTACTTTTGTGTAGTTGTATTACTATACCACGAGGGAAAGTATAAATAGAGAGCACTATTAAGGGTGGGGGGGTTTGGGAACATTCTACTGACCATGTTGTTTTGTTTGGTCTTAAACTGAATATTATTCATTACGCTCTGATGCAGTATGACAAAGAACCAACAGAGGGAGTTTCAGTAGTGTAATACTAGCCACCAGGGGGGTTAAGTAAAATAAACTGCCTCTAAGGAAATATTCATTCCTTAAATGCCATGTAATTGAAAATTGCAACTTTTTAAGTAATAGCTTTGTGTAGGTACTTTGAAATTTCGAATACTACCTGTTGAACGTTTTAAGTGTTGAAATTGTTTGTAGCACCATATGCATGTAATAGACGTCAACTGTAATTCTTAATTATTGTTGGTGCTATCAAAAACTTCCCCCCCCCCCCCCCCCCCCCCCCCCCCCCCCCCCCCCCCCCCCCCCCCCCCCCCCCCCCCCCCCCCCCCCCCCCCCCCCCCCCCCCCCCCACCCCCCACCCCCCCCCCCCCCCCCCCCCCCCCCCCCCCCCCCCCCCCCCCCCCCCCCCGATAAGCTAAAACGTCCTAAAAATGTATGTAGGAGTTATTTTACATTTACAGCAAACGAATCTTTGCGAAACTGCACCAAAGTAATCCAATATGGCCGTCATGCCGAAATGGCACCTAAACGACATACTGAAGAACTTTAAGATTCTTTATGTTAACGACAGTTTTGAGAATATCTTATATTTTGGAATGTATCAAATCAAGCAGATGTGTCAAATGAGTACTGTATAGCAATTTCATAAAAATAAACTAAAATTTATTTTGGAATGTATCAAATCAAGCAGATGTGTCAAATGAGTACTGCATAGCAATTTCATAAAAATAAACTAAAATTTATTTTGGAATGTATCAAATCAAGCAGATGTGTCAAATGAGTACTGCATAGCAATTTCATAAAAATAAACTAAAATTTATTTTGGAATGTATCAAATCAAGCAGACGTGTCAAATGAGTACTGCATAGCAATTTCATAAAAATAAACAAATTTATTTCAGAAGTAGTTGCATAACATTCATTAACCCTTTAATGGCAGAGTCATTGCTGCCAATTCGATATCGATGCGTACCTTAAATCGAAGTTATTACGGAATGAACAGAATAAAATATGAAAGAACTTTAAACAATTTTGAATACTACAGCACGTTACGTTAGCGATCAGCTGTCGTTTTAAAAAACATGCGATGCCACTGTTAAAAAAGGAAAAACTTCCTGAAAAAAAGATTAGTTTGGTATTACATGTAAAATAAGTACTGAAAAAGGAAGTTTAATAACACATATAGCAATTTGTCATGATTTTAGTCTATGTACCTGCCGAAAAAAGTAAATTTATGTGCGCTTTCGAAAAATCAAAGCGTCGATCCAAATGGAAAATGTATAATTTCCTCGACAATTTTGTAAATTTTTTATATTTCCTACTACCTACTCTCAAAAGAAAAACTCTTTCTAAAAAAACCGAACAATACTACAAAGCTACTTTTTAGAGGAATCTAAATTGAGACGCTAGGTAAATTTACATTTTCCATTAAAGACTAGGCATTAAAGGGTTATAATGGGAATATATTTACAACAATTTCATAGTTCATTTCATCAGGATGAACACAACTGTTAATCTTTATGTTGTCTTGTCAAACTCGTTCAAAGATTTCATCAAATCTAAGAATAAAAATAAGATTAATTAAACATAACATTCACATTAGAAAAAAAATACAATCTTTACTTCACACAAATTTAAAATCATCTTTTAAATTTTGTTGGGTATAAATTGTTTTGATTGATTTCTGTTGAAATTTATTACTTCAATACTCAATTTATTCTTTTTCGGTTCAGGCTGGCTACAACCGAAAATTTTCTTTCGGTTTAAACTATTTTTTTTTTTAATCTATTACTTACAGACGCTGTTGCATACTGCATAAAATTCTATTTAGTAAAACACACAAGGCAATTAATACAGCGGATAAAATGAAAAACAAAGCTTTGAAATAATCTTTTAAATTTTGTTGGTTGCGAATTGTTTGATTGATTTCTGTTGAAATTTATTACTTCAATACTCAATTTATTCTTTTTCGGTTCAGGCTGGCTACAACCGAAAATTTTCTTTAGGATCTAAATTATTTTTTTTAATCTATTACTTTCAAACGCTTCTGCATACTGCATAAAATTCTGTTTAGTAAAACAAATGAAGCAATTAATACACCGGAAAATATGAAAAACGAAGCTTTGAAATAATCTTTTAAATTTTGTTGGTTGCGAATTGTTTTGATTGATTGATTTCTGTTAAAATTTATTCTCTTTAGGTAGATTCAGACTGGTTACAACCGGAAATTTTCTTTCGATTTAAATTATTTTTTTAATCTATTACTTACGAACGCTGTTGCATACAATATGAAAAACTGAAAGCATAAAAAAGACAGTTTTGTAGAAAATTATCAAAAATATATACCATACAAATGACTTAGTATATTTTCATTCAGTTCTGTGTTAAAAATTACGTACTGATATTTACACAATACATTTCCCTTCTATTTTTTTAACATTCGAATCAAAATTGTTTTATCTTAGTTTTAGAGAGCATTTAGTTTTTATTTTATATCAATATTTTTCAAAAGGTAGCTACAGCTGTTACTGAAGTCATGTGACTCAAACACAGTTCTCCTTTATAAACAGTAAAAGAATATTTTTAGACACTTTGAAACACGATGTCCAAATATATGTGTGAAAAAAAAAAGTGTAATTGTAAAAGAAAATATCATGCAATGTAGATTTAAAGAACTTGTTGCAAACCCAAAATATATCGTAATGGTTGTAGCTTTTACACGCGTAGATACAATCTATATAAGTATCAATTCTTGTACGTGTTTAAGAATATATTACAGGAACAAAATTAAATGCAAGAATGATAAATGTGTTAAGTAAAGTATCAATTGTCAAGGCCGTAGGCAGGGAGGGATTTGGGGGACAGGTCCCCCCCCCCCGAAACTTTGAAAGACCATTTTGTTGATAGACAATCCAACGTTTGTGTGTTTATGGGCTATTAATGTAGCTGTTAATGAACAAGGACAGTTATTCTCTTAGAAAAAAAAACGCTGAGACCATAAAAGTTTTGCTAGGCCGCTGGCCGGAAATACAACACTGTATTTTCGGTATTGTATTCTGAAAATGCAGTGCTTTTCCTTACATCAATTGAAGTATAATTCACAAATAAAGATGTCTTTCTCCCTTGGTCCCCCTCCGAAAATAATTTCTGGCTACGACCCTGTCAATTGCTGTACGTGTTTAAGATATATTACAGGAACAAATTAAATGCAAGAATGATAAACAAATGTGTTAAGTAAAGTATCAATTGCTGTACGTGTTTAAGAATATATTACAGGAACAAATTAAATGCAAGAATGATAAACAAATGTGTTAAGTAAAGTATCAATTGCTGTACGTGTTTAAGAATATATTACAGGAACAAAATAAAATGCAAGAATGATAAACAGTGTGTTAATTGGCAGTTGCAAAACAAGAAAGGTTGTAGCAAAACGTTCAATTAAAATTGTGACATTGGCCTACATCCTTTTATATCTATTATTATATTGGTAGTTAAGCTAGAGTTAACAAAGACACAGTATATATTTATTTAATACCATCTTACCTTTGATATATTGAGAAAAACATCGTTTCACAGCACGACATGTGTGTCGTTCCATCTTTGATTATTGGTTCCTCTTCACTTCAGTTCATTTTACCCAAGGTCAATGGGTTAGCTATTAGTCTGTATCACACCTCCTGCAAATAAGGGCCTTACTCTGTAGTTCGTACCGAACGTTCGTTGTGACGTCACCTTGACGTCAGACGGAAATTTTGACAGCAAACGATATTTCGGTACTCTGGGGGTTACATGTGGAAAGTTACCAATAATTTAGGTTGATGTAAATTTCCGCATGTAACCCACAGAGTACCGAAATTTCGTTTGCTCTCAAAATTTCCTCGAGCTGACGTCAACTTGACGTCATACCGCACTTGCGGTACGAACCGCAACTAGAGTAAGGCCTGGGACAATTTGTCGCAACGTCACGAACTACTATAATGCCCTTTAAAATCATTTTCATGTTTACAACAGCCAACAGACAAACAATAAACTGCCCTTTCGTTTGAAACTAAAGCCAGAATTCTCATAATTTTGATTTGCCCTACTGCGTGAAATCGCCTTATACACTTTAGTACTAAATTGCTACTACTAATTAAAAAATGCTTTACTTCAAAAATAATGACCAGTATAAATCTTTTGTGGAAGATTTTGTTGTGGCATAATAATATGGACTAAGATGCACAGAAAAGTTACATCGAAAACTAAACGGAAATTCCGTCAAAAATTTTTGTTTTACTTTAACCCTTTGTACTCGAGGCCGTTTTCGCGCGGAGCAACTTGAAATGTTTTCTAGTGCTTTTGGTGAATTTCTTTTAATCGTTGATTAAACTTCTTTCATCTTCTTACACCTCTTCATCCATCACTATCATCACTCGAATCCGTTTTCGAAGCGGACTAATTAGCAACTCGAAACGTTTTGTAGTGCTTTTGGTGAATTTCTTTTAATCGTTGATTAAGCGTCTTTCGTCTTCTTACACCTCTTCATATCACTATCAACACTCGAATCCGTTTTCGAAGCGGACTAATTAGCAACTCGAAATGTTTTGTAGTACTTGTAGTGAATTTCTTTTAATCGTTGATTAAACGCCTTTGTCTTCTTACACCTCTTCCTCTATCATCACCGCGACTGTTTTCGAAGCGGACTAATTAGCAACTCGAAATGTTTTGTAGTGCTGGTGAATGTCTTTTATCGTTGATTAAATGTCTTTCGTCTTCTTTCACCTCTTCCTCTATCTTTATCCTCACTCGAGGCCGCTTTCGAAGCGGACTAATTAGCAACTCGAAATGTTTTGTAGTGCTATCTTGATGAATTTCTTTTAATCGTTGATTAAACGTCTTTCGTCTTCTTACACCTCTGCCTCCATCACAATCATCTTTGCTCTGTCGTCAAGCTTCCCTCAATAACTGTCTCAATCTCCAAGTCATCTTCATTCTAGCTTATTTCAAGACTAAGTGTCCATACTAATAGGGATCAGAAACTTCAAGTTTTAGAGTCCTTTTGCCTCAGCTGTCGAGACCGAAAATGGGAGTCTAGTACATGGTTCCGCAGATAAGAAAATCTTACGTCCTCTGAAAGGGAGATTACGTCACCTTCGTAAAACTGTACAGGAAGTGCTTAGGACACAATTTCAAATAAATTAAATATAAATAGTTATCACCGCGCATCGAGTTTACACACGAAACAAAGTGGTGATCGAGAGTCACATTTCTCCAGTTGCGGCTTTAAATCATGTAGTCATCGAGAGTTATATCTTCAGTTGCGCAATTTAATCATGTAGTGAGCGAGAGTCACTTCTCCAGTTGCGCTATTAAATCATATAGTGAGAATCATCTCTCGAGTTGCAGCCATCATGTGAGGATTAAGAATCACCTCTCCAGTTGCGCCATCAAATTATGTAATGAGCAAGAGTCATTTCTAGAGTTGCGGCATCACGTAGTGGTCGAGAGTCACTTCTCCAGTTGTGCCATTAAATCATATAGTGACAGTCATCTTTCGAATTGCGGCGTCATGTGGTAGCTGAGAGTCACCTCTCCAGTTGCGGTATTAAATCATATAGTGAGAATCATCTCTCGAGTTGCGGCATCTCGTAATGATCGAGAGACTTCTCCAGTTGCGGTATTAAATCATATAGTGACAGTTATCCTTCGAATTGCGGCGTCATGTAGTGATTGAGAGTCACCTCTCCAGTTGCGGTATTAAATATCATATAGTGAGAATCATCTCTCGAGTTGCGGCATCATGTGGTGATACAGAGTCACCTCTCTAGATGCACCATTACATCATGTGGTGATGAGAGTCACCTCTCCAGTTGCGGCATCAAATCATGTAGCGGTAAGTCACCACTAGAGTTGCGGCATTAAATCATGAGGCGATAAGTGTTACCTCTCGAGTTGCGCCATCAAATCATATGGTAATCGAGAGTCACCTCTCCAGTTGCGGCATCAAATCATGTAGTGATCCAGAGTCACTTCTCGAGTTGCGGCATTAAATCATGTGGTGAACAAGAGTCACCTCTCGAGTGCAACTGGTTAAAAGCACTGCAATAAAAAAAAAATAAGAAGTAAAAAACAATTAAGTATTAGAGAAGAAAACAGTGTTGAAATATTTAATGCTTACCTTTCGAGTTAAAAAGAAATTATGAATGTAATAGAGCCGAAAAGAGATTTATTAGATATGGGTATTTGGATTAGACACATATACTAGTAAATCTCCATTAGGTGCAACTGGACGGGAACATCCGAAATCTTTTCACAAGCTATAGAAGGTGCAATAATATACAAAATAAAACATACAATACACCATTTATAACCAATTAGGTACTACCAACAATTGTAACAATGGGAAATTTATTATGGACGTGTTAATTGATACACTAATCAATAAAATACTGTCAAATCATCTGTTAAAATAGATGTTCTACCCACATATTACCTTTTTTATTTTTTCTCTGTAAGTTGCGAGTGGCAACGGACGATTTTTGTTAGTGAAAACATGGTTGTTCTTTCGTATACGAGAAAAAAAAATGGCTCTTGAGTTGCTTTTGTGCTTTAATATGTTAATATTATTTACGCCATAAATTCTTCTATGTGACATTTTCTGAGCATTTAAAGATCTCGCATACGTAAATATAATAAAAAGTGTTTTATATTAAAAACGCGTTTGTTTTGAGCAATTAATTAACGTCATTGAGAACATTCTTCAGTATCACACTTCTGATTTCGAAACCCAAACGGGACATCACAGTCAGTAGAAAAAATCCAACAGTCACTTTTTAAATACTAATAAATTTTTTTAATGTTCTCTTAATTAAAAAAAAAATAATTTCATAGCATTTAAGTTTAGAATAATATAAAAAGAAATTTAGAATTTTTTTTATTTTTTTTTATTTGTTAATTCTCCTGAACACGAAATTGAGGAACAAACTAACTTTAAATTCTTAAATCAATGAATATAAAAAATTCTAGGTTGCTCCAATGAATGAAATTCATTAAGACGTTATTAAATTTTAAAAATTTCTATTAAAAATGACAAACATTTGTCACATACTTGTTAAGCATTTATATCCATACAAGCATATATACACTCACTTCCAAAAGTTAAGTACGAAGATGAAAAATACAAAAAAATATCAACAAATGCTGCTTTGATGAACACAAAATTCGGAAGGAAAGTTATAAATATTTATGTATAAAACAAAATCTTTAATTATATAAGAAATGAAAACAATATTAAATTTTTGTAAGTTATCAGACAATGACATAATGGAGACTTAAACAGAATTATGTATAAAGTGAAAATAAACAGCATAAAATAAAAAAAGGCATTAATAGGGTATGTGATCCCCCTCATCTGTATACAAAGTTTACACCTTGAGACCAAGCTTTCAATTAGGTGGTCAACCACCGCAGAATTAAGCAATCGCCATTCTTCTTGTAAAGCAGTTTCCAGCTCAATAAGAGTGGCTGGAGGTGGGAAACGTGAAGATATAGAACAGTCGAGAGCATCCCAAAGATTTTCAATGGGATTAAAGTCGGGCGAATATGCTGGCCAAGCCATACGCGCAATCCCTTCACTCTCCAGGTAGTCATCGACGATGTCAGCTCTATGGGAACGTGCGTTATCGTCCATTAAAACAAAATTAGGGCCAACTGCTGCAGCGTAAAATCTCACAATGGGTTCTAGGACTTCATCTCGATACGGGACAGCCATCACAGAACCCCGTTTAAAGATGTCCAGGTCGATGCGGTATCCTAAAGTAATCCCTGTCCACACCATAATGCTTCCACCTCGAAATGCGTGATGTTCGGGGATGTTTTCGGGCTGATTGCGTGTTCCTTGTTCATGCCATATCCTTATAAGCTTGTCATCTGGCTCTAGAGCAAATCTCGACTCATCAGTAAACATGACATTGCCCCACTCAGACACAGTCCAATTGACATGTTCCCGGCACCACTTTAATCGTGCCCCTCTTGATTGGGCGGATAGAAAAACACAAACTCGAGGTACCCGGGCGTACAGTCCACTCATATGTAATCTTCGACGTACAGTAGCTGCAGATATCGCCTTACCAATGGACGCTGTAACCATAGATGTCACACGTGTGGAGGTCGCTCTGCGATTCCGCTTGGCTAAAATAGCAATATATCGATCTTCCGCGGGGGTTGTAACCCTTGGGCGACCGGCTACGGGCCTTCGGACAACTGTCTGTGTGGTTTGGAATTGTTTCCATAAACGTGAAATTACAGAATGATGAACGCCGAAGAAAAGAGCAACATCTGTGATCGACTGTCCTGCTTCAATGCGCCCCACAGCACGCCAGCGCTCAGAATCTTCCATTCGTCTTCTGGAAGTCATAGAAACACGTATGTCTTGAAAACAAACTGTACGAAAGTTTTAAACACTTTTTTCACTTACAATCAACTTATGTAACCCTTCATAAAGCTGGCATCTTATAAGACTGACCTTTTTGCATATTTCTTGACATGAAAGCGCGATTGGCTGTTAACTAACATATTTGCATACTTCCATCTACCTCTGCAGCGAATTGCATCCTCTTCAATTCTGATTGGCTTCCGGAAATTAGCATTTTCATCTTCGTGCTTAACTTTTGGAAGTGAGTGTATATGTAGCCACAAGGGCTGTTTTGTACTTTTAAGCTGCAAGCATGCACGGTAGTATTTCGCAGCCCCTTATCAACGATTATAATTAGTAGCTAGTCTACAGGCCGCCCTAGATATTTTGAGGCCTTCATGCATGCACACCTACTAGTCCTGGTCTTATATTAGACATCCATATACTCACTCGTATATCAAATATAAAAATAATTAAGATGTATATATTTTATATAATAAGCAAGTAACTGGTAATAAATAGCATTACTAGTAGAATCCCAGTTCCGTGAGCAGGCATCTGCCTATTGTACTCGTCACAAAATTGAATCAGATTTCAATTTCTTCTGAATAATATACCGATATT
The DNA here is from genome assembly GCA_032207245.1 of Pardosa pseudoannulata. Lineage (NCBI taxonomy): Eukaryota > Metazoa > Arthropoda > Arachnida > Araneae > Lycosidae > Pardosa > Pardosa pseudoannulata. Next base: position 43,998,362 of record CM063497.1, read on the forward strand.
TCCTGATATAATAAAGACAAATACCTAGATTTTAGATAAACTTGGAAGCCAGTGAAATGAAAGCGCCTCTGGCTAGTAACGTGATGCCGCCACTGTTCGTAAAATCGAATCAGTTTACAATTTCTGCTGAATAATATACCGATATTTCCTGATATAATAAAGACAAATATATAGATTTTAGATTAACTTGGAAGCCAGTGAAAATGAAAGTACAGTTGGCTAGTAGCGTGATGCCGCTACTTTTCGTTAAATCTAATCAGTTTACAATTTCTGCTGAATAATATACCGATATTTCCTGATATAATAAAGACAAATACCTAGATTTTAGATAAACTTGGAAGCCAGTCGAAATGAAAGCGCCGCTGGCTAGTAACGTGATGGGGCACGTAGTATAGTAACGTGATGGGGATGCCCCTCTCGTCTTAAACTCGTCTTAAAATCGAATCAGTTTACAATTTCTGTTGAATAATATACCGAAATTTCCTGATATAATAAAGACAAATACCTAGACTGTAGATTAACTTGGAAGAAAATGAAAGTGCCGCTGCTTGCTACACTTTTTGTAAAATCGAATCAGTTTGCAATTTTGTCTCAATAATACCGATATTCCATCCAGTAACAAATACAAATACCTAGATCTATATTAACTTGGAAGAAATTGAATGTGCCGCTGCTTATTACACTTTTTGTAAAATCGAATCGGTTTACAATTTCTGCTGAATAATACCGATATTCCACGCAGTAATAAATACAAATACCTAGATTCTAGATTAACTTGGAAGAAAATGAAAGTGCCACTGCTTGTTACACTTTTTGTAAAAATCGAATCAGTTTATAATTTTGTCTGAATAATACCGATATTCCATGCAGTAATAAGCACAAATACCTAGACTCTAGATTAACGTGGAAGCCACTGAAAGCAAAAGTTCCGCCTCCACTTGTCGTAAAATCGAATGTTTCCATTTTCTGCTGAAAAATATCGATATTCCATGATGTAATGAATACAAATACTTAAACTCTAGATTTTTAGATCTATGATGAGACAAAATGTTTAAAACTTTGCGTGGAGGCTGGATATTAGAAATAGTATTAAATTGAAATAGCTGTCATTTACGATCTTCAGGTCTTTACACTGGAACGGGGGAGGGGGCAAATTACTTTCTTTAAAAACATCCTTTGTATCTGAATATCGAATGGAAATATCGATTTATTTTACCAACTTAGCTCATAATTTATTTTCAATTTTTTTTTATTAACGTTGCAATTTTTTATTCTAGAATTACATTAAAAAAACTCATTTCAATTTTAATTACACTTCTTTTACTGAAACCACATTACCTTGTTTCTCACCAATTGGCCCAGTCTACAAAATCGCCAAGTTTGGCGCACACAACTGCGGTGTTTAAAATGCATCTGTACCTGTTTAAAAAATATTTTGAAAAATTGTTTTAAAGATACTTTTGTTTCGCACAACGGCCGATAGATGGAGGCACTGAGCTTATTCTCCATTTTCTGTCTCCATGCTTTTTTTTCGTCGATTCTATTTTTAGTAGTGTAGTTTGCAATTAAGAAATTTGCCGTAATTTTAATTACACATAGTGTTTAATTTTGGGCTATAGTTTAATTCTACCAGAGTGTTTCTTATTTGTAACTTTGTTCATTCTATTGGATTTAGAGTTGGCCTCATACTTAGCGCCGTGACCTCCCCAAAAAATTTGACTTCGAATAGATAAATGTTCGTGATAACGTCTCGATTAGTCGAGAATCAAACCCACTCCAGGTCACGTTCACAAGGCTAAGTAGCGGAAGAAATAAATCCAGAAACAACAACACAGGCAGCATAATAAATATATTAGAAACTCCAGTATCTCCGAGACTGTATCTGGAACGTAAAGATAACATTAGGTGGAATTTTAAATTATTAACAGTTTTAGAAACAAGGCTTGTTTTAATGATAACTAAATCAAGTGGAGGCTAAGAAATTAATAATTCAGGAGAATTTATGATGTAATTAACATATGACGTGTGCGCATAGAATTGCGATTACGATTAAATTAATCACGTGTTTGATCCTTGGATGAAATGAGCTGAAATGATGGGAAAATTGGAAGGGAAAGTACCGTTTTTGGGGAGTGATTGGAATAGAATCTAAAATTTTACTCTATTAACGGACATCGCTGTGTAAAGTAAAAATTACTTTGAAGATTTTTTAACAATATGGCCGAACAACTGGAAGATTTTGATTGATAAATTAAACAGTGCTATTGCAAAATATGAAGAATTGGAGAAAAAATTTGACGAACTACAAGAAGAAAAAAGAAAATATGAAATTGAAAATAGAGATCTAAGACTTGACATCGAAATATTGGAGGATAGAATAGATTACTTACAATTACAAAGCATAAGGGATGAAATTGAAAAAAGTAGAATGACTTTAAAAGGATAGAATTAATCAAGAAAATATCGAAAGACTAAACAATTTTGTGATTCAGGCCATTGAAATCTATTCAGATTATATAGGAAACTTGGAAAATCAAATTGAAAAGTATAAAACTATGATGAAGGACGTATGCCTTAAACCTAACAATTTAGGAAAAATTCCTACATATACACTATAATAAGGAAATATAAATATCCTTATTTCATAATAAGAAGCACTAACTATCATGAGGCATTGGAAGAATCAAAGAAAGTGTATCCAAATTTAAAAGAAGTTTACAAAGTGAATTATGATCTAGAAGAGACATATTCAAATAATAGACTGGTAACAGAATTCAATCATATAGATATATTTGATAAGGAAATGTTACTTGTGAATTATACAGAACAGAAGTTAGCAGACGATCTGAAAAATTTTTCCATGACTCATCAAAATGGATACCGTACATTTTGTTTGATAAAAAAGGAAGAGTACCCTTATTATGCATATAGGGTTCAAAAGGAAAATTATATACAAACTAAAATGAATTGTGAAAAAAAATTTCCTAATGCATTAGAAATTTGCACATTGTTTGATATTCCTAATGCAAAGATGTTGCATAACAGAATAAAAGAAAAATTTCCAAAACATGTATCACGTAATCATATAAAATTACCTGACAATTATACAGAAGAAGAATTTATTAGGGAGCATCTTTAAGCACTTTTTAAGGCCTTAAAAACGCGTTTCGAAATTAAGCAGTTTTTAAGCACTTTTAAGCACCGTACGAACCTTGCATTGAATATTCAATTGTTGCTTAGATACAAATTTGAGATCATATAACTATATTCTCATCTAGATCTTATACTATTATATCACTTAATAGTTTCTAATAGTGGGGCATTGAAAAATTTATATGAATCTGCATTTTATAGCTTTAAACTTAAATATTGTAAAACAAAAATTTGATGCATTTAGAAAATATTTAATTTGGTTCAACTGTTAGTTATGCTTCGATTTAGAAAAACACATTTTTATTTTGAAATACACATTGCTATATAATTTGGTTCAACTGTTAGTTATGCGTCGATTTAGAAAAACAACATTTTATTTTGAAATACACATTGCTATATAGCCTTTATTTAGGTTGATATATATATTGTTTATATGTAAATTTGACAACTATTAAATAACATTAGAAAACAAGAAATTAGTTCTGTAAAGTATGAAACATTTCAAAATATTCTTTAATATTTAAAAACTTGACATTTTTATGCCATATATTTCAAATATGCAAATTTGGGGCTATTTGACTGCAATTATTTTTAAAAATTTTTTGCATACTGTTTCAAATATTTTAATACTTATAGTTTATACTTTTTATTGCATTTTCATTGCTTTATGAAATAAGTACCCATATTTTTTGTTACATTTAAATGTCATTTAGAAAAGTTTGAAAATTGTTCTTCATAATCTTTGTAATTTTAAAAATTGGTACAATCTGTGTCTAAATTTTATCTATACTATGTTTTTTTTTTTTTTTTTTTTTTTTATTCTATTACATATAGTTTATACTTTTTATTACAATTTTATTACTTTTTTAATATGTTTATTGCTGCTATCTTAAATGGCATGCTGCCACAATTAGTGCCATAAAATATAGCCAAAACAAGAGGGTACACTAAACAGCATTTCCACCTTTTTTGTTGTTATTTTGATGCCATATTTTAAGTTGATTTATTTTTTTGCCATGTTTTCTTTCACTTTATATATTTTTTTATGCATATATCGCATCTTGAATATTATAAACAAAACAGAATTGATGAAAAAGTGAAAGTTAAATAACCTAATAATACATTGCATAGCAGGTGCAGGATTTAGGTCTTGGCATCTCGGATATGTCAAAATATACAGTAACCGATGATATGAATGACACCTTCAAGATGTGATTGTATGTCAATGGGTTGATTGTTTAATGCTTCCCCAATTTTGTTTAAAATACAATTAATAATGGTAATTTACTTTTAATTTGAGGTAGAAACCAATGAATATACAGTAAAACCTCAGTATAACAACTCCCTGTGGGACTAACATCATATAGTCGTAACGAATTGAAAAAATAATAAAAAAATTAAGAAAAGATGAAACAGCACATATCTAAAGAACACTTCTATTTTTGCACGAAATATAAGTTTATCTCTAGGGATATTGTATAACATTATAGGGTTATATTTGGCTATTATTCATGGTCACCTGGATAATACCAAAGTACCCTGAATTCAAATTGGAAACATTTTTATTGAAAAATTGCTATATGATTAAACTTAGGTATGTATATACAACAATTATTTTTATGTATGTGAGTTTATTAACACTTATAAGTAAGTTTATAGTTTTTATGATAAAATTCCTGTAATTTCTCTAACAGCATACATTTTATTTGTATGAACATCAGAATTTTTTTCTTATATACTTTAACCAAAGCTTTTTAAAGTCATGGAAAATGATCTGCTAATTAAGGGAAAGTCATGGATTTGAAAATAATTATTTTAGCAGATACCTGTAAGTTAAATGTAAATTAATCACCATTTCACTTACTGAATAGTCTCAACTGACTATTCTTTCATGGCCTATAAATTCTTTTTATGCTATAATTTATTTAAAATGCTTAAATGAGAAATTTTTTATTATTTATATCTTTAATTTTTTATAAAAAATTTTATATTATAAAATACATGTAGTTATACTTGGGGATGAAAAAATTTTTCAAACAAAAAATTATGTATATATTAATTATAATTTATGTGAAAGGAAAGATGTATATCTGCAGTTGTATAGCATTAAGCTGACCAACAGTTTTCCTCCGAAAAGAGGACATAAGTATCCAATATTTTTATTAAATTTTTTTATCTAATATTTTTATATATATATTTCTATATATAATTTTTTATATGTAGCCATACTTAAGAGATAAAAAAATTTTCAATCAAGAATGATGTATGTATTAATAGTAATTAATTCGAAATGAAAGAAGTTTATCTGCAGTTGTATAGCATTAAGATGACCAACATTTTTCCTCTTAACAAAGGACATAAGTGTCCAATATTTTTATTAAATTTTTTTTATCTATTATATATTTATATATATATATATATTTCTATATATAATTTTTTATATGTGTTATACTTAAGGGATCAAAAATTTTTCAATCACGAATGATTTATGTATTAATAGTAATCAATTTGAAATGAAAGAAGTTTATCTGCAGTTGCGTAGTATTACGCTGACCAACATTTTTCCTCTGAAAAGAAGACATAAATATCCAATATTTTTATTAAATTTTTTATCTATTATATTTATATATATATATTTCTATATATAATTTTTTATATGTGTTATACTTAAGGGATCAAAAATTTTTCAATCACGAATGATTTATGTATTAATAGTAATCAATTTGAAATGAAAGAAGTTTATCTGCAGTTGCGTAGTATTACGCTGACCAACATTTTTCCTCTGAAAAGAAGACATAAATATCCAATATTTTTAATATTTTTTTTTTACCTATTATATATTTATATATGTATATATATTTATATATATAATTTTTTATATGTAGTCATACTTAAGGAATTAAAAATTGTTCAATCAAGAATGATGTATGTGTTAATAGTAATTAATTTGAAATGAAAGTTTATGTGCAGTTGCATAGCATTAAGGCGACCAACATTTTTCAAATGAAAAGGAGAACATAACTAAATTGCTACTGTGATGTTTCAGATGAATAAGAAATAAGACTACTACTTCATCAGAAAATATAATCTACTGTTATCAAAAAATGCAATATCAACAACAATCAAAAATAGCAATTGTGTAATTTTGTGAAGAGTTATTTTATTTTCTGAACTGCAGTCACTACAATGTCACAGCCTGCTTTAAATGAAATAAGCTTTTTCTCATCTTTATGAGATATATAGGTTATTAAAGTGCATGTATTTATAAATCAGCTTTTACGTATAGAAAAGAGGGGTATCTAGAATTACACATCAAAAACATCTAGAACACTTTTTGATGAAGGATGATTAGTCATCTTTTCAACCCTTTGTCTTAAAACAACGTATGGGTGACACATTCGTACTGCTGTGCTTAAAATGAGAACCTCGTATCACACATGTGATGATTCTTTCTATCCAAAACTGAAAAGCTCGTATCAGACATTTATTGTATTGTTTATAGGCGATAAAGTTTTTATTTTTGCGTTATTGTTTGTTACAGTTGCAATATAAGAGTTGGCCGTTTATTCTTAGGTGTAATTGCAATAGAGAATTATATTATATGCAATAAATAATTAACTGTTGGCTCTTAAAAAAAAAATCTAAAAATTTAACCTAATGGCAAAAAGGATAATTGATACTAATAACGGTGCTGGAAAGCGTCCTGTTTCCACCTTAGAAACTGAAACAGATATCGATTTGGATACATCTGAAGATAGCCTTGTAGTTTGTCCTGTAAAAATTTAACCTAATGGCAAAAAGGAAAATTGATAATAATAACGGTGCTGGAAAGCGTCCTGATTCCACCTTAGAAACTGAAACAGATATCGATTTGGATACATCTGAAGATAGCACTGTAGTTTGTCCTGTAAAAATTTAACCTAATGGCAAAAAGGAAAATTGATACTAATAACGGTGCTGGAAAGCGTCCTGTTTCCACCTTAGAAACTGAAACAGATACCAATTTGGATACATCTGAAGACAGCATTGTAGTTTGTCCTGTAAAAATTTAACCTAATAGCAAAAAGGGAAATTGATACTAATAACGATGCTGGAAAGCGTCCTGAATCCACCTTAGAAACTGAAACAGATACCAATTTGGATACATCTAAAGATAGCATTGTAGTTTGTCCTGTAAAAAAATGTGTGCAAAATTTAGTTAGTGATGAAATTGTTTCTGGTCACGACACATGAGAAAAGCTTATCGAAAGTGGCACACATAATCGTCGCTCCATTCATAAGGCAAGAGGTTAATATATACGACAATACTACTGAATAGTTATAAATAGGTATTGAACTTTGACATTATATTACAGTCAAACTTTATAAGAAAAGAGCTCAATTTAGACACAATATCAAAGTTTAAATATTCCCTAGTAAAAAAAGGAATATCTATAATTTTT
>CM063497.1:44006056-44033556 GCA_032207245.1 Pardosa pseudoannulata
GCGCACCTGTAAAGTCAGGGAAAGTCATGGAAAATTATGGATTTAGACAATGGATTAATTTTGTCACGGAAAGTCATGATTTTTCAAGTAAAATGAGTAAAAGTCATGGATCTACTAAGCTACCGATTAAAAAAAATGCATTGAATTGTTTAATTCTATTTTTACTTGTCATTTGGCTGAAGTTTCTGAGTTTGGTATTTATGTATTATCCTATTGACTATATTGCCAATTAAAATTTGTTCACCAAGGAAACTCAAAGCAAGAAAGCTTAATGGGTGGGTAAATGTATATTATTCTGGTCTTTTCTTAAATTGTTGATTAAAATTTTATTAATATAATATTCATTATTTTTTAATAAAAATTAGTTACGATTTTTTGCAAAAAATATAAGTTTATCTTTAGGGATATTCTATATAACATTATAGGGTTATATTTGGCTATTATTCATGGTCAAAATGGATAATACCAAAGTACCCTGAATTCAAATTGGAAACATTTTGATTGAAAAATTGCTATATGATTAAACTTAGGTATGTGGATACAACAATTTATTTTTATGTATGTGAGTTTATTAACACTTATAAAGTAAGTTTATAGTTTTTTATGATAAAATTCCTGTAATTTCTCTAAAAGCATATATTTTATTTGTATGTACATCAGAAGTTTTATTCATATATACTTAACAGAAGCTTTTTAAAGTCATGGAAAATGATCTGCTAAATCAGGGAAAGTCAGTGATGGATTTGAAACATTTTATTTTGGCAGATACCCTGTAATGAGACTGGGATATACTGCTTAACCACTTAACAGCGTCTTTTTTTGCTGATAAATTGGATAAAAAATAAGCATATTTTTGAGAAACAAATTTCTGTTAAAATTGATTATATAAACTCAAAATAAGAGTCAAAACTATTACAATTGAGAGAAGTTTCACTGTATATGCAAGAGCACACTTTTAATGCATAATTACTTTTCATGAATGATAATCCAATGAACTAACTGCCCAGTATATTATAAATACTAGAATGGCAAAAGGGGCATTTTGACTGGTGTATTTCAAATTCTCATTTACCTTGTTTATTTTTTCATTTCCTGTTTGTTCATTGACTTTTCCTAATGTCGATAAAGAATACATAGAAAAAAATTTGTGTGCACTCATTATAATTATGCATGTACCTAGAAAGACTGATTGCAGTTAGTTGACTGTTAAACAAGTATCTTAGGCTTTGTTGTAGTTGGAAATCTATTTTTAGATATCTGGGCAATATTTGTCTTTAGTGATATTAGGCAGGGCCTGATTATCGTATAGGCACTTGGGCTGTGTGCCCTGGGCAGGAAAATTTAGTCAAGTGCTCGAAACACATATTAAGTGGAGAAAAATTGCAAACTTACGCTACCATCATTAAGTGTCAATAAATGATTGTACGAGGTAATTGTGTTTATCATGAACTATATTGTTTTCTATTTACTTTAATTTTACTGTTCTTTACCTGATAATTAATTCCCTCAACAAACCTGGTGTTTTTTTTATCCTATGGGTTATTGCATATTTATAAGACAGACTGTTAGCAATGTACCACTATAAATGATTAAATCATCTCATCAATTTAAATTATTTTTAATTCTACTATTATTTATATTCTGCACCACAGAGCTTGTGAGTGTGACAGGTAAAAATGAAAAAAGTGGGTCACTCTAGGTCTTTAAAAGTCCTTAAATTTTAGCATGGCTAAACAGAGATAATAATGATTAGATAAAATAAAAATTTCGTGTGTTTGATTCTGAATATTACTTTAATGCTAATTTCTTAAATATGTTTGCTAATTCAATGTTACAATTAAAAATTATAGCATTAGTTTATTTAATAGTAATCATAGTGACTGTAATTATGATAACTTATCACCATAAATTTGCAATGGGGGTGGGAACAAAAATTGGATTGTGCCCTTGGCACAAAAGTATCTTAGTCAGGTCGTGATATTAGGTCACAACAGCTAGTGGTGTGCCAAATTATTTGGTGAGTTGGTTTTCACATTTGTAGGAGAAAGAACAAAAATCTAATAATGATATCGCTAGAGAATATGCAATATATTACTTGGCAGATTTATATCATAAAACTGAAAATAACACTTTAACAGATATTTTTACTTGACTCAAATTAGGCAAAACTTAAAGAAGTATTAATTAAATATATTTAACACTAGAACTGCAAAATGGCTCATTTTGACTCAAATTATTTTGTATCTAATATTCTCAAAAATTTGCTAACGAAATTTAAATTAAACTAGCTGCTTTGCACCCAGCCTTCAGTTTGGGTAATAAATAAGGTTGGAAAAAAATCATGATTTTTTTAAAAAAAATAAAAAAAATGAGATTTATTTGATTTAAATCAGATTTGATTTTTTTCTGATTTCTAATTTTAATTATTGTTGTGTTTTTATATTTTTTGCAATGTACATGGAATAGTTTGTTTTAAGTAACAACTTATCTATCTAGCATATTCTACACACCGATTACCTAAAATTAAATGCATAAATTTTAATCTAAATACATTTCATTATTTTGTAATTGGATGGTGCAAAATAAATAAATAAGATGTAAATTTAAAGAGCAAATTAAATATTCATTTAGTGCAAACTATTTATTAAAAAAATAAATTCACAATTATTTCAATATTTTTTAAGTAATGAATTATGGATTTAACTGTTTCAATAAAAACACTAGTTTCAATGTCTTATCCACTCTTAATTGGTTACGAAGGTTAGAATGAAAAATACCAAAAGAAGAAAACTGTGTTTCCATTCTAGCAGATAATGTGACGGATGTTGTTATTTGGTAGACAAACTGGATTTCAAGTTCTGTAATACTCTCTTTACCCCCCATTACAAAAAATAAATTCCACTAGTCATAACTAGTTGTACCTACCCCTACTACATACTTTCTGATAACAACCCCTAAATTCTTAGAAAACATACTATCTATTTACACTTATTTACTTATTGGTAATTCTGTGCTGACTGATTTCCAATTCTCCTGTCTTTCAAATTAGGTTTTAAGAAAAGTGAAAAAAACTGATTTAAATCAATGATTTTTTTCAAAAAATCAACTGATTTAAATCAAGATTTTAATCATACCAACCCTGTTAATAAATATTCCCATGTAAAGTTTTAAACTATTATTATAGGTATTCATATTCATAAAATATCTAAAACCTTTATGCAAGATTGTTCACAAAAATGATAGTTTATTAATAATGGATAATCACAGTTACAACTACGTATAGATCTATATTGCCCGTAAACTGCTGTGTTATGATGCCAAATTCCACAGCTTTCTTTATTAATTGACGCAATAGTATGTTATGTTTGGGACCGATGGATTCATATATGTAGATATGCATAGCGTACAAAATTTCTCAAAAATCTCATTTAAAAAAATAGTTATGTAGCCTGGTGTACCATAGATTACCTTGAATATGGCGTTATTTTAGCGGTAGGTCAGTTGATTTCTGGACATTTCATAATTTTATACCCATAAAAATCTATGAAAATATAATATTGAAGAATGTGTGCACATGCAAAAAATGTTTCATTACTAATCTTCCAATTGTAGAAACAAAACTGTAGATATTTGTTCTAACTGAAGAATACTGATGTGTAGAAAATGTAGAAAATATGTATAAAAAATTACTCAAACTGTGCCTGAACTGGAATAAGATACCTTGACTGGTAAGAAACTAAATAATTCTATTAAAGTTGCCTATATATATTTCTAACCATACTTTTTGATATTGTAATATCTTATTTTGTTATGAAATATAATAAATTTAACACTAGATTTATGGACCGAGCCAATTTGACTCATTAAAAATTTGGTCACTATATATATATATATATATATAAAACTTTAATATCACTTTTCAAAAACATTTGTTGGTTTTTAGTTAATAAAATATATGTAAACTTTTATTCCTCTTCCCCTCAGACCCCTTCATTTTGCATTATCAAATGTGGTATACCTATTTTCACGGTTGTGAGCCAATGTGACTCGAAGAATGGTTTAACAGTTAATCGCATAGCATGAAATTTATTGGTCGACTCAAGTAAATATTTCACGAAAAAATTTTATTTTCCAATTGGCTGAAGAGCTAAGAAGTAAATATAGAGAAGAAGTCGAGAACATTTCCATTCCAATGCCAGAAATGCATGATACTGACACGCGGAAGAATTGTCAAGTTCAACAATCATGCAAAAGAAACAGATTTAGAAAGCAGTGTGCTAAATGTAATAGAAACATTTGCGGAAAATGTGTTTCAAAAACAAGTTTTATGTGTAAAACATGTTTTCCATGAATTTTTTGATAATAAACATTTCATTTAATTTAATTTGGAACTATTTTGTTTGCAAAAAACTTCAATTTTCTAGTATGAGTCAAATTGGCTTCAGTAAAAATAGGTGTATGATCAGCATCTGTAAATGTAGTGTTAATGTCTAAAAATCCTCTGTATAATAATAGTCTAAGTTATCTGTTCATTTGTCCTTGAATTTATGAAGCGGTTGGACCTGGAATGGATAGAGGTATCCATACTAGATTCTTCATGAGTTACGGTTAAAAATTTCAAAGCAAGTCTTTAAAACGTTCAAAATCCATCTCTTCCCCCCTTTTTGAGCATTTAATGGCATTGTTTCAAGCCCTATTTTCCCCGGTCAAAAGCAGGCAATTAAATTTATCAATTTATCACATAATAAATAGGTAAAAATAACATGTTTTTTTTTCTAGCATTATGATGTCATTCCTTTAATCATCTGATTTAACCATTTCTTATTTTAAATTATTTAAATATCGTCTACATTATTTTCAAACATTTTATCACTGAACTTAGATATTACGTAAATAATTTTCTTTTATATTTGGCTTAAATAATAGATTATGTACATATGTGATAATTTTAAATAATTTAATCATCGATTATTTTTTGTTGTAATGAAAATTCTATCACTGGTATTAACAACAAATTATTTCTTAAAAGTCTAGGAATTTATTTCACAAACTAATAAATATCTGGTGTTTAAGTTATGTCTTTTAAAATTAGGAAGTTTGTTCGTTTGTGTGTTTGTTTTTTATTCGTAACAAGATTTGACTAAATGAATTCAATGTGATTCTAAACTTCATTCACTATATCGGGAGAAATTAGAGGAGTATAAGATAAATTATTGATCGTTTACCAAATAATTCTCGGCCAAAAACCAAACCATTTTTTCACCTGCCTCATAGGGTACTTTACAATTCTATAAAATCAAAAAGTGTATTAATCCCATCATATGACAGGCTATATGCTAGTTAATAAATATCAATGCATGTAATTACAGCATACTTTTGAACAACAACACAGATTCATTTTAATCATGGTAAATTTGACCTAGCTCGCAATTTTAGGTACTGAAACTCCAGCAGTTCTAGTATTAAAGACTTTTTTAGGCTATAGATTCCTAATAGGGATGGTTTTGCTTCCTTTAGTAGGCACAAAACCTTTCATGAGGACTTTAGTGAATTCAGAGGCAAATGAGGGTATTAAACTAGACAGCCAGTAAAAGTACCCAAATTTTCTGCCTATAATCCACGGATTATACGTTAAAAAACTTTAAATTTTCTTCTAATGCGTATTATCGGCTGTGAAAAATTTTTATAATAAAATTTACAAATATCTTTTCTAAAGAACAATAGATGGCAGCACATGCTCATATTTACAGGTATGTTTTTTTTCTTTATTCAAGATAATTTTCAGTAAAGCACACAGTGGTTTGATAAAAGCTACTGATTAAATTAATAATTTCCATTTTGTTTTTTTCTATCAAGAAATAACACAAGTATAATCTGAAATGGCGGGAATTTGCTGCGTTCTTTCATTTGTTGCTTCACTTTCAGCTTGCCAGAGGGCGCCATAACTATCAGTTTAAAATTTTGACGCAGATTGCAAATAAGCATATGAAATTAAAATAAAAAGATGCATTTTAAGAATTCTAAATTTTAACATCTTTTTTATTTAAATATGCAATTAAACAATTTATTTATATCATTCTTTCTGTACTAATTAATGTAGTTTTTTAGAATACATTCTTACTGTTGTTAAATATAAAATTCTTTAAGGCTATCCAAATTTTCACTTTAATTATATTTTTAATTTAAAAAAACTGCTATCATTTAGAAAAGAGCTTAAATTTAATTTTTTTTTGCACTAGAAGATGTAACACTTTTTCCCACATGGCTTTCATTTCCTTGAAACACATGAAATTTAAGTGGGAATTTAATCTGTGGATTATACGTCGCTGCGGGTTATACGATATTTTTCTCTGAAAATATCACGAAAATCGCATCTGCGGATTATAGGCAGGAAATTAGGGTAAATAAATCCATCGAATAATATTGTATTTATTATAAAAAATGCAGTTTTATTTCTCAATTATGAATTTTGTGAATTCCACCATGTGTTGCTGTTTGATCTAAGCTAGAGTTAAGAATATTTAATCGTAATTCCTTCATCACTTTTGCAGAACATGGGCTCATTGAAGTAGCTAGTTGACTTAGAAAAGGAACACTATGAATGTGGAAAATTCTGAATGATGCTAAAGAAATTGAAGCCTCTAATTAACAAATTGTTAAACCTCTACCAGTCTTTATCATCTCATGTGTTTAAATTTATTTTTAATTTTATGTTTAAAGTTTTTATTTAATAATATTTTGCTTTATTTGATGGCTGTTTTGACCAATTTCTACTTTGTGCTTCTTAATAGACAGGTAGAAAGACAAAAAAGATATAGTATGTAACATTACTTTAATGTTTGATATAATTAACTATCATGGAAACGGGGGTATTCAAATATTTTTTTTCTTCCAAGGGGACAGGGGTCCAGAAAAGGTTGAAAATATCTGTTTTGGACAAATTTTAAAAAGGAGGAGGGTAAATATTTAAATAATTCAATAAAAAATGACTACTCATACTCACAAGTACAGTAGAGCCTCTTTTTAACGACCCCCCAATACAAAGACTCCTTCGTTAGAACTACTATCTTAAAAAGTCCCAATTATTTTACCATAGGAATAATGTTAATTTTGAATCATAACAACCTCAAGCTTATTATTTCTCGTTAGAGCGACCGCCAATTTTAGTCTGCAGAACTCATGAGCAAGTGGGCTATTTCAAAATTATTGTACTGTGATGCATTTTCAAGAAACCTGTACTCATCTCATTGTGTTTGCTTAAAGGAGGGGAGGGGGCGTAACGAAAAGGGGAGAACTAAAGGCCAAAGGGAAGGGAGGAGGATTAAAATATGGAATCAGAAATAATGAAAAATTCCTAGATGAACGTGAAACAGGTGTTAATCAAAGACTTTTTTTTCAAACATTCAGTAATGGAAATACAAATAAATAGAAGTCTTCTCTAGGTATGTAATGTTGCATCATTTCTTTGCTCAATTTTTTAAAATTATTTTTTCAATTCGTTACAACGACCATATGATGTTGGTCCCACAGGGGTCGTTATACTGAGGTTTTACTGTATAATGAAAATGCTACATATCTAACATAAAAGACAATATTATTACCAAAATTTAAAGGAAAAGGACACTAAATGCTTAATCCTTTTAGACCACATAACAAAAATCATGCCAGTATTTTTTTTTCTCTTTAACAACTCATAACAATAATTTTATTTCCTCTCAGGGGTCATACTAAGTGAAAAAGGAGATACAAAATCTGTTTTCAATAGAAAGGTAAAGAAAACATGTTTGGTAGTGATGGAGAATTTGTGTAAGTTCTTGATCTGGAGCTTTAAATTTTCAAGACTATTTGGAATGACAGGTATGAATCATGGTTTTTTTTTAAAATCTGCTTTTCAAGAAACCAATTTTGTCTGTTACCTTTACTTTTATGATCTTAACATATATACATATATATAAATAGTATGTGTATACATGGATACATATTTTAAAGTGGCAAAGAATTTAATGATTTCTTTGATAAATAAAACTTATATGTTCTAAATTAAAAAGTATTTTTGTAAACTTTATCAAGTTTTAAGCCAATAGAAAAAGTGTTTGTTTTAGAAGTAAATCCTGGATACATTTTAGCAAGCATAGTTTTAAATATATGTTAAAATGTTACTCCATCACTTCAAAAATCTGGTAATGTGCATATGAACTACACTAACATATTTTTGTTTATATAAATTTTTACTAAGGTTAAACAACTCCTTAATACTAGGCACTACTCAATGAAAATACTGTATTTTGGTATATCAAATTTTTATTGTATAATATCAAAAATATTGTATAATTTCATAAAATTATTAAAAATGTAAATTTCAACATGTTGCAACTATACCTTACAATCCATTACCATATACTATATAGCAAAAGCATATTCTTTGTCTTAAAAATAAAAAACATAAAGTATTTTTATATTATACTAATAATTAAGAACAACTTTATTTCAAATCATATAACATAATAAAGGTGATATTTTTAATGATTTCCATGAAAGATTAAAAAAAAAGAGGGGAGGGAAACAAAGCAATTTATCTAAAATTAAAAACATCATCAGCTGCATTGAAATTCACACTCAAAATGACTTATCTGAACAACTTTCAAAATCAAACTGCATCAAATCATTATCAAAAGCTATCCCTATATTCCTTGAGAGAAAAAAATGACAGATATTCCTTTTTTTATTAGGGAATATTTAAATTTTGATTTCTTGTGTCTAAATTGAACTCTTTTCTGTAAAGTTTTTAAATATAATGTCGATGTTCAATACCTATTTATCACTATTCAGTAGTATTGTTGTATATATTAACCTCTTGCCTTATGAATCGAGCGACGATTATGTGGGCCACTTTCGATGAAAGATTTTCTCATATGTCGTGACCAGAAGCAGTTTAAATTTTGCACACGTTTTTTTACAGGATAAACTACAATGCTATCTTTAGGTGTATCCAAATTGGTTTATGTTTCTAAGGTATAATCAGGACACTTTCCAGCACCGTTATTAGTATCAATTTTCTTTTTGCCATTAGGTTAAATTTTTAGATTTTTTTAAGCACCAACAGTTAATTATTTATTGCATATACTATAATACTCTATTGTAATTACACCTAAGAATAAATGACCAACTCTTATATTGCAACTGTAACAAACAATAATGCAAAAACAAAAACTTTATCGCATAAAAACAATAACATGTCTGATACGAGCTTTTCACTTTTGGGCAGAAAAAATCATCACGTGTGATACAAGGTTCTCATTTTAGGCACAGCAGTACAAAGATGTCTCCCATACGTTGTTTTAACGCAAAGGGTTGAAAAGATGACTAATCATCCTCCATCAAAAAGTGTTCTAGATGTCTTTGATATGTAATTCCAGATACCCTTCTTTTCTATACGTAAGAGCTGATTTATAAATACATGCACTTTAATAACCTATATATCTCATAAAGATGAGAAAAAGCTTATTTCCTTTAAAGCAGGCTGTGACATTGTAGTGACTGCAGTTCAGAAAATAAAATAATTCTTCACAAAATTACACAATTGCTATTTTTGATTGTTGTTGATATTGCATTTTTTGATAACAGTAGATTATATTTTCTGATGAAGTAGTAGTCTTATTTCTTATTCATCTGAAACATCACAGTAGCAATTTAGTATGTTCTCCTTTTCATTTGAAAAATGTTGGTCGCCTTAATGCTATGCAACTGCACATAAACTTTCATTTCAAATTAATTACTATTAACACATACATCATTCTTGATTGAACAATTTTTAATCCCTTAAGTATGACTACATATAAAAAATTATATATATAAATATATAATAGATAAAAAATTTTAATAAAAATATTGGATACTTATGTCTTTTTTTCGGAGGAAAAATGTTGGTCAGCTTAATGCTATACAACTGCAGATAAACTTCTTTCATTTCAAATTAATTACTATTAATACATACATCATTCTTGATTGAAAAATTTTTGATCCCTTAAGTATGACTACATATAAAAACTTATATATAGAAATACATATATAAAAATGTAATACATAAAATAATTTAATAAAAATATTGGATACTTATGTCTTTTTTTCGGAGGAAAAATGTTGGTCAGCTTAATGCTATACAACTGCAGATAAACTTCTTTCATTTCAAATTAATTACTATTAATACATACATCATTCTTGATTGAAAAATTTTTGATCCATTAAGTATGACTACATATAAAAACTTATATATAGAAATACATATATAAAAATGTAATACATAAAATAATTTAATAAAAATATTGGATACTTATGTCTTTTTTTCGGAGGAAAAATGTTGGTCAGCTTAATTCTATACAACTGCAGATAAACTTCTTTCATTTCAAATTACTATTAATACATACATCATTCTTGAACGAATATTTTTTGATCCCTTAAGTATGACTACATATAAAAAATTATATATAGAAATATATATAAATATAATAGATAAAAAAATTTAATAAAAATATTGGATACTTATGTCCTCTTTTCGGAGGAAAAATGTTGGTCAGCTTAATTCTATACAACTGCAGATAAACTTCTTTCATTTCAAATTAATTACTATTAATACATAAATCCTTCTTGATTGAAAAATTTTTGATCCCTTATGTATGACTACATATAAAAAATTATATATATAAATATATATACATATATAAATATATAATAGATAAAAAAAATTTAATAAAAATATTGGATACTTATGTCCTCTTTTCGGAGGAAAACTGTTGGACAGCTTAATGCTATGCAACTGCAGATAAATTTCTTTCATTTCAAATTAATTACTATTAATACATAAATCATTCTTGATTGAAAAATTTTTGATCCCTTAAGTATGACTACATATAAAAAATTATATATAGAAATATATATAAATATAATAGATAAAAAAAATTTAATAAAAATATTGGATACTTATGTCCTTTGTTAACAGGAAAAATGTTGGTCATCATAATGCTATACAACTGCAGATAAACTTCTTTCATTTCAAATTAATTACTATTAATACATACATCATTCTTGATTGAAAACTTTTTGATCCCTAAGTATGACTACATATAAAAAATTATATATAGAAATATATATTAAAAATATATTAGATAAAAAAATTTAATAAAAATATTGGATATTTATGTCGTCTTTTTGGAGGAAAAATGTTGGTCAGCTTAATTCTATACAACTGCAGATAAACTTCTTTCATTTCAAATTAATTACTATTAATACATACATCATTCTTGATTGAAAAATTTTTGATCCCTTAACTATGACTACATATAAAAATCTGTTTTGTTTATAATATTCAAGATGCGATATGTGCATAAAAAATATACAAAGTCAAAGAAAACATGGCAAAAAAATAAATCAACTTAAAATATGGCATCAGAATAACAACAAAAAAGGTGGAAATGTAGTTTAGGGTGCCCTCTTGTTGTTTTGGCTACATTTTATGGCACTAATTGTGCCAACATGCTATTTAAGATGGCAGCAATAAACATATTAAAGTAATAAAATTGTAATAAAAAGTATAAACTATATGTAATAGAATAACAAAAACAACGTAGTATAGATAAAATTTAGACACACATTGTACCAATTTTTAAAATTACAAAGATTAAGAAAAATTTTCTAAATGACATTTAAACTTAACAGAAAATATGGGTACTTAGTTCATAAAAGCAATGAAAATGCGATTAAAAGTATAAACTATAAGTATTAAAATATTTAAAACAGTATGCAAAAATTTTATAAATAATTGCAGTCAAATAGTCCTAAATTTGCATATTTGAAATATAGGGCATAAAAATGTCAAGTTTTTAAATATTACAAAATATTTTGAAATGTTTCATACTTTACAGAACTAATTTCTTGTTTTCTAATGTTATTTAATAGTTGTCAAATTTACATATAAACAATATATATATCAACCTAAATAAATGCTATATAGCAATGTGTATTTCAAAATAAAATGTTCTTTTTCTAAATTTACGCATAACTAACAGTTGAACCAAATTAAATATTTTCTAAATGCATCAAATTTTGTTTTACTTTTATGTCCAATAATTTTAAACAAACATAAATATTTAAGTTTAAAGCTATAAAATGCAGATTCATATAAATTTTTCAATGCCCCACTTTTAGAAACTATTAAGTGATATAATAGTATAAGATCTAGATGAGAATATAGTTATATCTCAAATTTGTATCTAAGCAACAATTGAATATTCAATGTATAAGTATTTTAATTAAATAGTCATCAAAAAATAGGTCAAGTCATTTATGGGCTTAAACTTGGTGGTTCAGCCATTCTTTTAACTCCCCTAATAAATTCTTCTTCTGTATAATTGTCAGGTAATTTTATATGATTACGTGATACATGTTTTGGAAATTTTTCTTTTATTCTGTTATGCAACATTATTGCATTAGGAATATCAAACAATGTGCAAATTTCTAATGCATTAGGAAATGTGTTTTCACGTTTCATTTTAGTTTGTATATAATTTTCCTTTTGAACCCTATATGCATAATAAGGGTACTCTTCCTTTTTTATCAAACAAAATGTACGGTATCCATTTTGATGAGTCATGGACAAATTTTTCAGATCGTCTACTAACTTCTGTTCTGTATAATTCACGAGTAACATTTCCTCATAAAATCTATTTATATAATTGAATTTTGTTTCCAGTGTATTATTTGAATATGTCTCTTCTAGATCATAATTCACTTTGTAAACTTCTTTTAAATTTGGATACACTTTCTTTGATTCTTCTAATGCCTCATGATAGTTAGTGCTTCTTATCATGAAATAAGGATATTTATATTTCCTTATTATAGTATATGTAGGAATTTTTCCTAAATTGTTAGGTTTAAGGCATACGTCCTTCATCATAGTTTTATACTTTTCAATTTGATTTTCCAAGTTTCCTATATAATCTGAATAGATTTCAATGGCCTGAATCACAAAATTGTTTAGTCTTTCGATATTTTCTTGATTAATTCTATAATTTAAAGTCATTCTACTTTTTTCAACTTCTTCCCTTATGCGTTGTAACTGTAAGTAATTTATTCTATCCTCCAATATTTCCATGCCAAGTTTTAGATCGTTATTTTCAGTTTCATATTTTCTTTTTTCTTCTTGTAATTCCTTAAAATTTTTCTCCAATTCTTCATATTTTGCAATAGCACTGTTTAATTTATCAATTACAAAATCTTCCAGTTGTTCGGCCATATTGTTAAAAAATCTTCAAAGTAATTTTTACTTTACACAGCGATGTCAGTTAATGAAGTTAAATTTTAGATTCTGTTCCAATCACGCCCCCAAAACGGTACTTTCCCTTCCAATTTTCCCATCATTTCAGCTCATTTCATCCAAGGATCAAACACGTGATTTAATCGTAATCGCAATTCTATGCGCACACGTCATATGTTAATTACATCATAAATTCTCGTGTATTACTAATTTCTTAGCCTCCACTTGATTTAGTTATCATTAAAACAAGCCTTGTTTCTAAAACTGTTAATAATTTAAAATTCCACCTAATGTTATCTTTACGTTCCAGATACAGTCTCGGAGATACTGGAGTTTCTAATATATTTATTATGCTGCCTGTGTTATTGTTTCTGGATTTATTTCTTCCGTTACTTAGCCTTGTGAACGTGACCTGGAGTAGGTTTGATTCTCGACTAGAACTTTTTTCACAAATATGTATCGAAAATTTATTGGGATTGACAGGAATAGACTAATGGGGTTAGAAACTATGCCTTTCGCACGAGAAAAGCAAAACAAAACTATAAGCTTTTAAAATTTTTATAAAACCTAAAAACTAACTTTATTTTTATTCTTTTTAAATTTTATGTTATCACGAACATTTATCTATTCGAAGTCAAATTTTTTGGGGAGGTCACGGCGCTAAGTATGAGGCCAACTCTAAATCCAATAGAATGAACAAAGTTACAAATAAGAAACACTCTGGTAGAATTAAACTATAGCCCAAAATTAAACACTATGTGTAATTAAAATTACGGCAAATTTCTTAATTGCAAACTACACTACTAAAAATAGAATCGACGAAAAAAAAAAACATGGAGACAGAAAATGGATAATAAGCTCAGTGCCTCCATCTATCGTCCGTTGTGCGAAACAAAAGTATCTTTAAAACAATTTTTCAAAATATTTTTTAAACAGGCACAGATGCATTTTAAACACCACAGTTGTATGCGCCAAACTTGGCGATTTTGTAAACTGGACCAGTTGGTGATAAACAGGGTAATCTGGTTTCAGTGAAAGAAGTGTAATTAAAATTGAAATTAGTTTTTTGTAATGCAATTCTAGAATAAAAAATTGCAACGTAAATAAAAAAAAATTGAAAATAAATTATGAGCTAAGTTGATAAATTAAATAGATATTTCCACTCGATATTCAGATACAAAGGATGTTTTTGAAGAAAGTGATTTGCCCCCTCCCCCCGTTCCAGTGTAAAGACCTGAAGATCGTAAATGACAGCTATTTCAATTTAATACTATTTCTAATTTCCAACCTCCACGCAAAGTTTTAAACATTTTATCTCATCATATATCTAAAAATCTAGAGTTTAGGTATTTGTATTCCTTACATCATGGAATATCGATATTTTTCAGCAGAAAATGGAAACATTCGATTTTACGACAAGTGGAGGCGGAACTTTTGCTTTCAGTGGCTTCCACTTTAATCTAGAGTCCAGGTATTTGTGTTCATTACGTCATGGAATATCGGTATTATTCAGTCAAAATTGTAAACTGATTCGATTTTACAAAAAATGTAACAAGCAGCGGCACTTACATTTTCTTCCAAGTTAATCTAGAGTCTAGGTATTTGTATTAATTACTGCATGGAATATCGGTATTATTCAGCAGAAATTGTAAACTGATTCGGTTTTACGACAAGTGGCGGCATCACGTTAGTAGCCAGCTTCACTTTCATTCGCACTGGCTTCCAAGTTTATCTAAAATCTTGGTATATGTCTTTATTATATCGAAAAATATCGGTATATTATTCAGCAGAAATTGTAAACTGATTCTGTTTTACGACAAGTGGCGGCATCACGTTACTAACCAGCTGCACTTTCATTTCCACTGGCTTCCAAGTTTATCTAAAATCTAGGTATTTGTCTTTATTATATCAGGAAATATCGGTATATTATTCAGCAGAAATTGTAAACTGATTCTGTTTTACGACAAGTGGCGGCATCACGTTACTAGCCAGTGGCACTTTCATTTCCACTGGCTTCCAAGTTTATCTAAAATCTAGGTATTTGTCTTTATTATATCAGGAAATATCGGTATATTATTCAGCAGAAATTGTAAACTGATTCTGTTTTACGATAAGTGGCGGTATCACGTTAGTAGCCAGAGGCACTTTCATTTCCACTGGCAAGTTTATCTAAAATTTAGGTATTTGTTTTTATTATATTAGGAAATATCGGTATATTATTCAGCAGAAATTGAAATCTGATTCGATTTTATGACGAGTACAATAGGCAACTGCCTTTCCACGGAACTGGGATTCTTCCAGTAATGCTATTTATTACCAGTTACTTGCTTATTCTTTAAAATATATACATCTTAATTATTTTTATTATTGATATAGGAGTGAGTATATGAATATCTATATAAGACCAGGACTAGTAGGTGTGCATGCATGCAGGCAGCAAAATATCTAGGGCGGCCTGTAGACTAGCTACTAATTATAATCTTTGATAAGGGGCTGCGAAATACTACCGTACATGCTTGCGGCTAAAAGTACAAAACAACCCTTGTGGCTACATATACACTCACTTCCAAAAGTTAAGCGCGAAGATGAAAATGCTATTTTCCGGAAGCCAATCAGAATTGAAGAGGATGCAATTCGCTGCAGAGGTAGATGGAAGTATACAAATATGTTAGTTAACAGCAGATAGCTCTTTCATGTCAAGAAATATGCAAATAGGTCACTTTTATAAGATGCCAGCTTTATGATGGGTTACAGAAGTTGATTGTAAGTGTTGATAGAATGTGTTTAAAACTTTCGTACAATTTGTGTTCAAGACATACGTGTTTCTATGACTTCCAGAAGACGAATGGAAGATTCTGAGAGCTGGCATGATGTGGAGCGCATTGAAGCAGGACAGTCGATCACAGATGTTGCTCTCTTCTTCGGCGTTCATCATTATGTAATTTCACGTTTACGGAAACAATTCCAACCCACACAGACAGTTGTCCGAAAGCCCGTAGCCGGTCGCCCAAGGGTTACAACCCCCGCGGAAGATCGATATATTGCTATTTTAGCCAAGCGGAATCGCAGAGCGACCTCCACACGTATGACATCTATGGTTATAGCGTTCATTGGTAAGGCGATATCTGCAGCTACTGTACGCCGAAGATTACATATGAGTGGACTGTACGCCCGGGTACGTAGAGTTTGTGTTTTTCTATCCGCCCAATCAAGAGGGGCAAAATTAAAGTGAATTAAAGATTTTGTTTTATGCATAAATATGTATGCTACTTTCCTTTCGAATTTTGTGTCCATCAAAACAGTATTTGTTGATATTTTTTTGTATTTTTCATCTTCGTACTTAACTTTTGGAAGTGAGTGTATATATGCTTGTATGGATATAAATGTTTAACAAGTATGTGACAAAATGTTTGTCATTTTTAATAGAAATTTTTAAAATTTAATAACTTCTTAATGAATTTCACTTATTGGAGCAACCTAAATTTTTTTATATTCATTGATTTAAGAATTTAAAGTTAGTTTGTTTCTCAATTTCGTGTTTAGGAGAATCAACACAAAAAATAATTCTAAATTTCTTTTTATATTATTCTAAACTTAAATGCCATGAAATTTTTTTAATTAAGGAGAACATTAAAAAAAAAAAGTTAGTAGTATTTGAAAAGTGACTGTTGGATTTTTTTCTACCGACTGTATTTTATTGATTAGTGTATCAATTAACAAGTTCATAATAAATTTCCTACTGTTACAATTAATTAGTGGTATCTAATTTGTTATAAATGGTGTATTGTATGTTTTATTTTGTATATTTTCTCGATGCACCTTCTAGCTTATGAAAACATTTCGGAAGTTCCGGTCCAATTGCACCTAATGGAGATTTACTAGTATATGTGTTTACTCTAAATACCCATATCTAATAAATCTCTTTTCGGCTTTATTACATTCATAATTTCTTTTTAACTCGAAAGGTAAGTATTAAATATTTCAAAACTTTTCTTCACTAATACTTAATTGTTTGTACGTCTTATTTTTTATTACAGTGCTTTTTAACCAATTGCACTCGAGAGGTGACTCTCATTCACCACATGATTTGATGGCGCAACTGGAGAGGTGACTCTTATCGCCACATGATTTAATGCCGCTACTCTAGTAGTGACTTGCATGATTTGATGCCGCAACTGGAGAGGTAACTCTCGATCACCACATGATTTAATGGTGCATCTGGTGAGGTGACTCTCTATCATCACATGATGCCGCAACTAGAGTGATGATTCTCACTATATGGTTTAATACTGCAACTGGAGAGGTGACTCTCAATCACCATATGACGCCGCAATTCGAGAGATGGCTGTCACTATGATTTAATGGCTCAACTGGAGAAGAGACTCTCGATCACTACGTGATGCCGCAACTCGAGAAATGACTCTCGCTCATTACATAATTTGATGGCGCAACTGGAGAGGTGATTCTTGATCACTCCGTGATGCCACAACTCGAGAGATGATTCTCACTATATGATTTAATGCTGCTACTCTAGTAGTGACATGATTTGATGCCGCAACTGGAGAGGTAACTCTCGATCACCATATGATTTAATGGTGCATCTGGTGAGGTGACTCTCGATCACTACGTGATGCCGCAACTCGAGAAATGACTCTCGCTCATTACATAATTTGATGGCGCAACTGGAGAGGTGATTCTCGATCACTCCATGATGCCGCAACTCGAGAGACGATTCTCACTATATGATTTAATACCGCAACTGGAGAGGTGACTCTCAATCACCACATGTCGCCGCAATTCGAGAGATGACTGTCACTATATGATATAATGTCTTAACTGGAGAAGAGACTCTCGATCACTATGTGATGCCGCAACTCGAGAAATGACAATCGCTCATTACATAATTTGATGGTACAACTGGAGAGGTGATTCTCGATCACTCCATGATGCCGGAACTCGAGAGACGATTCTCACTATATGATTTAATACCGCAACTGGAGAGGTGACTCTCAATCACCATATGACGCCGCAATTCTAGAGATGACTGTTACTATATGATTTAATGGCTCAACTGGAGAAGTGACTCTCGATCACTATGTGATGCCGTAACTCGAGAAATGACTCTCGCTCATTACATAATTTGATGGCGCAACTGGAGAGGTGACTTGATCACTACGTGATGCCGCAACTCGAGAGATGATTCTCACTGTATGATTTAATACCGCAACTGGAGAGGTGACTCTCAATCACCACATGTCGCCGCAATTCGAGTGATGACTGCCACTATATGATTTAATGGCTCAACTGGAGAAGTGACTCTCGATCACTACGTGATGCCGCAACTCTAGAAATGACTCTTGCTCATTACATAATTTGATGGCGCAACTGGAGAGGTGATTCTCGATCACTCCATGATGCCGCAACTCCAGAGACGATTCTCACTATGATTTAATACTGCAACTGGAGAGGTGACTTGATCACTACGTGATGCCGCAACTCGAGAGATGACTCTTGCTCATTACACAATTTAATGGCGCAACTGGAGAGGTGACTCTCAATCCCCACATGATGGCCGCAAATATAGAGATGATTCTCACTATATGATTTAATAGCGCAACTGGAGAAATGACTCTCGCTCACTACATGATTAAATTGCGCAAGTTAA
Source organism: Pardosa pseudoannulata (assembly GCA_032207245.1). Taxonomy (NCBI): domain Eukaryota; kingdom Metazoa; phylum Arthropoda; class Arachnida; order Araneae; family Lycosidae; genus Pardosa; species Pardosa pseudoannulata. The sequence continues at coordinate 44,025,031 of CM063497.1, forward strand.
GATATAACTCTCGATGACTACATGATTTAAAGGCGCAACTGGAGAAATGTGACTCTCGATCACCACTTTGTTTCGTGTGTAAACTCGATGCGCGGTGATAACTATTTATGTTTAATTTATTTGAAATTGTGTCCTAAGCACTTCCTGTACAGTTTTACGAAGGCGGCGTCATCTTCCTTCTAAATGACGTAAGATTTTCTTATCTGCGGAACCATGTACTAGATTCCATTTTCGGACAACTGAGACAAAAGAACTCTAAAACTTGAAGTTTCTGATCCCCATTAGCATGGACACTTAGTCATGAAATAAGCTAGAATGAAGATAGGTTGAAGATTGAGACAGTTATTCGGAGAAAGCTTGACGACAGAGCAAAGATGATTGTGATGGAGGCAGAGGTGTAAGAAGACGAAAGACGTTTAATCAACGATTAAAAGAAATTCACTAAAAACACTACAAAACACTTCGAGTTGCTAATTAGTCCGCTTCGAAAGCGGCCTCGAGTGATGATAGAGATAGAGGAAGAGGTGTAAGAAGACGAAAGACGTTTAATCAACGATTAAAAGAAATTCACCAAAAGCATTACAAAACATTTCGAGTTGCTAATTAATCCGCTTCGAAAACGGCCTCGAGTGCAAAGGGTTAAAGTAAAACAAAAATTTTTGACGGAATTTTCGTTTAGTTTTCGATGCAACTTTTCTGTGCATCTTAGTCCATATTATTATGCCATAACATAATTTCTTTGACGAAAGATTTATACTGGTCATTTTTGAAGTAAAACAAAAGATTTTGAATTAATTTTCGTTTAGTTTTAACTTTAGTGCTAAAGTGTATTTGTAGGAGGTGTGATACAGACTAATCGCTAACCCCATTGCCCTTGGGTAAAATGAACTGAAGTGAAGAGGAACCAATAATCGGAGATGGAACGACACACGTGTCTTGCTTTGAAACGATGTTTTTCTCAGTGTATCAAAGGTAAGATGGTATTAAATGAATATATACTGCATCTTTGTTAACTCCAGCCTAACTACCTAATAATAACAATAATAATACATATAACAGGATGTAGGCCAATGTCACAATTTTAATTGAACGTTTTGCTGCAACCTTTCGTGTTTTGCAACTGCCAGTTAACACATCTGTTTATCATTCTTGTATTATTCTCGTATTTAATTTGTTCCTGTAATAAATTCTTCAACACGTACAACAATTGATACTTTACTTAACACATTTGTTTATCATTCTTGTATTTATTTTGTTCCTGTAATATAATGTTAGGAACACAAATCAATGCAAACATCACCATGGGTGAAGAGGGAGATCGACTGGTATAAAATACAAGTTTACATAATATACAAGTAAACCTTATTAAGTTTATACCCGTGCAACCCCGTGTATGGAAAGCTATTATTTACATGTACTTTTCAGAAAGAAACTATATTTGAATTTTAAACATGGAAACAGAAAGCAGGGCACTTTGGGAGTACACTAATAAATTTTATTATAATTAATTTAATTATTTTTGCTTTTAATTTCTAATTAAATATTATGATAGCTTATCTAGTTTACTTAAAATATAAAGGGAGAAATTTGTTAAGCATGGAAGAACTGGTTGTGGAATGGCAAAGCAGCAGTAACAGTGATTATGTGATAAACAATGCCGTTACAAATACTACCTATTCGGCCGATCGATGGCTAAATGGGTAAGGCGCTGCTCTTCGGCACGGAAGTTGGTGGGTTTGAATCCCACTGCTGGCATGGATGTTCACAGCCGTTCGAAAATTCATACTTTGGAGGAAAAGAGGAAATCTTTACTGTAAAGAGTTACTAGGAGTTTCAGTAAATAAGAGATTTTTATTTTGAGGCATTAAATTTTTAGATTTATATAGAAATGCGAATAATTATTATTGATTGTGAAACACTAAATATTTTGGCAAAATCATTGCATTGAATTATTTAATAATATTATAATATTTTTACTTGTCATTTGGCTAAAGTTACTGAGTTTGGTACTTATGTATTATCCCATTGACCATATTGCCAAATAAAACTTGTTTGCCAAGGAAACTCGAAACAAGCAAGCTTAATAGGTGGGTAAATGTATAAGAATATTATTCTGATTTTTTCTTAAATTATAGAAAATTAGCTAAGATTTTTGTACAAAATATAAGTTTATCTTTAGGGCTATTATATATAAAACATTATAGGGTTATTATGTTTGGCTATTATTCATGGTCACCTCGATAATACCTAAGTCCCTAAATTAAAATCGGAAATTTTTTGATTGCATTCAGAAAATTGATATATGATTAAACTTAGGTATGTAGGTACTACAACAATTTATATATATATATATATATATATATATATATATATATATATATATATATATATATATATGAGTTTATAAACATTTATAAAGTATTTTTTATCACAAGTTCTTGTAATTTCTTTAAAAGCATGCATTTTATTTGTATGTACATCAGAAGTTTTGTTCATATATACTTTAACAAAATATTTTTAAAGTCATGGAAAATGATCTGCTAAAATCAGGGAACGTTATGGATTTGAAAAATTTTATTTTAGCAGATACCTTGACTATGCAACAGCGTTTGTAAGTAATAGATTAAAAAAAATAATTTAAATCGAAAGAAAATTTCCGGTTGTAACCAGCCTGAATCTACCTAAAGAGAATAAATTGAGTTCTGAAGTAATAAATTTCAACAGAAATCAATCAAAACATTACGCAACCAACAAAATTTGAAAGATTATTTCAAAGTTGTGTGAAATGAAGATTATAATCTTTCTAATGTTAAAATTATATTTAATTAATCGTATTTTTATTCTTAGATTTTGATGGAAACTTTTGAACCAGTTTGACAAGACAACATAAAGATTAACAACTGTGTTCATCCTGATGAAATGAATTATGAAATTGTTGTAAATCTATTCCTATTTTAACCCTTTAATGCCTAGCGTCTCAATTTAGATTCCTCTAAAAAATAGTTTGTAGTATTGTTAGATTTTCTGAGAACGAGTTTTTCTTTTGAGAGTAGGTAGTAGGAAATATAATTTACAAAATTGTCGAGGAAATTATACATGTTCCATTTGGATCGACGCTTTACGATTTTTTGCAGATCTCACGTAAATTTACTTTTTTTTCGGCAGGTACATAGACTGAAGTCATGATAAATTGCTTTATTTATTCTAAAACTCCATTTTTCAGTATTTATTTTACTTGTAATACCAAACTAACCTTTTTTCAGGAAGTTTTTCCTTTTTTAACAGTGGCATCGTATGATTTTTAAAACGACAGCTGATCGCTAACGTAACTTGCTGTAGTATTCAAAATTGTTTAAAGTTCTTTCATATTTTATTATGTTTATTCCGTAATAACTTCGATTTAAGATACGCATCGATATCGAATTGGCAGATGACTGTTGTATTAAAGGGTTAATGAATGCTATGTAACTACTTCTGAAATAAATTTTAGTTTATTTTTTATGAAATTGCTATGCAGTATTCATTTGATACATCTGCTTAATTTGATACATTCCAAAATAAATTTTAGTTTATTTTTATGAAATTGCTATACAATACTCATTTGATACATCTGCTTAATTTGATACATTCCAAAATAAATTTTAGTTTATTTTTATGAAATTGCTATACAATACTCATTTGACACATCTGCTTGATTTGATACATTCCAAAATATAAGATATTCTTTATGTTAACGACAGTTTTGAGTAATCTCGAAGCTCTTCAGTATGTTGTTTAGGTGCCATTTCGAAACGACGGCCATGTTGGATTACTTTGGTGCAGTTTCGCAAAGATTCGTTTGCTATAAATGTAAAATAACTCCTACATACATTTTTAGGACGTTTTAGCTTATCAGCTTAATTTTCTACAAAAACAATAATTCAGAACTGCAGTGTATATTTATTACATGCATATAGTGCTACAAATATTTTCATCACTTAAAACGTTCAACAGGTAGTATTCGAAAATTTCAAAGTACCTATACAGAGCTATTACTTAAAGAGAGAAAAAATGCAATTTTCAATTACATGACATTTAAGACAAATGTTTCCTCAGTGGTCAGTTTATTTTATTCTTACTTAACCCCCCCTGGTGGCCAGTACTGCAGTGCCATCTGTTAGTAATTTGTCATACTACATCAGAGCGGAATGAATAATATTGCATAAGATTCAGGTTAAGACCAAAGAACATGGTCAGTAGAATGTTCCCAAACCCTCCCACCCTTAATATTGCTCTCTTTTATACTTGTCCCTAGCGGTCAGTAATCAGAACTACACTGAAGTACAGCGCCCTCTATTACAGATTCGGAAAAAATACTACAAGATACTGGAGAAAACCAAGAAACATGGTCAGCAGCATGTTCCCAAACCCTCCCGCCCTTATTGGGCAGTTTATTTTGTAGCTTTCTTAGCCCTCTGGTGGCCAATATTGCACTACTGAAGCGCCACCTATAGGTTATTTGTCATACTATATCACAGCGTAATGAAGAATCAAGTCAAACTCCAAACAACATGGTACAGTAGATTGTTCCCAAAACCTCCCACCCTTAATAGTGTTCTCCTTTTATACTTTCTCCTAGCGGTCAGTAATACAACTACATAGAAGTACAGCGCCCTCTGTTGCAGATGTCGGGAAAAATACTACAAGATACTAGAAAGAACCAAAAAACATAGTCAGTAGAATGTTCCCAAACCCGCCCGCCCTTAATGGGCAACTCCTTTTATAGCTTTCTTAGCCCTCTGGTGGCTAATATCGCAAATACTGAAGCGCCCTCTATAGGTTATTTGACAAACTATCCCACGAGCTTAATGAATGTTGTATAAGATTGAAGCAAGACCCAAACAACATGGTCAGTATATTGATCCCAAACCCTCCCACCCTTAATAGTGCTCTCCTTTTATACTTGTCCCTAGCGGTCAGTAATACAACTACACAGGAGTATCAGCGCCCTCTGTTACAGCTGCTGGGAAAAATTAGTTCAAGATACTTGCGTAAGAACCAAGAAACAGATAGGTGAGGATGCTCCCAAACCCTCCCGCCCTTGCTGGGCAATTTATTTTATAGCTTTCTCAGCCTCCTGGTGGCCATTATTACATTACCGAAGCGCCCTCTCTTGCATAAGATTCAGATTAAGACATAAGGTAGTACAACGCCCTCTATTAGTTGTAAAAACTAGAGAAAACCAATATGGCATAGGTTGGAATGTTCCCAAATCCTCCCAACCTTGATAGGTAGATTATTTTATAGCTCCCTGAGCCCTCTAGTGGCCAGTATTACACTACCGTAGCGCCCTCTTTTTGTTCTAATATACTGCCTAAGACTCAGATACATATCCAAAGAACGTTAGAGAGTATATCGCAAACCAGCCTAACTTTAATAGTACACTCGCTTTATAGATTTTGTCCCTGTCGGTTAATAATTATATTACAGTCAGCGCCATCTATTGGTTTATGGAAGACTTATTCAACAAGGTACTGCAGAGTATGTCGGGTTCTAACCCATTCACTTATATTCCCATTCAATTTATACTTTCTTATCACTAGCACAACTACACTACAAGTAAAGCGCCCTCTAGGCCATCCGCCTTTATTAGAACACTCATTTTATATATATTTCCCTAGCGGTCGGTATTACAACTACATTTCAGTAAAGCGCCATCTATTAGTTTTTGTAATAGTGAAACTGACAGTGTAAATGAAATACTGGCCGTTAGAGTCTGGAAAGTACAAAATTAACAGTTCACGCCTTGTTCTTATAGAATACAGTTGATTGGCACTCTCTGGTACATTATGGTAACAATGATAATGAAACGATATAGACTTTCATGATATCGATTAATCAATGTAATTGCTTTCTACGAACAGAGCTCAAGTATGTTACATCACTTTCGAGCAGTGTTTACATCGATTTCAATGTCATTAATATGTAAGAAGTCCACAGACATGGGAGCTTGGTACCGTGTTATACAAACGGTTGATATATTTTATGACTTATTGCAGAACGAGATAGCGTATTCATTGAAAATAGTGGGAGCTATATCATGTAAGCTTTATCTATTGATACAGAAAGGGAAAACATCTTAAAAATTTTTCACAAATATATAAACGTATTTTAGCATAACGTAGCTGCCAAAGTTTTTCAAATACATCAAAATTATATCTTGAAAGTTTATTTAATGATTTGTATTAATAAAGCGGACGTAAAAGCAAACAGTGAAGAAATCAGTTTGAAAGCGTTATAATACTTACCTATCGAACTGTAAAAGAGTTCAGAAAATACAGCCGAAAAGAGATTTATAAGATATGCGCATTTGGAATAGACGCATATACTAGTAAATCTCCATTTGGTAGAGTTGGATGGGAGCATCCGAAATGTTTTCATAAGCTGGAATGTGCTTCAATAAAAGTAGTACAAAATAAAATAATAATTGCAACAAGTTAGGGAACACTAGCAATTAAGAGAAAAGAAAATTTCTACTGAACTTGTTAATTTCTCTCTCTCTCTCTCTCTCTCTCTCTCTCTCTCTCTCACACACACACACACACACACACACACACACACACACACACACAACACACACACACACACACACATACACACACACACACACACACACACACACACACACACACACACACACACACACACACACACACACACACACACACACACACACACACACACACACACACACACACACACACACACACACACACACACACACACACACACACACACACACACACACACACACACACACACACACACACACACACACACACACACACACACACACACACACACACACACACACACACACACACACACACACACACACACACACACACACACACACACACAACACACACACACACACACACACACACACACACACACACACACACACAAACACACACACACACACACACACACACACACACACACACACACACACACACACACACACACACACACACACACACACACACACACACACACACACACACACACACACACACACACACACACACACACACACACACACACACACACACACACACACACACACACACACACACACACACACACACACACACACACACACACACACACACCACACACACACACACACACACACACACACAACACACACACACACACACACACACACACACACACACACACACACACACACACACACACACCACACACACACACACACACACACACACACACACACACACACACACACACACACACACACACACACACACACACACACACACACACACACACACACACACACACACACACCAAAAATTATGCATTTAAATAAGATAAATTTAATCACTATAAAGTTTAACAATATATTATATATAACAAAATAAAGAAATTTTTTAAATCAATTATAGTGCAAATAGCTAAGTAAAATATATAAAAAGGTGAGGATAATTCTACAATTTTCAAAATAAAGTACATAAAGCTGATTTATTTAAAATAAATTTTAAGAGAAAAGATGCAAAGCATACTGACATCCTGCTAAAACTCTAGCCAGATATCCGGTTTCCGGCCAAACTGACATCCATTGTATTCCTAGTGTGAATCCCCCCCCCTAGCTCTCTCTCCTTCACACACACGCATGCACACGGTCTGTAGATTTAGTGTCAAAAACAGGAATACGAATTAACTTTTAACTGTGGTTGTACGTCCTTAAAAAGTAGGTGTATTTAATTAGCTTTCTTGTAGCAAGAAATGGATAAAAGCGCTATCGACTAACCAGCTTCCAGGTAATATTTCTTGGAAAATCCGTTAGTGGTTTTTTGCTGGATTTGTTACTTTAAAACCATTTTTAATAGTCTTGGTTGGGTTTGGGGCACTACAGCCAACTGTTTCGTAACGCAAGGGCCAATGAGACCGACAATTGCTGTTTAACCGCCTCGCGATCAACGTGTCATATACGGGACGCAGCGATTTCACTCTTATCAGTCTAGCGTCGCCTCCGCGAGATGATCTACAGGTTGACATTGAAAGACCAGCGTAGCGTATGCACAATAGATCTGAATGTTTTAATTTTTAAATGCTAGATTTACTTACTAGATGGCGTAAACGGCAACGGTTTTCGACTCGTATAGCGCTTACTGTGGTGAGACGATTTATATCATTAATATAATTGATGATTAATATAATAGATATAATTAATATGATTGATTAATTAATATAATTGCTATAAATAAAAAGAGAAGTGAATTGCTTTGGATCTCAATCTGAGCTCTTCTTTTGTAAAGGGGAGAGGTCCATAAAAATATATTCAACCGATTTTTTTTCGTCGTGTGCAGTATTCTCGGGCGGGTTTCTGATCCCAGTCCCAGATTATAATAGAGTCTCCGTACATGACACTAAATAACAATGTACCTTTGTGGAGTTATTTATGAGTCCGTAAGGGACAGTGCCCAATTTGAAGGGGCAAGGTTTTCTCATGTAGGCGGT
>CM063497.1:44038556-44056056 GCA_032207245.1 Pardosa pseudoannulata
CAATGAGCATCTTAGAAAGAATTGTAGACAGTTAAAAATTGATCAGTTATTTTTATTATGTAAACAATTCTTATGTCTTAAAGGATAATATACAGCACATAAATATGAGGAGATTTTTTTTTTCATTTTATTTTGAAATTAGTACGTGTGAATTAAAGGGGTTTGGTTTGGTTTTGGAGCACTACGGTCTACTTTTTGCAACACGATTGCTAATGAGACCGGGACCTACTGCTTAAAGCAGATTCCGAACGGCTACGAAGTCCATGCCATAGTGTGATTCGAACACACGAACTCCAGTTCCGAAGGCCAGCACCCTAACCATTCGACCATTATTCGGCGTGAATTAAATGGGGGGGGGTAAATGTATCTAATTCTGTATATCGTTTATTTGTTATCAATCGGTTATTGTTATCAAAACCACGGTGTCCAAACTGATAACATTAAGCGGATATCACTGTATCTTAAATCTAAACTATTATAGAGTGCACAGAATAAAATATCAAGTTTAACCCCTTAACGCATTTGCCTGTGTCTGACACGGGCAAAATTCAAGATAAATATGCAATCAAATCGTTTACACTTTGTGTAGCAATTTTTTATAACTTTTACCCCCTCTCTCGCTCTTTAGTCACCACTCAGAACTAACATTACAAAAAATAACTTACACTATACTTATATATTCTTTTTCTGTCTTAATGCAAATAATTTTTTTGTCAGATTTTCCTAAAAAAATTCGTGTTTTAAGGGGTTAAACTACTTTTAATACTACAGCACACCCCGTTAGGAACCAGCTATGGTTTCAACTACATCGTACGATAATATTCATAAAAAAAGAAAAATCTTTGCAAAAAAGGATTTATTGGGCATTACTTTTAAAATAAATACTAGAAAATGGAGTTTTAGAATAGATAAAGTAATTTGACACTATTTCAGTTTATGTACCTGCCGAAGAAGTAAATTGATGTTGTAAAAATCCACGTGTTGATCCAAGTGGAATATTTGTAAGCAATAGAAAATGCTTGAAAATTTTTGTAGGTTGTTTATAAGATTGCCTTCTACATACTCAATATACCAAGAGGTCAACTCGTCTATGAAAACAAAAATTCTATCTTTTTTTCAGCAGTATCTAAAATGAAACACCAGGCATTAAATGAATGTACTTATCTACAGAATAAATGTTTAACTTTGTAGTCATATTAGAATGCATGTTTTCTATAAATATGAAACACCTGTTAGACAAATGTCTAGTTAAACAAGAGTGCTGCATTTAAACTAACTTAGAAAATATTAGACATGCTAATGCGAGTATTTTTTTTTTACACAACACTTAAATTTTTATAAGACATGATAATCTCTATAAAATTAAGTATTACAGTAAATATTGCATATGTTTTGTACTTTAAAATCCAATTTAAAGCATATTCAGGAAATTAAAGCGTTTGAGCAAGTCACTTAATTTTATAAACCTTAAAAATATTTAAAAATATTTTGCGTCTCTTTGCTTTAAATGCAAACATTGATATTTATTAAAGCTTTTTACACGAGCCGATGCCTGCATTTTCAGATAACTATATTTATACTTTATATGTATAAAAACTACTGACAGTGAAATACAAAGTGAAATGCAGTGAAATACAAAAACATTTTGACAGTTTTTTTTATATATCCGTACATAAAAACATAATGAAACAGCCTTTTGCAAATTCCATTGACAGTTTTATCCTATACATTATAAAAAGATGCATAAATAATTTGATGCTTGTATCTTCAACATAAAATAAGCATTTGAATTTGCAATGCAGGGAATTTGAAATGAAATAAATATTTTCATTTCCTTAAAGTAAGGGCCCATAAATGAAATTATAAATTATATGCATAAATAACTTTTAAAGTACCGAAGATACAGATTTCAAATCTTTCATGCATGCTTATAATAAGATAATTCTAGCCATTCAAACAGTTTGATATTTTTTTAAGGGCAACACCCCTTTAAATTTATTTAGCCGTCCTAAAATATAAACCAAGGAAAACTGTATAAGCATTTACCAACTTTTTAAAAAGAATTGGTTTATATTTACCTTAAATGTCCGTTTGATATATGACCATTGGAAACCTCCTGTATCAACGCAAACGAACCCCGTAGCTATTGTTCTGCTTGAACTACCAGCATTCGACGAGTTGAGTTGTTATTTCGGCAGAAAAATACGCCATAGGCCCTTACTCTGGACGTTGCGGTTCGGTTCGAACCTTCGTTAGAAGTCATTTTGACGTCAGCTTGCGGACATTATGCGAGCAAACTATCAAGCTGACGTCAAAGTAACGTTACAACGAACGTTCGAACCGACTCGGAATGGCCAGAGGAAGCTCCAGTGTATACCAAACCGCTTTAACACTTAGGACGTTGCGAATCAGTCCGAACGATCGTCGTGACGTCACTTTGACGTCACCTGTTCGTTTGCTTGCATAATCTCCGCAAGCTGACGTCAAAGCGTAGTCACAAGGAACGTTTGAACCGATTCGCAACATCTAGGGGCTTACTCTGGACATTGAGAGTCAGTTCGTACATTCGTTGTGAAGTCACTTTGACGTCAGCTTGAAAGTTTGTTCGCATACTGTCCGGAAGCTGACATCAAAGTGACGTCATACCGAACGTGCGAACCGACTCGCAACGTCTATAGTAAACCCCCTAGAGTAAAGGGCTTATTCATTTAGGGCCGGTTTCAGAAAAGTCGTTTAATGGCTAACCGCGATTAATCTCTGTTTAAACGGAGAGTTGCATCCCACTATTGTTGGCATCATGGTTTAATCGCAGTTAGCGGTTAAACGATTTTGGTGAGACTTGTTCTTAATCATTAAATATAAGGGTTGCTACTAACAGGAACTCTAAACGATCAGAATAGTCGACTTTTTCGACTGGCTAGGTCATTATGACGAAATCCCCTCCAGAGTAGCAAAAGCTCTCATCTTCGACGTAACCCAACGTGCAGAAAGGCACTTCTACTGACGTCATTAGATAATCTACTGGTGTAGATGATCACCGTGAGTAGAGTTGTGAGCAGTGGAAAAAAACCTGGAAAAAACCGGGTTTTTTCGGAAGAGAAATTTTGAAAATTTCCAAAACATGGGAATTTTGAAGTATTTTGTTTACTTTTATCCTAATCGCACAAGACAATTTTTACATTTCATAAACGATTTGATATTAATAGTTAACTGGCATCTGTAATGAATAATCGTGTAAGGAAGCCAAAGAGCCAAAAAATTGAATAATTGGGATTCACTAACTATATTTGGCAAGGTATCCTGTTTAGCATGAAAGTATGAGTATATTTTTCCTTTGAGAAATATCCAATTTTTTTATTATTACATAAATATAAGGCAATAATCTGTAGTGTCACAAAACCCATAAATCATTATTTTTCTTGGATAACATCTCTCTCTCTCTCTCTCTCTCTCTCTCTCTCTCTCTATATATATATATATATATATATATATATATATATATATATATATATAATGTGTGTGTGTGTGTAGGAATTGGACACAAAATGCAACAGTGTCATTTGATGACACCTTTAAATGATATATGCATTACAAATATAATAAACTGTTATTTTAAATTTAAAGATATTTATTTTTATATTATAAAAGGAGGGGGAAAAGTTTAACATAAAACAATTTACATAATAAATAATGATAAAAAATAATGTATATAATTATTATATTAGCAATTAAAATTGAAGCAACCAGTTATGTGTTTGATAAGACTAACAGGGCAATTAATTACATAAGTACTACTATAAAATCATTTAAATGCTCATTGCTATTATTTCTTGAATATATATATATATATATATATATATATATATATATATATATATATATATATATTGATTGCCAAAAGTAAAAAAAAATTTCTTAGAAATAATATGCTAGTTCTTAAATAGCCACTGTTGAAAAAATAAATGTAAACATTGTTAAAATGATATCTTCCCAAAGTTCCCCAAATTCCGGGTTTATTCCCTAAAATTCCCGGGTTTATTACCACCTCTTCAAAATTCCGGGCTTTTTACATCTCTTGCTGTGAGCAGCAGCCTTAAAAGCCAAACTTAATTTTTCGTACAACCGTTAAAATCTATCTAAAACTGTTAATGCCACCGAACCATCTAAAACAAATTTATATTTTTCTCTGCCATTTTCAATTCATTGCTGTTAGGTTTAGAACAGATTTTACAAGTCGAGAACTGCAAAAATCAATTACCCAAGCACAATTGTATTCCCTCCTTCAAGAAAATTTTTAGGTAACAAAAATTAACAAAAGTACAAAGTAGTATATAAAAATCATTTTCATGCTATTAAAGTGCAATTAAGGACTGTTCTTTCTTTTAAAACTAATCAGAGATTAATCAGTGTTTAACTAATACGAATTATAGGTAATCGTAAATTAAAAGTTAAGGCTCCGTATCACAAGGTTAATTAAGTTTTAAAATACACAAAATATATCATTCTCGCATGTTCAGTTAAAAACTATTTAATAAAAATGCTTATACAATAAAAATTGTTTAACACACGAAACTGAAAAAACCGTGTTAAATGAAATTTGTGTTAAAACATTGCAAAAAACAAAACAAAACAAAAGAACAACTGGGAACTTCTAGTGTCAATCGATCGTCCTGTCCAGTGTTGCCTGCTTTATACCACAGGAAGATCTAGTTGGTGGAAGGCAGTGAGATTTGTCTTATTTTACAGGAACCCAAGAGACCGGGTTTAAACATCTCCTCAATGTCTTTAAATCACTCAACTGCTGCTTTAAAGTAGTCCACTTTATGTTAACACTAGTAAATGTATATAGCATGTGTGTATGTATGTAATGTGTGTGTGCATGTACACACACACAGGGTGTCCCAAAAGGTCGTTTACAAACTTAACATGCTGGTCTGTCATATCATGATGAACAAGATTTACATAGGAACTTGTGTCCGAAAATGCAAACTGCGACCGCTAGAAGGCGATAATTGCAGGAAAATGGGAGAGTGGGAAAATTATCATTTCAGGCATGGACCTAGAAGGAGAAGGATGAATGAGTTTAGTAACTCAGAAATGGCCGACATACATTACGTATATGGCGCCGCTGATGGAAATGGACGAGCCGCGGCACGGATGTACCTTCAGAGTTTCCCAAACAGACGCCAGCAAAGTCATGTTTTGTTTGGACAATTGCACCGCAGATTGCGTGAATCAGGAGCTTTCGAAGTACGTAGCTACATCGGTCGAGAACGTACTACACGCACGCCTGTCGTAGAGGAAATCTTGCTACAGGAGTTTGGCATTAACCCGCAAAAAAAATCTCCGAGCAAGCGAACGTGTTTTGAGTGTAGGTCGGTACACCATACTGCACTAGGACATGCAACACCCTTACCACTTCCAAAAAGTACAGGCATTGTGCGTTGACGATTATCCCAAACGCATTGCATTCTCACGCTGGTATTTGCAACAGCGGGTCGCACAGCCAGATTTTCCATCGTGGATTTTGTTTTCTGATGAATCCTGCTTTACACAGGATGGTGTCCTGAACCTGCACAACATGCACGTATGGGCGCATGAAAACCCAAGGTGTACACGTGCCCATGCACATCAACAACGTTTCACCGTAAACGTTTGGGCTGGTATTATCGGTGACATGTTGATTGGCCCTTACCTTCTACCTGAACGCCTCGACGGAAATACCTATCGCATTTTTTAGAAAGAGTTTTGCCGGATCTGATAGGTGACGTTTCAGCTGCTACACGCTGAAACATCTGGTTTCAGCATGATGGAGCGCCTGCTCACTTTAGCTACGCTGTTCGAGAATACTTCGATAGGACTTATCCTAATGGGTGGATCGGTAGAGGCGGACCAGTCGCATGGCCGCCACGATCTCCCGACGTCACTCCCCTGGATTTCTACAGTTGGGGACACAATGAAGTCCATGGTGTACGAGACATCCGTAACATCAGACATGGATCTTATCGCCAGGATCGCGGAAGCGGCAGTAAGTGTTCATGACACTCCTGTCAAATTTGAACGATTTTATAAATACATGCGCCGACGTTGTGAAACGTGCATTGTGTCGAAGGGAAACAATTTTGAGCATTTGCTGTGATGTAATTATCATCTGTAGTAAAAATCATATTAACACCGCTGTCGATATCCTTTTATTCTCCTGCTCCATACTTGTGATCTAGCTGCTATAGCTGTCGCAGTTTCCATTTTCAGACACCAGTTTCTATGTAAATCTTGTTCATGGTGATATGACAGACCAGCATGTTTAGTTTGTAAACGACCTTTTGGGACACCCTGTATATTCATCAGATTATGTGTATACCTACCTATATGTTTGTAAAATGTACATAAATATTATGCTAATATAATTATGTATATATGAACTTTCAATTGCTATTCATAAATTGTTTTTTTAAAGAGAATTAAATTCCAATTTTGGATTATTTTTCTTTGCAGAAGAAGCAGTGAGATCCTTTATCAATAGACATATCCCTGATTACAAACAATAATCAAATGAACCAATCAACTTACAATAGCAAGCAATGAAAAACCCCTCCTCTACCAACTAGCAATAGATGAAAAAATTCAAAATCCCAAAAATTGTGATATTGAAATGATTATGAAATTCAAAGCTGTGATATAAGCAGATCATCAAACCAATAAACTGTAAATAGTAGATAATGATAAAATCCACGCCTTAACATATACAGCATTTACAGCAATATATACAGCATTCAGTAAAGATGGTATAATATGGTTTATAAAGAAAATATGAGATAACACTGATAAAAATAATTGGGATAACGATAGACATTGATAAGTTTATGTGATATAAAAAAGGACTGTGTAAAAATAATTGTGATAATAATAGACTTGGATAAGTTTAGCTGTGATAAGGAAACATTATGATACAAAATGACTATGATAAAAATAAATGTGATAACGATAGACTAAGATAAGTTTAGCTGTGAAAACAAAACACTGTAATAAAAATGACTGTGATAGACATATTTGGGATAACAATAGACTGAGATAACTTTAGCTGTGATAAGGAAACACTGTGATAAAAATAATTGTGATAGAGGTAGACTGTGATAAGTTTTGCTATGATAACAAAACACTGTGATAAAAATAATTGTAATTACGATACACTGTGATAAGTTTAGGTGATATAAAAAAAGACTGTGATAAAAATAATTGTGATAACAATAGACAGAGATAAGTTTAGCTGAGATAAGGAAACACTGTGATACAAAATGACTGTGATAAAAATAATTGTGATAACAATAGACTATGATAAGTTTATCTGTGAAAACAAAACACTGTAATAAAAATAAATGTGATAAATATTTGGCATTACAATAGACTGGTATAAGTTAAGCTGTGATAAGGAAACACTGTGATAAAAATAATTGGGATAGAGGTAGACTGTGATAAGTTTTGCTATGATAACAAAACACTGTGGTAAAAATAATTGTAATAACGATAGACTGTGATAAGTTTAGGTGATATAAAAAGGGACTGTGATAAAAATAATTGTGATAAAAATAATTGTGATAACAATAGACAGAGATAAGTTTAGCTGAGATAAGGAAACACTGTGATACAAAATGACTGTGATAAAAATAATTGTGATAAGGATAGACTATGATAAGTTTAGCTAGGAAAACAAAACACTGTAATAAAAATGACTGATAAAAATATTTGGGATAACAATAGACTAGGATAAGTTTAGCTATGATAAGGAAACACTGTAAAAGAATGGCTGTGATAAAAATAATTGTGATAACGACAGACTATGATAAATTTAGCTGTGATAACGAATCACTGTGATAAAAATAATTGTAATATCCATAGATTGTGATAAATTTAGTTTTTATAATGAAGACTGATATAAGTTATACTATAATACCAATTTACTGTGATAAGTTTATCTGTGAAAACAAAACACTGTAATAAAAATAGCTGTGATAGGTTTTGCTATGAAAACAAAACACTGTGATAAAAATAATTGTGATAACGATAGACTGTGATAAATTTAGCTTTTATAAAGAAGACTGCTATAAGTTATACTATAATACCAATAGACTGTGATAAGCAAGCTCTGTGGAAGACTGTGATGAGTGATTTTCATCTTCTTACAGATAAGAGACGAAAAATATATAGCTCTCTAAAAAGATAAGCAAAATTTCAAAATTGTCCAAACAGCGCTTTGTTAGTTAAATTTTTATCTATTGCGGCAATATATTAGTCTGTTTTTAAAAGGCTTTTAACCTAGTATGTATATAAATATATATATTATACAGATTCCAAAAGATAACTATCTCAACGCAATCGTAATGGCAACTTAGACAAAATCAAAATGTATACCTGGTTCTATTTTATTTCTTAACCGCTAGCGCCATTTTGTATACCTGGTTCTATTTTATTTTAACCCATCCGTAACATCAGACATGGATCTTATCGCCAGGATCGCGGAAGCGGCAGTAAGTGTTCATGACACTCCTGTCAAATTTGAACGATTTTATAAATACATGCGCCGACGTTGTGAAACGTGCATTGTGTCGAAGGGAAACAATTTTGAGCATTTGCTGTGATGTAATTATCATCTGTAGTAAAAATCATATTAACACCGCTGTCGATATCCTTTTATTCTCCTGCTCCATACTTGTGATCTAGCTGCTATAGCTGTCGCAGTTTCCATTTTCAGACACCAGTTTCTATGTAAATCTTGTTCATGGTGATATGACAGACCAGCATGTTTAGTTTGTAAACGACCTTTTGGGACACCCTGTATATTCATCAGATTATGTGTATACCTACCTATATGTTTGTAAAATGTACATAAATATTATGCTAATATAATTATGTATATATGAACTTTCAATTGCTATTCATAAATTGTTTTTTTAAAGAGAATTAAATTCCAATTTTGGATTATTTTTCTTTGCAGAAGAAGCAGTGAGATCCTTTATCAATAGACATATCCCTGATTACAAACAATAATCAAATGAACCAATCAACTTACAATAGCAAGCAATGAAAAACCCCTCCTCTACCAACTAGCAATAGATGAAAAAATTCAAAATCCCAAAAATTGTGATATTGAAATGATTATGAAATTCAAAGCTGTGATATAAGCAGATCATCAAACCAATAAACTGTAAACAGTAGATAATGATAAAATCCACGCCTTAACATATACAGCATTACAGCATTTACAGCAATATATACAGCATTCAGTAAAGATGGTATAATATGGTTTATAATAGAAAATATGAGATAACACTGATAAAAAATAATTGTGATAACGATAGACTGTGATAAGTTTATGTGATATAAAAAAGGACTGTGTAAAAATAATTGTGATAATAATAGACTTGGATAAGTTTAGCTGTGATAAGGAAACATTATGATACAAAATGACTATGATAAAAATAAATGTGATAACGATAGACTAAGATAAGTTTAGCTGTGAAAACAAAACACTGTAATAAAAATGACTGTGATAGACATATTTGGGATAACAATAGATTGAGATAACTTTAGCTGTGATAAGGAAACACTGTGATAAAAATAATTGTGATAGAGGTAGACTGTGATAAGTTTTGCTATGATAACAAAACACTGTGATAAAAATAATTGTAATTACGATACACTGTGATAAGTTTAGGTGATATAAAAAAAGACTGTGATAAAAATAATTGTGATAACAATAGACAGAGATATGTTTAGCTGAGATAAGGAAACACTGTGATACAAAATGACTGTGATAAAAATAATTGTGATAACAATAGACTATGATAGTTTAGCTGTGAAAACAAAACACTGTAATAAAAATAAATGTGATAAATATTTGGCATAACAATAGGACTGGTATAAGTTTAGCTGTGATAAGGAATCATTGTGATAAAAATAATTGTGATAGAGGTAGACTGCGATGAGTTTTGCTATGATAACAAAACACTGTGATAAAAATAATTGTAATAACGATAGACTGTGATAAGTTTAGGTGATAAAAAGGGACTGTGATAAAAATAATTGTGATAAAAATAATTGTGATAACAATAGACAGAGATAAGTTTAGCTGAGATAAGGAAACACTGTGATACAAAATGACTGTGATAAAAATAATTGTGATAAGGATAGACTATGATAAGTTTAGCTAGGAAAACAAAACACTGTAATAAAAATGACTGATAAAAATATTTGGGATAACAATAGACTAGGATAAGTTTAGCTATGATAAGGAAACACTGTAAAAGAATGGCTGTGATAAAAATAATTGTGATAACGACAGACTATGATAAATTTAGCTGTGATAACGAATCACTGTGATAAAAATAATTGTAATATCCATAGATTGTGATAAATTTAGTTTTTATAATGAAGACTGATATAAGTTATACTATAATACCAATTTACTGTGATAAGTTTATCTGTGAAAACAAAACACTGTAATAAAAATAGCTGTGATAGGTTTTGCTATGAAAACAAAACACTGTGATAAAAATAATTGTGATAACGATAGACTGTGATAAATTTAGCTTTTATAAAGAAGACTGCTATAAGTTATACTATAATACCAATAGACTGTGATAAGCAAGCTCTGTGGAAGACTGTGATGAGTGATTTTCATCTTCTTACAGATAAGAGACGAAAAATATATAGCTCTCTAAAAAGATAAGCAAAATTTCAAAAATGTCCAAACAGCGCTTTGTTAGTTAAATTTTTATCTATTGCGGCAATATATTAGTCTGTTTTTAAAAGGCTTTTAACCTAGTATGTATATAAATATATATATTATACAGATTCCAAAAGATAACTATCTCAACGCAATCGTAATGGCAACTTAGACAAAATCAAAATGTATACCTGGTTCTATTTTATTTCTTAACCGCTAGCGCCATTTTCATTTTTGGCTTCCCAGTCTTGGCGACGAAAGCACTGCACACCATTTATCGGCGTCATGATAGCTCGTCGGTACAGCGATAGGTATCAGGCCTTTCCCTAATGCGAATTTAAGTATGGCACTGACGCGTCACATGTTACACCTCCCGTTGTTTGCCTTAAATTCCCGTGTCACATCCACTTTCCAGATCCTTAATAACAGAAATTATGTTCGCTGAAGAGGGACCGTAAACCGTTGATTAGGCGCTTAGAGCTTTTCTCACGGTAGCTGGAATTGCTGAGTGCCAGAAGAACCTAACTGCCGTTTTTGATACTTCCACCTGATAGTGCGATGGTTACGAATAAGAAAAAGAATAAACGGTGCTTAGATCAGATTGCTTTGCTTCCCAAGGTCATTGGGATGAGTAACAGAATAGATCAGAGTTACTAAACCCATTTTTGCTCACGCACTGCTTGGAATTGTAAACAGGGCCTGATTATTGCATGGACACTTAGGGCACTTGCCCTGGGCACGAAAATTTACGAATTGTACTAATTTACTAATGCACTAATTGTTATTATATTGCTGCTTACTTGATGACTTCTTTTCTTATGCCAGCTGTATATTACTACTGCTTTAGTTAATGCTTTTTGCATGCATATCTTCTTGTATTCAACTCCTGGAGAAATTTATAATTTTTTACCTTTTTACCATTTTATAATGTGGTTATTAAAATGTTCAGTAGTTGATATCCATTTCTGTGCTTAAATTTTACTTGCTAAATATTTAGTCCTGATAAATTTCAATCAATATCTTTGACATTATTCTGTGCATAACAGTCGAATTTTATGTCAATGTCATTGTAGTAATTTCATTTCCCTCGTGATTATCTTGTTCATTTGAACTTCTTCAGCATAATTTTTAATCCACATGCACAATTCTCCTTTAAGTTTTAATATATTACTAGCATATAGCCCGTCATATGACGGGATCAGTAAAATTTTTAATTTTTCAGAATTGTAAAGTACCCTATGATTCAGGTAAAAAAAAATGGTTTGTTGTTTGGCTGAGAATTAATTATCTTGCAGCAAAAAGTAATCGATGATTAAATTTTAAATTATCACATACGTTCCTAATTTATTATTTAGGCGAAATATAAAAGAAAATTAATTACGTAATACCTAAGTTCAGTGATAAAACGTGTGAAAATAATGCAGACGATATTTAAATAATTTAAAATAAGAAATGATTCAATGGGATGGTTAAAGGAATGACGTCATGATGATAGAAAAAAAATGTTATTTTCATCTATTTATTCTATAATAAATTGATAAATTTAATCGCCTGCTCTTAACCGGGGAAATTAGGGCTTGAAATAATCGTATTAAACTGTCGAAAAGGGGGGGAAGGAGTGGATTTCGTACTTTTGAAATAGAACAGTATTTTTCGCTGTGATATGAAGCATATTTATACCAATTTATTTTAGAATCAGATTTATAGTTAAGGAGAAGACAAACTTGACTCGCTTTAAATTTTGCTAACCCTAACTCATTAAGAATTCAATATGGAGCCTATTTCCATTCCAGGTCCAACCGCTTCAAAAATACGTGGACAGATGGACAGATAACTTAAGCTATTATTATATAGGAGTTTGTACGATGTACACGCACACACACACACGCAAGTTTATATATAAGTTTAGACTAAGTATAGACTATATATAAGTTTAGCTGTGAAAACAAAACACTGTAATTAAAATAAATGTGATAAAAATATGTGGGATAAATATTTGGGATAACAATAGACTGGGGTAAGTTTAGCTGTGATAAGAAAACACTGTGATAAAAATAATTGTGACAGAGGTAGACTGCGATAAGTTTTGCTATGATAACAAAACACTGTGATAAAAAATTATTGTGATAACGACATACTACGATAATTTTGGCTGTGATAACGAATCATTGTGATAAAAACAATTGTGATAGAGGTAGACTGCGATAAGTTTTTCTATGATAACAAAACACTGTGATAAAAATAATTGTGATAACGACATACTACGATAATTTTGGCTGTGATAACGAATCATTGTGATAAAAACAATTGTGATAGAGGTAGACTGCGATAAGTTTTGCTATGATAACAAAACACTGTGATAAAAATTATGGTGATAGCGATAGACTATGATATTATATACATATATATATATATATATATATATATATATATATATATATATATATATATATATATATATATATATATATATATATATATATATATATATAAGTTTATACATAAGTTTAGACTAAGTATAGACTTTATTTATATTTTTTGTGTTTGTCATGAACTCTAATTTTTTCTATTTACTTTAATTTTACTGTTATTTACCCGATAATTAATTCCCTCAACGAACCCGCGGTGCTCTTTTTATCCTATGGGTTATTGCATATTTATAAGACAGATTATTAGCAACGTACCACTATAAACCATTAAATCAGCTCATCAATTTAAATTATTTTTAATTCTATTATTAATATTTATTTTCTGCACCACAGAGTTTGTGAGTATGACAAGGTAGAAAATAAAAAAGTGGGTCACTCTAGGTCTTTAAAAGTTTTTAATTTTCAGCGTGGCTAAACTGAGATAACAATGATTACGTAAAATGAAAATTTGGTGTTTTTGATTTTGAATGTTACTTTAATGCTAATTTCTTAAATCTGTTTGATAATTCAATGTTATAATTTTTATATGACTGTAACTAGCATATAGCCCGTCATGTGACGATAAAATTTTAAATTTCCAGAATTGTAAAGTACTCAATGAGGCAGGTAAAAAATGGTTTGTTTTTTGGCTGAGAATTATCTGGCACACGATCAATAATTTGTTTGTCTTCATACTCCTCTAAAGTGTCCCGGTACTGTAAATGCAGTTTAGAATCACGTTGAATTCATTTAGTAAAACAGTGTGGTTATGTATGAAAAACAAACACACAAACGAACAACCCTCTTAAGTTTCAAAGATATATAACTTAAACGCTAGATATTTATTAGTACGGGAAATAGAATCCTAGACTTTTATGAAAAGAATTTGTTGTTAATACCGGTGGTAAAATTTTCATTGCTACAAAATATAATCGATGATTCAATTTAAAATTATCCCATATGTTCCTAATCTATTATTTAAGCCAATATAAGGCGATTTCACACAGCAGGGAACATCTCAACTTTTGACAATTTTGCCTTTAATTTTAAACGGAAGGGCAGTTTATTGTTTGTCTATTGACTTTTTTAAACGTGAAGATGAAAAGAATTTATTGTTAATACCGGTGGTAAAATTTTCATTGCTACAAAATATAATCGATGATTCAATTTAAAATTATCACATATGTTCCTAATCTTAACCGGGGAAAATAGGAGTTGAAATAATGGCATTAAAAGCTCGGAAAGGGGGAAAAGGTTTGATTTCGAACATTTTAAAGACAACAGTATTTTTTGCTGTGATAAGAAGCATATTTATACCAATTTATTTTAGGATCGAATCAATAGTTTAGGAGAAGATAAACATTACTCGCTTTGAATTTTGCTAACTATGGATGGCTCTATTTATTCCAGGTCCAACCGCTTCATAAAATCGAGGACAGACGGACAGATAACTTAGGCTATTATTATATAGGGGATGATGAGAATAACTTGTCTCTATAAATTTGCACGAGGGTGGAGGACACAAAAATTGGAAATTGCCCTGGGCACAAAAGTATCTTAGTCGGGCCCTGGTTGTACATTGTAACGGCGTGATTTAGCGGTGTGTCGACATCAAAGAATTTTGCTTTGAGAGGTGGACTTCGCTTGTGTGGATACAAAAGGATTGTTTTCCCCGGCACCACGATGTCTACACTGTTGTGCCCTATAGTAGAGGAACAATATACCAGACAACCCG
Source organism: Pardosa pseudoannulata (assembly GCA_032207245.1). Classification (NCBI taxonomy): domain Eukaryota; kingdom Metazoa; phylum Arthropoda; class Arachnida; order Araneae; family Lycosidae; genus Pardosa; species Pardosa pseudoannulata. The sequence goes on from CM063497.1 coordinate 44,053,423, forward strand.
GCACCTTCACTGACAGCCAGAAATATGATCATTGGAACGACAAAGGATTTGCCGCGACTTGGATGTAGCCGCTAAGAATTCCAGGGACCCCTGGGTTTGCGGCCGATGATTGTTTAACCCGGACCAATCCAGTTGTTCGAAGGTGAGGTCATCGCTAGGTGATCCAATAATGAAATTGTGGGTGAGGCCCCTCTCTTAGAGGCCCCTCCCCTAGAAAGAGACGAGAGAAGATTTGTTTTTTTAGAGAAGTTAGTTAGCTAGCAACCAGCTAATTCAGAGGTCGCCTTGACCAGTCTCTCTATCAGAGAGGTTTTTTTTTTGCTATAATCCCACCTTGAGATCTTTTCTTTAGAGAGTAGCCCGCATCGGCTAACTCGGAGGTCGCCTCGACCAGTCTCTCCATCGGAGAGTTTTATTTAGCGAAATCCCGTCTTGGGATATATCTCTTGCTGAGATTGAAACGATACCCTGTGCATTGGGTTTCCTTTTCTAATATAATCCTCTTCAGGATTGTTTGCATTTTTCCTTCGGAACTCTAACTGTGCTTTGATATTCTACCAGTACTTCAGTGAACTTTCGCGAGAGCTACCGAATTGTTTCTTCCGTCTAATCACCCATATTTCGGCAGAGACTGAATTTAGTTTAGGTACCCGTCTCTACTCAGGCTTACGTGTACTAATCACTTACCTGTGATCGGAAATTGTTTTCTTTTTTTGTGTAAGATATGAAATGATGTTATAGCAGCATCGTAAATTAATTCATTAATCCTCTAAGTGGTTTGCACGTACAATACCGCCAGCTGTCACAGACAATTTTCGACCTCCAAAAACGTTTTTCAAAATTAGATGAATTGTAATTTCTTATATTCTTTCCCCCATGAAATTATGACGTAGGAGAGTCAGGTCGATTGATTAGGAACTTTACCCCTCTTTGACTGATATTTATTGAGGGATGCTCCCCTACTCTCTGACGAAACAAAGACGCTGATAGCTTCTCATGGGTTTGTCAATCTCTATTTCGAAGTATTCGTTTGCGGTAACATATATATCGCTAACTGCACCACTGATATCTTAGATGACTTTTAAAAAAAAAAGTATAAATAATTCTGACGAAAAATTTGTTTTTATTCGTACTTTTAGAATATATTATTTCTTATGTGATGATCTTCGAGACTTGACGAGTTTTATGTGTATAAAAAATTAACATCAATAATGTTAGTTATAAATCTATTTATAACCGGAAGTAAAGGAACAATGACGAGAGTGGGGCAAAGGGTGAAGTAAAAAATCATAGAACACTTTGGTGACTGAATAAATTTTAGCGTATTTTTTTGGAGACTTTTTCAACGGTATGTTCCACTTGGAGGGTTAATCAAGATACACCTTGTGTCGCCTAAAACAGGGACCGGATAAGTTACAACATCTTGTAAATTGTACCAACTTTGTAAAAAATGATTGTATTTCGCGAAATTTGTTTTTGAGAGTGTGTTTATTTATTTGCATCATGTATTTTATAGATTGACCATGTATTCACATCACATACATTGAGACACATTACATTGAAACCCGCCTAAACGTCATGACGGATTATAAATTTACTAAAATATATATTTAACTACATGGACTCCGCTTAATATGATTAGCGATTAATGTTATCAATCGTTATTGTTATCGAAATCACCTGGTCCCGATTTTCTACATTCCCTTTGTATGTTAGAATTATCAGCGTTATGTCATTCGTTACATCGGTTAATACTATCAGTTTTGTATATTTAATGTACAATAATACCGTACACTGAGGTTATAGTAACAATACTAAATCTCATTTTAACTCAAAGGAATATTCACAATGTATTCAGAAGAAACCGTTTTTTTTAACCTTTGCAGTTGTTTTAATTTCCGAGAATTCTCTCTCTTCCTAAGGGAAGTTTTTGACAGCAACAGGGCTAATTTTGTTGGTAGTAATAAACGTTTTCCAAAATTAAGGAAATTTATGACAAACCACATGGTTTTGTATGATACAGAAACACACATTAATAGTAACAACCATATGAATGTAAAGATAACTATATAAAATGATAGGCTTTTATTTGCCCATGAGAGTCACTGAAATTTGTACTTTTTGTTGTTAGAATATTGTTGATAAACATTTCATCGTAACGTAAAAATTAACCAAGAATTAAATTTAAAATTAGTTCTCATATAAAAATGCTATAATTTGCGTCACATAGAAATGAAAGTGAATCCCTTGATATCTAAATTTCCAGGTCAAATCGAATGGATACAAAGCAAACGATGTTTAAATAATATAAAATAAGAAATGAATAAATGAAATATTTAAAGGAATGACGTCATAATGATTGAAAAATATCATTTTCACCTATGTATTATGTAATAAATTAAAAATTTTAATCTCCTTCTTTTAACCGAAGAAAACTGCGTTTAAAACAATTACTTGGGATGACGTCACATTGTAAGAAATATTGCTTCTTTCACTTAGTTATTACGCGATAAATTAAAAATTTAATCGTTTGCTTTTAACCGGGGAAAATAATGCTTGGAATAATGACATAAAGTGCTCGAAAAAGGAGAAGGAATGGATTTCGAACGTTAAAAATTTACAAAAACCTTCCCA
>CM063497.1:44058556-44061056 GCA_032207245.1 Pardosa pseudoannulata
AGTTCTAGTCATATAATTCTATTTACCTAATTAAATGTCTAATACTGTGTATAATTTATTCCACTGGTTAAATAGTGAAAAGGCGGAATGTGCTTTTTAATAAAGGAAGAAAAACACATGCCCGCGAAAATCGCGGGATGAGCAAATTCTGCCACATTTGAATTGCCCGTGGAAATCGCGGGATAGTCAGAGGGTTAAATACATTTATCTAATTTTGCATACCGTTTATTGTATCAATCGGTTTAAATGTCCAAATCACGGTGTCCCAAACTGATCACATTAATGAGTCCCCTATATAATTATCAACTTGTAACGTTCAATCTGTATAATATTTTTTGATTTACCTACATAAAATTTTTTATGTGTGCCATTATTGATTACTAGCATATGGTCCGTCATATGACGGGATCAGTAAAATTTTTACTTTTCCAGAATTGTGAAGTACCCTATGAGGCAGGTAAAAAAATTGTTGTTTCTGGTTGAGAATTATCTGACACACTCAATGATTTGTTAATATCATACTACTCTAAATCTCCCGATACTGTGAATGCAGTTTAGAATCACGTTGAATTCATTTAGAAAAATAACTCAAAGTTTCTTAGCTACGTCGAAATTATCGTGAAGTCTTCCCGATTTTTTTGCTACAGTAATTAATAGAACTAAAGGAATGAAACTATCTTTTCCACTACACCATTGAGGTAGATAGATTTTTGATGTTAATACCGGTTGTAAAATTATCATTGCAACAAAAAATAATCGATGATTAAATTTAAAATTATCCCGTATGTATAATCTATTATTTGGTTTGGTTATGGATCTATTATTTTTGCAACTATACGAGAATACTGCTTAAATATTAACGGCTACAATCCATGCCATAAGTATTAAAGAATCTGGTTCCGTATTAATAACCATTATTATAATCTATTATTTAAGAGAAATATAAAAGAAACTATTTACGTAATATCAAGTTTAATATGAAACATAAAAAATAATGTAGTCGATATTTAAATAATTTAAAATAAGAAATGATTCAATGAGATGGTTAAATAATGACGTCACAATGCTAGAAAAAAATTGTTATTTTTACCTATTTATTATGTGATAAATTGATAAATTTAATCGCCTGCTCTTAACCGGGAAAAATAGGGTTTGAAATAATGGCATTAAATGCTAGAAAGTGGGGAAAGGGTGAAATTCGAATGTTGCTAACCCTTACTCATCAAGAATCCATTATGGATGCCTCTACTAGCCATTCCAGGTCCAACCGTCTATAGAGAGTGCGTTATATTATGGGTGTTCCTCAAGTTTCTTAACAATCAAATTTACACTGTAAAAATGCAGAATAGTGAAGATAATTTTATTATCCAAGTAGAGTTTGTTAAATTGTGGGTGTTTTCTAAGACGTAACTGTTTCTTAACAACGAACTTTACACTCTAACAATGAAGAATATTGGATGAAATCTTTATTGAAGGATGGCGTGTAATTGTGGGTGGGCTTCTAGTTGTAAAAGTTTGTTAACATTTAAGTTTAAACTGTAAAAATGCAGAATAATGAATGAAAATTACTATTCAAGAAGAGTGGGTATATAAATAAGGTTGTTCTTCAAGATGTAAAATTAGAAAATATTGAATGAAAATTACTATCTAGTTAAGGAGCGTTTAATTAAGGGTGTTCTTCAAGATGTAAAGTTAGTAAATATTGAATGAAAATTACTATCCAATTAGGGGGCGTTTAAATAAGGATGTTCTTCAAGATGTAAAGTTAGAAAATATTGAATGAAAATTACTATCCAATTAGGGGGCGTTTAAATAAGGGTGTTCTTCAAGAGGTAAAGTTAGAAAATATTGAATGAAAATTACTATCCAATTAGGGGGCGTTTAAATAAGTGTGTTCTTCAAGATGTAAAATTAGAAAATATTGAATGAAAATTACTATCTAGTTAAGGAGCGTTTAATTAAGGGTGTTCTTCAAAATGTAAAATTAGAAAATGTTGAATGAAAATTACTATCTAGTTAAGGAGCGTTTAAATAAGGGTGTTCTTCAAGATGTAAAATTAGAAAATATTGAATGAAAATTACTAGCTAATTAGGGTGCTTTTAAATAAGGGTGTTCTTCAAGATGTAAAATTAGAAAATATTGAATGAAAATTACTATCTAGTTAAGGAGCGTTTAATTAAGGGTGTTCTTCAAAATGTAAAATTAGAAAATGTTGAATGAAAATTACTAGCTAATTAGGGTGCTTTTAAATAAGGGTGTTCTTCAAGATGTAAAATTAGAAAATATTGAATGAAAATTACTATCTAGTTAAGGAGCGTTTAATTAAGAGTGTTCTTCAAGATGTAAAGTTAGTAAATATTGAATGAAAATTACTATCCAATTAAGTGGTGCTTTTAAATAAGGGTGTTCTTCAAGATGTAAAATTAGAAAATATTGAATGAAAATTACTATCTAGTTAAGGAGCGTTTAATTAAGAGTGTTCTTCAAGATGTAAAGTTA
>CM063497.1:44066056-44068556 GCA_032207245.1 Pardosa pseudoannulata
ATGAAACGGTTGGAGCTGGAATGGATATATGCATCCATATTGGAATCTTGATTAGTTAGGATTAGCAAAATTCGAAGAGAGTGAAGTCTATTTTCTCTAAACTATCGATCCGATTTTAAAAATAAATTGATTAAATATGCTTTATATGACAGCAAAAAATACTGTCATCTTTTAAAACGTTCGAAATATTTTATCTTTTCGATCGAAAGCCATTATTTCAGCCCTATTTTCCTCGGTTAGGAGAAGGCGATTAAATATGTCAACAAATAATAATAGAAAAAATAACATTTTTTCTATTATGAGTCATTCCTAACCATCTCATTTAATCATTTCTTATTTTAAATTATTTAAATATCGTCCCTGTCCTCGAATTTATAAAGCGGTTGGACCGAAAATGGATAGATTCCATATTGGATTCTTGATGAGTTAGGACTATCAAAATTCGAAGCGAGTAAAGTCTATCTTCTCCTAAACTATAGATCCGATTTTAAAATAAATTGGTATAAATATACTTTATATCACAGCAAAAAATATTGCCGTCTTTAATACGTTCTAAATCTCCACTTCCCCTCCTTTTCGATCGTTTAATGCCATTATTTCAAGCCCTAATTTCCCTGGTTAAGAGCAGGCGATTAAATTTATTAATTTATTACATAATAAATAGGTAAAAAAACATATTTTCTAGCATTATGACGTCATTCCTTTAACCATCTCATTTAAACATTTCTTATTTTAAATTATTTAAATATCGTCTGCATTATTTTCATACGTTTTATCACTGAACTTAGATATTACGAAAATAATTCTCTTTTATATTTGGATTAAATAATAGATTAGGTGCATATGTGATAATTTTAAATTTAATCATCGATTATTTTTTGTTGCAAGATAATTCTCAGCCAAAAAAAAACAAATATTTTTACCTAAATGAATGACGTCATAAGGTTAGAAAAATATTTTTACCCATTTATTATGTGATAAATTTAATCACCTGCTCTTAACCAAGAAATAATGATATTAAATGCTAGAAAAGGGGGGGGGGAGAAGGGGACTTCGAACGTTTTAAAGACAACAGTATTTTTCGCTGTGATATGAAGCATATTTATACCAATTTATTTTAGAATCGTATCGATGGTTTAACAGAAGTTTATTAAACTTTACCCGTTTTGAATTTTGCTAACCCTAATTCATCAAGAATCCAATATGGATGTCTCTATCCATTCCAGGCCCAACCGCTTCATAAATTCGAGGAGAGACGGACAGATAACTTACGCTATTATTATATAGATGACAGGTGAAAGAAAAATTTATAAAATGCGCTTTTATACTTATATATATATATATATATATATATATATAATAATATATATATATATATATTTATATATATATTAACAATATATGTATGTTCATTGTATATATATGTATATTCACATATATGGGTGTGTGTGTATTGCCAAAATTATTTTTAATAATATGCAATAGTAATTTTAGATTTAATTAAAAATTGTAAGTTAAATCTATTCGGTAGTTTTAAATAAAAAAAAAAAAAATCAGCATAAAATATCATTGAGTCTTCAAATTAAAAAAAAATTCCTACTATACAAATATTACAGGCTTATCTTATAAATGAGTCAAATATATTATTTCTCTATAAAAAATTCATTCCTGCTATATCAATTTTTCTTTATCAATATTCGATATTAATACATTTCATGCAATTTTACGGCAATTACGAAACATAGACTTATCTTATAAATGAGTCAAATATATTATTTCTCTATAAATTCATTCATTCCTGCTTTTTCAATATTTGTTTATCACTATTCGATATTAATCACCCATTTCATGCAACGTTTACGGCAATTACGAAACATAGACTTATCTTATAAATGAGCCAAACATATTTCTCTATAAATTCATTCATTCCTAAGATATCAATTTTTCTTTATCACTATTCGATATTAATCACCCATTTCATGCAACGTTTACGGCAATTACGAAACATAGACTTATCTTATAAATGAGTCAAATATATTATTTCTCTATAATTTCATTCATTCTTACGATATCAATTTTTCTTTATCACTATTCGATATTAATCAGCCATTTCATGCAACGTTTACGGCAATTACGAAACATAGACTTATCTTATAAATGAGTCAAATATATTATTTCTCTATAATTTCATTCATTCTTACATCAATTTTTCTTTATCACTATTCGATATTAATCAGCCATTTCATGCAACGTTTACGGCAATTACGAAACATAGACTTATCTTATAAATGAGTCAAATATATTATTTCTCTATAAATTCATTCATTCCTACGATATCAATATTTCTTTATCACTATTCGATATTAATCACCCATTTCATGCAACGTTTACGGCAATTACGAAACATATACTTATCTTATAAATGAGTCAAATATATTATTTCTCTATAAATTCATTCATTCCTGCTATATCAATTTTTCTTTATCACTATTCGATATTA
>CM063497.1:44073556-44076056 GCA_032207245.1 Pardosa pseudoannulata
TATTTATAATTATATAAAATAATATATTAAAACATTCAATTAACATATTGTATGTGGGTTACGTACTAGTACACTTTCAGACGATTGATATTTGAGCGCGGGTCATGTACTAGTACAGGTTTGCGTAACAACATAGTTTGTGAGTTTGTGGGTTACCGGTGCTTTCTATCTTTCCATCTTACTCTACCGCTCCTTCCCTCGCTATGTCACTCCCCCTTTGCCATCTCTCCCTTCATCCTACCCTCTATCTCCCTCTTTCTCCGTGTCTCCCCCTAAATCTCCCTCCTCTCTCTCTATACATACACACATATATATATTTATTTGTACACATACACACACATATATATTCATATATATTTCCATTTATATGCATATCTCCCCCCTCTCTGTATATATATATATATATATATATATATATATATATATATATATGTATATATATGTATATATATGTAATATATATGTATATATATGTATATATATATATATATATATATATATATATATATATATGTATGTATGTATGTATATATATATATATATATGTGTGTGTATGTATATATGTATATATATATATATTTATATATATATATGTATATATATATGTATTTATATGTATATATATATATATGTATATATATATGTGTATATATATATGTACATATATATATGTATATATATATATATATATATATATATATATATATATATATATATATATATATATATATATATATATGTATATATATGTGTATATATATGTGTATATATATGTATATATATATGTATATATATATGTATATATATATATATATATGTATATATATATATATATATATATATATATTCTCTTTCTCTGTATATATACATATATATACATACATATATACCTATATATATTATATATATTCATCTCTCTCTCGATATATATATTGTAACGAATTCTCGTTACATTAACAGACTTATCTACGACCGTGGGAAAAACGGCATAAAGTGGAAATAGTGAAATGGCCTTTTGTGGGCATTTGAATTGAGCTCATTTTTACCTAGTGAAAGGACGTTGTTTCACGTAGAATAGAATGCTGAATAGAGGATTGTTACCACAGAGGACCATCTCAATCATTCTGTCTGAGACATTCATTGGGATGCTGGCGAAGTATTTACAGTGTTAGTTTCAATGGCATCCCAAAGAAAGAGTCTCACACGACAGAAATCCTCTACATGGTAAGGAAAGCAGCAATACTTTCATACCTTAATCTCCAAAGGTTTGTCTTCGTATGTCTTCTTTAAGACATCGATTAATGATCTGAGAGATTGCTCCCGATTACTGCAAACTTCCCTTGGAACCGGGCTTGCACCTGTCCGGCTAGAGTTCTACAAGTTCTACTTTCCTTACTACGTCATCAACCAGATGCCCCGTCAGCTGATATGGACATTTGCGGTAAGACGACGACATTAAAAGACCAGAGTTCGAGGCCCAGAGAGAATTTTTGACCGATCGAGTCTCCTCCTCGGCCGAGAGCTTCAAGGCGAGCGACAGAGTGTCCTCCCCACTTTTTCTTCATAACGATTAGGAAGCTGATGCCTTAAAAATCATAATTTTCATTTGTAGATATTCATCGTGTTCATCTGTCTCCATCATAACTTCAATCCTCATCACCAATCACTCCATCATCATTGTGTTTATAATAAAGATTTTTAGTCTGTACGTAGGCCTCCGCTATCCTTTTTCTAGCTGGATAAGAGCCGAAAAGCTACACCTTACATATATACAAGGTGTCCCAAAAGGTCGTTTACAAACTTAACATACTGGTCTGTCATATCACGATGAATAAGATTTACATAAGAACTTGTGTCTTAAAATGCAAACTGCGACCGCTAGAGAGCCATGATCTCAAGTGTGGATCAGGAGAAAAAAAACGATATCGACAGCGGTGTTAATATGATTTTTACTACAGATCTATATATATACATATACATATACATACATACATACATATATATATATATATATATATATATATATATAAATATATACATATATATATACTTATATATATTTATATCTATATATCTATACATATATATTTATATCTACATAAATGTGTGTGTATATATATATTATACAAATATATTATATGTCTATTTATACCTATTTATCTATATATATAAGTGTATATTCATATATACATAGTATATATATACACGCACAAATATATGCATATAGATACACACACACACATATATATATATATATATATTTATGAATATATATATATATATATATATATATATATATATACATATATATATCTTTATATATAAAGATATTTTTTCTGTGTGTTTGTAACGGAACTCCTCCTAAACGTCTGGACTGATTTTAATGAAATTTTGTGTATATAATTAAGTTAATTCGAGAGTGATTTAGATCGACAATTTGATCTAACAGAAAATATGGTTAGAAAATTATTTTCGATCTATTGAGATTTATCTGAACAAC
>CM063497.1:44078556-44096056 GCA_032207245.1 Pardosa pseudoannulata
ATATATGTGTATATATGTATATATATATGTATGTATATATATATATGTATATGTACATATATGTGTATATATTATATATATATATGTATATATATGTATATATATGTAGATATATGTATATATATGTGTATATATATGTATATATATGTGTTTATATATATGTATATGTGTATATATAAGTATATGTATTTATATATATATGTAATATATATATGTAATGTATATATATGTATGTATATATATGTATGTATATATATGTATGTATATATATATATATATATATATATATATATGTATCTATATGTATGTATGTATATAAATGTATGTATATATATATATGTACGTATATATATGTATCATATGTATATATGTATATAAATGTATGTATATATATGTACGTATATATATATATATATATATATATATATATATATATATATATATATATATATATATATATATATATATATACTAAATATATATATATATATATATATATATATATATATATATAGTACAGATACTCACATGCATAAATTGGTATTTATGTATAAATAGCTGTATATGTGTATGTTATACACTTAACTTTTATATTCTAGTGTTATACCTTATTATTAGATACTTATAAAGTGTTCATATGTAATGTCTTAAAACTATAGTTACTATATATTTGTCAGTGCCACGACTATATGTGTATTAACTTGTATGTGTATAATGTGTTTTGACGTGTGTATGTGATGTATATTATATAGATAATTATATAATACACATGACACACACATACACACGTTATACATTTAATTTTTATTTCTAGTTTTATATTCATGTTATTAATATTTATAAAGTATTAATATGTAATGTTTTCAAACTATAGTTAATATATCTCTGTCACTAAAATAAATCTTTATATGTACTAAAGTATTAATATGTAATGTCTTAAAACTAGATTTACTATATATTTGTCAGCATACCGACTGTATGTGTATAATGTGTTTTAAAGTGTGCATGTGTGTGTGCCATGTATATTATATAGATAATTATATAATATACATGACACACACATACACACGTTATACATTTAATTTTTATTTCTAGTTTTATATTCATTTTATTAATATTTATAAAATATTAATATGTATTGTTTTCAAACTATAGTTAATATATCTGTCATTAAAGTGAATCACTATATGTACTAATGTATTAATATGTAATGTCTTAAAACTATAGTTACTATATATTTGTCAGCATATCGATTGTATGTGTATAATGTGTTTTAACGTGTGTATGTGTGTCATGTATATTATACAGATAATTATATAATATACATGACACACACATACACACGTTATACATTTAATTTTTATTTCTAGTTTTATATTCATGTTATTAATATTTATAAAGTATTAATATGTAATGTTTTCAAACTATAGTTAATATATCTGTCACTAAAGTAAATCACTATATGTACTAAAGTATTAATATGTAATGTCTTAAAACTATAGTTACTATATATTTGTCAGCATACCGACTGTATGTGTATAATGTGTTTTAACGTGTGTATGTGTGTGTGCCATGTATATTATATAGATAATTATATAATATACATGACACACACATACACACGTTATACATTTAATTTTTATTTCTAGTTTTATATTCATGTTATTAATATTTATAAAGTATTAATATGTAATGTTTTAAAACTATAGTTAATATATCTGTCACTAAAGTAAATCACTATATGTACTAAAGTATTAATATGTAATGTCTTAAAACTATAGTTACTATATATTTGTCAGCATATCGATTGTATGTGTATGTGTTTTAAAGTGTGCATGTGTGTGTCATGTATATTATACAGATAATTATATAATACACATGACACACATACACACGTTATACATTTAATTTTTATTTCTAGTTTTATATTCATGTTATTAATATTTATAAAATATTAATATGTAATGTTTTAAAACTATAGTTAATATATCTGTCACTAAAGTGAATCACTATATGTACTAAAGTATTAATATGTAATGTCTTAAAACTATAGTTACTATATATTTGTCAGCATATCGATTGTATGTGTAAAATATGTTTTAATATGTGTATGTGTGTCTGTCATGTATATTATATAGATAATTATATAATATACATGACACACATACACACGTTATACATTTAATTTTTATTTCTAGTTTTATATTCATGTTATTAATATTTATAAAGTATTAATATGTAATGTTTTAAAACTATAGTTAATATATCTGTCACTAAAGTAAATCACTATATGTACTAAAGTATTAATATGTAATGTCTTAAAACTATAGTTACTATATATTTGTCAGCATATCGATTGTATGCGTATAATGTGTTTTAACGTGTGTATGTGTGTGTGCCATGTATATTATATAGATAATTATATAATATACATGACACACATACACACGTTATACATTTAATTTTTATTTCTAGTTTTATATTCATGTTATTAATATTTATAAAGTATTAATATGTAATGTTTTAAAACTATAGTTAATATATCTGTCACTAAAGTAAATCACTATATGTACTAAAGTATTAATATGTAATGTCTTAAAACTATAGTTACTATATATTTGTCAGCATACCGACTGTATGTGTATAATGTGTTTTAACGTGTGTATGTGAGTGCATTTATATTATAGATATAATTATATAATACACACACATACACACGTTATACATTTAATTTTTATTTCTAGTTTTATATTCATGTTATTAATATTTATAAAGTATTAATATGTAATGTTTTCAAACTATAGTTAATATATCTGTCACTAAAGTAAATCACTATATGTACCAAAGTATTAATATGTAATGTCTTAAAACTATAGTTACTATATATTTGTCAGCATATCGATTGTATGTGTATAATGTGTTTTGATGTGTATATGTGTGTTTGTCATGTATATTATACAGACAATTATATAATATACATTACACACACATACACACATTGTTTAATTTTTATTTCTAGTTTTATATTCATTTTGTTAATATTTAAAAAGTATTAATATGTAAAATTTTAAAACTATCGTTAATATATCTGTCACTACAGTAAATCACTATATGTACTAAAGCATTAATATGTAATGTCTTAAAACTACAGTTAATATATCTGTCACTAAAGTAAATCACTATATGTACTAAAGTATTAATATGTAATGTCTTAAAACTATAGTTACTATATATTTGTCAGCATAGAGATTGTATGTCTATAATGTGTTTTAACGTGTGTATGTGTGTCATGTATATTATACAGATAATTATATAATATACATGACACACACATACACAAGTTATACATTTAATTTTTATTTCTAGTTTTATATTCATTTTGTTAATATTTAAAAAGTATTAATATGTAAAATTTTAAAACTATCGTTAATATATCTGTCACTACAGTAAATCACTATATGTACTAAAGCATTAATATGTAATGTCTTAAAACTATAGTTACTATATATTTGTCAGCATATCGATTGAATGTGTATAATGTGTTTTAACGTGTGTATGTGAGTGCATGTATATTATAGAGATAATTATATAATACACACACATACACACGTTATACATTTAATTTTTATTTCTAGTTTTATATTCATGTTATTAATATTTATAAAGTATTAATATGTAATGTTTTAAAACTATAGTTAATATATCTGTCACTAAAGGAAATCACTATACGTACTAAAGTATTAATATGTAATGTCTTAAAATTATATTTACTATATATTTGTCAGCATAGAGATTGTATGTCTATAATGTGTTTTAACGTGTGTATGTGTGTCATGTATATTATACAGCTAAATTTATATAATATTATATAATTTTTTTATTTCTAGTTTTGTATTCATGCTATTAATATTTATAAAGTATTAATATGTAATGTTTTAAAAATATAGTTAATAAATCTGTCATTGAATTAAATCACTATATGCATTAAGTATTAATATGTAATGTCTTAAAATTATATTTACTATATATTTGTCAGTATCACGATTTTATGTGTATTAACGTGTATGTGTATAACGTGTATTGGCGTGTGTATGTGTGTGTCATGTATATTATATAGATAATTATATAATTATATATGACACAGACACATACACACGTAATACATTTAATTTTTAAATTCTAGTTTTGTATCCACGTTATTAATATTTATAAAGTATTAATATGTAATGTTTTAAAAATATAGTTAATATATCAGTCACTAAAGTAAATTCATTATATAATATACATCATCTACATGCTCAGACATCTATATGTAAAATATCAAAATTATTTAAATTTAATATCTCCTTTAAAACCTCCTCTCTAACATTCTAATTCCTTAAAATCTTTTTCCCATCCTTTAAATGTCTTAATCAAAGGAACGACCTCGACTTAAAATTCTTTCGATACATTTACCAAAGCTATGTATTCTATAGGTGTAAATTTTCTGTTTATCAACACGTTTCCCAGCTGTCGCCGGCAAATGGTTCTGGGTTTTTCTGATCTTAACACTTAAGGTATCCGTCTACGTTCGGAGAACTTTTTTCTTTAAACGTAGAAACTAGTTCATGTTTTTACTTTTTTAGATTTATTTTTTATATTATCATAGAGAATTGCACTTAAAAATTTATTCCTGGAGAAGTTTTTATAAAATTTCTAATAAATGAAGAAAATTTAGTAAAAAAGTCGGGTTTTTTCCAAAGGTCTAATTTTCTAATAAATTAAATTATTTCAATATTTTTTGAAGCAACCCATTTCTTATACACTGGACTAGTGAATCACCTAAAATCTTTGCTTATTTTACATTTGGTAAAAAATTTTGGTCCTTTAAAATCATACATATTGAATTTTTATCGAATTTTCATTACCTTTATATCTAACTATGAGTGTAACATCATTAAAAATTATTCAAATTTAAAGCTTTTAGGGCACTCACTAGTAAGTACTATCAAAAGCATTCATAATAACCTTCAACAAAATATTTTAAGAACTTTTTGAGAAATTACATTTCAGGTTTCAACATTTTATTAAAAATACTGTTCTGAGAAAAACGTATTTGAAGATTATGAAATCAACTTTAACTATTAAAAAATTAAAATACGTGTTTAAAATTCCCCACACTTTCTTGCTTCAAAACTTTCTAATTGCCAAGTTGCTAATTCTTAAAAATACTAGAAAAATGTTTAAACAAATCTTCATGAAAATTTAAAAAGTTTTGTCCCCTCCAAAAAAAGCTCTTTAAAATGCTTTAAATTTACAAATTCCGGTTCCGAAGTCGCTACTTCTGTTTCGTTTTGACATCTGTCACCGATATTTAAACAGCTGTCACTTTTCTTTAAAATGCCGTAGAGACGAAACAAAAATGGATTTAGAAGCCTAAAAGTTGAAATTTTACAATAGAGAAATAAATAAAATATGATTTTTTTGCAAAAATGACGTTTTTAACATAAACGGATACCTTAAATTCGCTGAGTAAGTTTCTTGTCCCTTGGGAAAATTTATTCTGTCTTCACTCTTGAGTGCAAATCTATTCGAGCAGAGTGATTTTTGTGCCTTTCTCTTGTCTGTCGTTGACTAATAAAGATGTCCGTTTTAGTAGCTCTAAAATAAAATGTTAATTAGATTTGGACCATTTTCTTCAATGTAGGCCGACTGCATCGTTATCACTGTTAGCTGATTAGGCTTATCCTGGCCTAGTAGCCCGGGCAAATAAAAATAATAGGGGCTATGGTTGTTCGGAAAGTAATTTCGTTTTTTCCCTCAGAGGATTTAATTGTATTTTTTTTTCACCCAACTTCACATTTAAGCCGTATAATTTTTATATGCTTTGATAGCTCATATAGCAAGGCTTGTGTGTGAAAAATTCCAATTAATTCTACGCAGTAGTTTTTGGTTGGTACCCTCTTAAATATGGAGAGCGATAAGCAGAATTTTCGACATATTTTACTGTTTTACTAAAGAAAGGGTAAAAATGCTGTTCAAGCCAGAAAAAAATTGACCGATGTGTATGGAGAAGGTGTGTTGACAGTACGCCAGTGCCAGAACTGGTTCGCTAAATTTCGATCCGGCAATTTTGATGTCGAAGCTGCACCATGTTCGGGAAGTCCGGTGGAAGCTGATAAAGACGCGATAAAGGCATTAGTTGATGCGAACCGGCGAATAACAACACGTGAGATCAGATTGAGGTTAAATTTATCAAATTCAACAGTTTATGACCACTTGAAAGGCCTGGTATTATCCTCGAAGCTCGATGTATGGGTTCCCTATATTCTCACAGAGAGAAATCTGTGTCGCCGCATTGACGTCTGCGATTCGCTTCTCAAACGTCACGAAAATGATCCGTTTTTGAAGCACATCATCACTGGGGACAAAAAATGGGTTATATACAACAACGTCAAACGCAAGAGGTCATGGAGTAAAAAAGATGGACCGGCTCAAACCATTTCCAAAGTCGATATTCACCAAAAAAAGGTGATGCTGTCTGTTTGGTGGGATTTTAAAGGAATCGTTGTTTTTAAGCTTTTACCGGATAACACAACGATTAATTCGGAAGTCTACTGTCATCAGCTGGACAAAATGAATGATGAACTTCAACAGAAAAGGTCAGAACTAATCAACAGGAAAGGTGTACTGTTTCACCAAGACAACGCGAAACCTCACACAAGTTTGGTCACTCACCAAAAGCTTTTACAGCTTAAATGGGATACAATACCACACCCACCAAATTCTCCAGACCAGGCACCATCGGATTATTATTTGTTTCGGTCATTCCAAAAATTTTTAGACGGTAAAACCTGCACCTCAAATGAGGAGGTCAAAAACCACCTCGATCAGTTTTTTGCCAGCAAAGACCAAAAATTTTATGAGCGTGGAATTATGCTACTACCAGAAAGATGGCAAAAGGTGTTGGACCAGAATGGCCAATATATAATTTAATAAAATATTTATTCATTATACGAAAACTGTCTTTCATGTTCCCCCCAAAAAAACGAAATGACTTTCCGAACAACCCAATATATATATACATATATATATATGTATATATATATATATGTATATATATATATATATATATATATATTTATATATATATATATCATATATTCTAATAAGTACACACATTGATAGCTTCGAAAAAAATGTAAATTTTTCTACAAATTCTTTATAAGTAATTAGGGAAAATCAATGAATAAACAGGAGATTAGGAGAATATGAGCATTGGAGAATATGAGCATCTATCTTAAAATCCTGTTTTTTTTTTCAAAAGGATTGTTTAATATTAAAAAAGCAGGCGCAGACACATTTATAGCTCCTGTAAAAACAAATTTTTTCTTCGAGTTCTTCATGAATAATTTGGGAAAGTTAATGAATAAACTAGAAATTGTAGAAGAAATATGTGAAATACGATGAATATGATCATACCAGCTTTTTAATGTTAAATATACATATTTACAGCTCTGATAACTTTACTTTTTCTACAAATTCTTCATGAATAATTATAGAAAATCAGTTAACAAACAGGAAATTGTAAAACAGATAGGAGAAATCTATTTGAGGTTGTCTTTCGTTTTTCTAATAAGTATACACATTTATAGATCCAATAAAAAGCATATTTTTGCTCCAAACTCTTTATGAATAATTATGGAAAATCAATGAACAAACAGGAAATCGTAAAACAGACAGGAGAAATCTATTTGGTGTTGTCTTCCGTTTTTCTAATAAGTACACACATTTATAGCTCTGATAAAACCAATATTTTCTCCAAATTCTTTATGAATAATTATGGAAAATCAGTGAATAAATAGGGAATCGTAGAATAGACAATAGAAATCTATTTCCTGTTGTCTTTCCTTTTTCTAATAAGTATACACATTTATAGATCCAATAAAAACATATTTTTTTCTTTAAACTCTGTATCAATAATTATGGAAAATCTATGAACAAATAGGAAATCGCAGAACAGACTATAGAAATCTATTTGCAGCCGAAATGACCACTTCCGTTTTTCTAAAAAGTGTAAACATTTATAGCTCCGATAAAAACAGTGTTTTCTCCAAACTCTTTATGAATAATTATGGAAAATCAATGAACAAACAGGAAATCGTAAAACAGACAGGAGAAACCTATTTCCTGTTGTCTTTCGTTTTTCTAATAAGTATACACATTTATAGATCCAATAAAAACATATTTTTTTCTTTAAACTCTGTATCAATAATTATGGAAAATCTATGAACAAATAGGAAATCACAGAACAGACAATAGAAATCTATTTGTAGCCGAAATGACCACTTCCGTTTTTCTAAAAAGTGTAAACATTTATAGCTCGGATAAAAACTGTGTTTTCTCCAAACTTTTTAGGAATAATTACGGAAAACCAATGAACAAACAGGAAATCGTAAAACAGACAGGAGAAATCTATTTGCGGTTGTCTTTCTTTTTCCTTATAAGTATACACATTAATAAATCCAATAAAAACATTTTTTCTTTAAATTCTGTATGAATAATTATGGAAAATCAATGAACAAATAGGAAATCACAGAACAGACAATATAAATCTGTATGTAGTCGGAATGACCTCTTCAGTTTTTCTAATAATTATACACATTTATAGCTCCGAAAAACCAATATTTTCTCCATTCTCTTTATGAATAATTACGAAAAATCAATGAACAAACAGGAAATCGTAGAATAGACAATAGAAATCTATTCGCGGTCAAAAAGACTAATCCCGTTGTTTTAATAAGTGTACAAATGTATAGTTTCAGTAAAAAAAGTTTTCTCTATAAATTCTTTATGAATAACTATGTAAAATCGATGAACACACAGGAAATCGTAGAATAGACAATAGAAATCTATTTCCGATCGAAATTACTGATCCTGTTTTTCTAATAAGAATACATATTTATAGTGCTGATAAAAGCATTTTTTATACAAATTCTTTATGAATAATTATGGAAAATCAATGAACAAACAGGAAATCGTAAAACAGATAGGAGAAACCTATTTGCGGTTGTCTTTCGTTTTTCTAATAAGTATACACATTTATAGATCCAATAAAAGCATATTTTTTTCTTTAAACTCTGTATCAATTATTATGGAAAATCTGTAAACAAAAAGGAAATCGTAAAACAGACATTAGAAATCTATTGCTGTCGAAATGACTAAGCCCGTTGTTTTAATAAGTGTACACATTTATAGCTCTGATTAAAACAGTGTTTTCTGCAAACTCTCTATGAATAATTATGGAAAATCAATGAACAAATAGAAAATCGTAGAACACACAATAGAAATCTATTTGGAGTCGTGTTCCGTTTTTCTAACAAGTATACACATTTATAGCTATAATAAAAAGTATATTTTTTTCTCTGAACTCTTTATGAATAAGTACGGAAAATCTATGAACAAACAGGAAAACGTAGAATAGACATTAGAAATCTATTGCTGTCGAAATGACTAATCGAGTTTTTCTAATAAGTATACACATTTATAGCTCCGATAAAAACGGTGTTTTCTCTAAACTCTATGAATAATTATGGAAAATCAATGAACAAACTGGAAATTACGAAAATATGGATAATATGAGAGCTTAAAATCGATTCGTTGTCAAAATGACTTCTAACCTTAACCCTTAATTTGTCTAAGTCTGGCCGCTACACCGGACATGTATATTTATAACTACTATATAACATAATTATCAGTGTTCGGCACAGCAGATATTATCCATCTCAAAAATGGAAAATACATATATTTTTGTTTATTTTACAGAGATCCTAATGTCTATACAGACATCTTGCAAATATGGGAAAATAACAGAAATTAAAAAATATTTGAAAAAACATCTTGTTAAATTAAGGGTATAAATAAACATATTTATATAATCTGATATGAATAATTTTTTTCTACGAATTTTTTTAAGAATAATTTAGAAAAATCAACGAGCACAAAAGAACTGATAGATCGAGCGTGAGAAATACTAGAGCCTAAAAATTCCTTGTGACCAAAATGACCGCTCCCGCCTCTCTAATGTTAAATATGGTCATTCGAAAATTTTCCCTTGACTAGGTGTTTATATCCCGAAGCAAGCATGACGATTTCTTGCAGAGAGGGAGCGGCAAAGTTCGCTTGTTTGCTATTGGTGGGAATGGTGTCACACAATCCTATGCATTATTCCGAGCTGTCTGCCCTCTGGATATGTCGGGGCCAAAAGGTGGAATAAAAACAGAGACAGCTATCCCACATACAACAGAGATGAAAAGCTTTCGGAAATGAGAACTTTTTGCTAGGTGACGGTGTGTGTGATTGCATGCATGTATATGTTCTTTTAAAGTAGTGGGTGCAATAATAATCAGCGAATTTTTAACACAGACCCAACTCCGATTTACTTGGTTTTATGCGAATCATTTCGCATAGCGGTTCCCAACCTTTACTTTGCATGCATGTATATGCTCTTTAATAGGTAGTGGGTGCAATGATAAGCAGTGAATTTTTAACACATACCCAACTCCGATTCACTTGGTTTTATGCAAATCATTTGGCATAGCGGTTCCCAACCTTTACTTTGCATGCATGTATATGCTCTTTAATAGGTAGTGGGTGCAATGATAAGCAGTGAATTTTTAACACAGACCCAACTCCGATTCACTTGGTTTTATGCAAATCATTTGGCTTAGCGGTTCCCAACCTTTGCTTTGCATGCATTTATATGCTCTGTAATAGGTAGTGGGTCCAATGATAAGCAGAGAATTTTTAACACATATCCAACTCCGATTCACTTGCTTTTATGCAAATCATTTGGCATAGCGGTTCCCAACCTTTACTTTGCATGCATGCATATCTTTAATAGGCAGTGGGTGCAGTGAATCTTCAACACATATCCAACTCCAATTCATTGTATTTATGCAACTAGTCTATCACAGTGGTTCCCAACCTTTACTTTGCATCCATGCATGTGTTCGCCAATAGGTAGTGGGTGCAATGATAAGGAGAGAATTTTTAACACATATACAACTCATTCACTTAGCAATATGAAAATCATCTGGCTTAGTGGTTCCCAACCTTCACTTCACATGTATGTACATGTTCTTTAATAGGATGTGGATGCAACGATAAGCAGTGAATTTTTAACACATACCCAACTCCGATTCACTTGGTTTTATGCAAATCATTTGGCATAGGGGTTCCCAACCTTTACTTTGCATGCATTTATATGTTCTTTAATAGGCAGTGGGTGCAGTGAATCTTTAACACATATCGAACTCCAATTCATTGTATTTATGCAAATAGTCTATCACAGTGGTTCCCAACCTTTACTTTGCATCCATGCATGTGTTCGCCAATATGTAGAGGGTACAATGATAAGCAGTGAATATTTAACACATATACAACTCATTCACTTAGCTTTATGCAAATCATCTGGCTTAGTAGTTCAAAACGTTCACTTCACATGTATATACATGTTCTTTAATAGGATGTGGATGCAACGATAAGCAGTGAATTTTCAACACATACTGAACTCCGAATCACTTAGCTGTATACAAATTGCCTAGCACAGTGGTTTCCAATCTTTTCGTTGCATCCATGTATATGTTCGCTAATATGTAGTGGGCGCAATGATAAGCAGTTAATATTTAACACATATACAACTCATTCACTTAGCAATATGAAAATCATCTGGCATAGCGGTTCCCAACCTTCACTTTACATACATGTACATGTTACCTAACAGGTTGTGGGTGCAATAATAAGCAGTGAATATTTAAAACATATACAACTCACACACTTAGCTTTATGCAAATAATCTCGCACAGTGGTTCCCAACCTTCACTTGGCATGTATGTACATGTTCTTTAACAAGCTGTGGGTGCAACGATAAGCAGTGAATTTTTAACACATACTACGAATCACTTAGCTGTATACAAATCGTCTATCACAGTGGTTTCCAACATATACTTTGCATCTCTGTATGTGTTCATGAATATGTAGTGGGTGCAATGATACAGTCAATATTTAACACATATCCATCTCATTCACTTAGCTTTATGCAAATCATCCAGCGCAGTGGTTTTCAAACTTTTCATTACATTCATGTTTATATTATTTAACAGGAAGAGGGTACAATGGTAAACAGTGAATTTTTTAACCCATACATAACTCCGAATCACTTAGTTTTATGCTAATCGTCTAGCAAAATAATTCCCAATCTTTATTTTTTGTACGGATGTATATGTTTAATAGGTAGTGTGTGTAATGATAAGCAGTGAATGTTTAACACACACACAACTCTGATTTACTTAGCTTTAAGCTAGTTATGTAGCACAATGGTTCCCAACCTTTTCTGTGCATATATATGTTCTTTAATAGGTATTAGATGAAGTGATGAGCAGTGAATATCTAACACATACCCAACTACGAATCATTTGTACAGTGGTTCTCAATCTTTTTCGGACCACCGCTCCCTTTACAAGAAAAAATAATATTCGAACGCCCGCTTCTCTTCAATAATTATTAATTGTAATATATATTAAAATATTATTGCATATTATCTCAATTACATCAATTTATTACTTTCTGGAACAATGTAAAAGAAGTACTGTAATAGCGGAAAATTTGAATTCAGATCGAGATATTTATATAACAAAGTCTCAATATAGAGTGTATTATTTCTGAGGGTTTCCGCCAGATGGCAGTACTTAAGCAGCATGGATGCATTGAGAAACGAAATTAACTTTGAATTTTAAAGAGACTGAAAACGATAATTATGATGACGCATCACACAAAATTAAAAAAAAGAGTATAAGGTATTCGAACGCGTTTAGAGAACTTTTTAAAAATATACATAATACAAATACTTTAATAGATTTTTTTTTAAAAGTTAGTTTCATAATTTAATATTGAAATACTATAAATGATTTAAATATTAAGCTAATTTTTAAAATAGCCTTTTTTTAATTTTTGAAAATATTGTGGAAAAATATAGTTTGAATTGAAAAAAATAATGTAAAAATTTAGCTTATTTATTTACAACGGAAAACTTATTGAAAATTCCCATAAAATAAAAAGTATTGTTGCAATTTCAATTATGTTGGTTCATTCTCCAGATCAGCGGTTCCCAACCTTTTCTGAACCATCCTCCCTATTAGGAGTAAAAAATATTCGATCGCCACCATTTGCAAGACAGTTAATTAGACCAAATATTTATTCTATATTATCTATATCTGTTCTATCTGCCTATTTCACAAATAATAAATAATAAGTGCAGAGGCTGTTTGTTCACACATTTTTGAGACGATGTATATTGTTGTTACAAAACTAAATTACATAAAATTCTTGTGTTTGAAAAATGTTCTATTGGATAGCCCTTACTCTGATCTATCTTGCGACACCGTCATTTTCAGGTTAATAATGCCTTTTGAAGTGTCAGAAGAGGTATTAGAGGTATTCTCTCCCATTTCTCCTGAACAGCTTTCCAAAAGCGCAAAAATCCATAGGTGATACATCGGGAGATTTAGTAGGGATATCAGTGAAGAGTATGGCCTTGATACCGGTTTTTTGTTCCATTTCTTTTAGGAAATTTACAGTGGATTTGGATGTGCGACTGCTAGCTTTGTCTTGATGGAGTTCCACAGATGGATGGCACTGAAGGTAAAGCGATGGTATTTCATTCAGAAAAATTGGCGATAAAATAGTTCCTGATAGTATTTGGAGTGATATACTTGCCGTGATATGAAAAGCCAGCAAGAATCACGAATTCCTTCGAAAACTTTCTGTCGATTCTTTGAACCATGTACTTAAATTTTTTCCTGCTTTTTTATGATAATAAATGGCTCTTTTTTGTGGCAATCATTTAAATACACCCATGATTCATCTATTGTAACAATTATTTAAAATTTTTCTTTGGATAAATGTTTCTCATACAAAATTCTGCAACGTGACCTACGTTCAGCGATATGCTTTAGAGCAGGGGTCGGCAACCTGTTTGTCCTTAAGGGCGCAATACTAAATTTGAAAATCACCGAGGGCGCATATTTTACAGATAATCAACAGGTATAAATAGGCATAAAAAAAACAGATTTTTTATAACTTTATTTTGTTGGTGGCATACATAATGATACATATAATTCAGTGTGAAACTTGGGTGTCCATATTTTCTGCTAATTTCTTATAATTGGGGATTGCAACGTGTTTATAGCTGAAACTATTTCTTTTTTATTTTTAAATTCTTCAAAAAGTGAATCAGCAGCTTCTAACATGGCTTATTTCACTATTTCTCCATCCGTAAATGGTTTTTTTATTCTTAGCTAGCAAATGCGATATTTTATATGACGCTATCGTTGCTGCTTTATGTAAGTGGTTTAGTAAAAAGCTTTGCTGGTTAGTTATTAAAGATTTTAAAGAAATAATTTTTTTCCTTCTAATTTCAAAGTTCTTTGCATAGTCACTATCAAAATTGGTATGAACGGTCTTAAAATGTCGTTCAATATTACTTTTCTTGGGAATCGCAACACTATTATTACACAACAAACAAATACACTTCCCTTTGTAATCAACGAAACAATATAGATGTTCCCATTCATCGTTAAAATAATATGTTCTTTTTCTTTTACATTTATCCATGAAGGGTTTTGAAAGAAAAAAAATATTTCGGATTACTTGGTAGTTTTAAATGCATGGTCTACGCGTTGTCTATTCGAAATGCGATCACACACTAACAAAAAATACGTGCGTGTTATTAGATACGCTCAAGGTTAGCAAACTGCCAATCTATGCACAATCCTAAACTCAACTGACTACTTGCTGTATATCGCCGTTTGACAAGAGTAAGTAATTCGCTCTGGCTATCACACATTTACATTAGTTCAGCAAGGGCGCATTAAAAATCGATCGGGGGCGCCGTTGCCTACCCCTGCTTTAGAGAAAGACGATGCACATTACATTTTTTTCGCTTTCTTCAGATTTAAATCAACGTTTATCATCCTTTTTTTACAGTGGACAACGAGCATTTTAATGATTTTGCAACTGTCCTTTGACTAGAAAGATTTTCTTTGAACACTAAACAACGTACCTCAGCTACAATGGAAGATGTTCGTTTTTTCCTTGGAATTTTTGCCCCACTTCAGGCTCCAATTTGACGTTTTCTCCTCCCCTTTTTTTTGACGATGTTACCTATCGACGCTTTAGATATCAGAAAATCATGACTCTGATATCGTTTTTAGATAACAGAATATAAATACTTCTCTTCGGAAAGACAAATATAGTCCTCGAAGCACTGCTCCGTTAAAAACGCCATTTTTAATAAAACAAACCTCTCAAGCCGCAGACGATAATTTTGATCTTTAAAGGTGCCTCCACACTATGGTCCACTGCAAGCCATCACCACCGTCTGGAGGGGCTTTGGCTTACCGTGGCTGATGGCGGCAGACGATAAAATAGCCTTGGCGGACGATGGCTTCGGAGGCGGTTTTTCTCCAAAGATCAAAAGCAGCCAGATGCGCAACTTAAGTGCGCAGTAGACACTATGGACGAATCAATGCACTCATCTCATTCAGTGGCCCAGCGTGTGGATACGACCCGTGAACCATCGTTCGAGGTCACCATCAGGAAGTGGTGAACAACTGGCCATAGTGTGGAGGCTACATAAAAACATAGTACAATTGCAGTTATTTATTTTGCAACAAATGTTTTTTTAATACCGCTAATCAAAATCGTATAAAATATGAGCGAACTGTAGAACTAATTAAATCTGCCATAAAATATAGTAAAAAATTATTTATTAAAATTTAAAAATTAGCATAAAATCCATAAGAAACAAAAAAAAAAATAATGTGATGTTTGAGGCTAAGTACCTCATTTGTAAATCTTCACTTTCAGTGATATTCCTTTTTCTACAATTCCTACTATTAGTATGCACTCTCCATATATATATATATATATATATATATATATATATATATATATATATGTCAGGATTTAAAATGTAGATTAATTTTAAGAGATTTTAATTAGGGATTCTTTTACTGAGAGTGACGCGGCGTGAGGAGTTAGCCACATAAATATGGCTCACGCACAGTGATCTGAGCAGAGAGCAGTGTGCACATTCCACGGACATAGCTATGGCTACCCGAAGCAGCTAAGCCTGCCTTTTTTAAAAGTTGGGCGCCAATGTGAGACGCCCTTAATGATGATTGAAAAGTAGTGTGTGATGAGATTTAAATAAAAATATGAAGATGATGTCAGAACTCTAGTTTCGTTTAATAGGAACGTGACATATATATATATATATATATATATATATAATATATATATATATATATATACACACACACACATATATATATATATATATGTATATATGTATATATATAAATATGTATATATGTATATATATATAAACTATATAAATATATATATATATATATGTATATGTATAATGTATATATATATATGTATATATATATATGTATATGTATATATATATATGTATATATATATATGTATATATATATATATATATATTAAATATGTATATATATATATGTATATTTTTATATATATATATATGTATATATATGTATATATATATATAAAAAATATATATGTGTATACATATATATATATATATATATATATATATTATATAATATAAATATAAATAATGTTCAAATTTTCAATCTTTAATAAAATTCTTTTTATTTATACATTCAAATTCAAATACATTTGTTTAAAATTTGTATTGGATGACACTTGATGCTAAAACAGTTTTTTTCAAATATTAATTCACTAATTAAATTTAATTATAGTTTTATATGGGAGAAAAAAATTTCTCTTATTTAGCAGGTTATAAATTAAGATATAAATACTTTTGTCCAATCAGTTTATAATATACTGTCTTCCAGTAGGCGACAGTTCCTAATTAATTAATCACACAGGATTTATCTAATTAATCTTAGTTTTATATGGGAGAAAAAAATTTCTCTTAAATGAAAATTACAAATTTTATTATGCGCTGTCTTCCAGTAGGTGACTGATCTTAATTAATCAATTAATCCGGATTTAATTAACTAATTATTAATAAGAAATACTTAGTTTATATGGGAGAAAAAATTCTCTTATATAAGATATTTAGCCGGATATAAATATAGGAGTTGGGGTTGGTTTGGTTTGGAGTGCTACGGTCTACTTTTTGCAACACAAGGGCTAATGAGACCGGGACCTACTGCTTAAAGCCGATTCCGAACGGCTACGAACATCCATGCCAAAGTGGGACTCGAACCCATGAATTCCGGATCCGAAGGTCAGCACCCTAACCAATCGGCCATCATTCGGCATAAAATATAGGAGTAAACACATTTGTCCAATCATTTCATAATATACTGTCTTCCAGTTGGTGACTAATCCTAATTAATTAACCACACATGGTTTAACTAATTAATTTTACCTTTATATGGAAGAAAAAATTCTCTCT
>CM063497.1:44101056-44136056 GCA_032207245.1 Pardosa pseudoannulata
TTATAGTCAAATCTATCCGTAAATCTAGTGTTAAATTTATTGTATTTCGTAACAAAATAATAAGATATTACAATATCAAAAAGCATGGTTAGAAAAATATATAGGCAGCTTTATAATAGAATTATTTAATTTCTTACCAGTCAAGGTATCTTATTCCAGTTCAGGCACAGTTTGAGAAACTTTTTTATACATATTTTATACATTTTCTGTACATCAGTATTCCACAGTTAGAACAAATATCTACAGTTTTGTTTCTACAATTGGAAGTTTAGTAATACCCTGAGATGAAATAGTGTATAATTTCGTAAATCTAGTGTTAAAGCCGATTACGAACATCCATGCTACTAAAGAAGGATTAGAACCCATGAACTTCAGTATCTCAGGTCATCACACTAACCAACTTTCCATCGTTCGATCTATGTGTGTATGTGTGCAAAATTTTGAGGCTTAAGGCAGTCATTCTAAGTCTTAGCAACATACTAATATTAGAGATGAATGGGTGTATTGATATTTTTCGATGCAGAATCAATGCCTTTGGTAAAATTTTTAATTTTCCAGAATTGTTAAGAACCCTATGAGGCAGGTAAAAAAAATGGTTTGTTTTTTGGCTGAGAATTACCTTTCAACAAAAATAATCTATTAAAATTATCACATATGTACTTAATCTATTATTTAAGTCAAATAAAAAAGAAAATTATTTATGTAATATCTAAGTTTAGTGATAAAAAGTATGAAAATAATGCAGAAATTATTTAAAATAAGAAATGATTAAATGAGATGGTTAAAGGAATGAAGTCATAATGTTAGAAAAAAATTGTTATTTTTACCTATTTATTATGTGATAAATTGATAAATTTAATCGCTTGCTCTTAAAATGGGGCTTGATATAATGGCATTAAACGCTCGAAAAGGGGACGGGGTGGATTTCGAACGTTTTAAAGAGGACAGTATTTTTCGCTGTGATACGAAGCTTATTCATACCAATTTACTTCAGAATCGGATCTATAGTTTAGGAAAAGATAAACTTTACTCGCTTTGAATTTTGCAAACCCTAACTCATCAAAAATCCAATATGGATGCTCTATCCATTCCAGGTCCAACAGCTTCATAACTTCGAGGACAGACGGGCAGATAACTTAGGCTATTATTACATTACGAGAAGAAAGTTTAAGGATACACAACATGAAATGTTTATGTGGCCAGGGACATCCGTAAAGCAATACGTGAATTTAATAAAAGAAAAATAATAAAAATTATAAAAAATAAAAAAGTAAAAATTTATTTTAAAAATAATAAAACAACTTTCGGAATAAGAATTTAAAAGAAAAAGCAGAAAATATTAAATTTATTAGACATTTAAAAAAATTGGCTGCATCGAAGACAGAACCGTCAACCCAAGAAGTACGACGATCAAGTGGGCGGACATTCTACCAAACGTACAACGCCTGCACGTTGTGAGTGAACTAATTAGAGTATATGAAGGTTCAAGTAGAAACAGTCCAGAAATTTAAATATTACTCTCCGCCTTTGCCATCCTATCAAGAATGAATTTCGTATAGAATAAGAGGAAGGATAAGGCTTGAAATAATAGCATTAAACGCTCGAAAAGGGAGGGATGGGGTGAATTTCGAACTCGCTTTCAATTTTACTAACCCTAATTCATGAAAAATCCAATATGGATGCCTGTATCCATTCCAGGTACAACCGCTTCAGAAATTCGCGGACAGACAACTTAGGCTATTATTATATAGGGGACTAGCCTATAGCCCGTCATATGACGGAATCAGTAAAATTTTTAATTTATTTAATAATTTTCCAGAATTGTAAAGTACCCTATGTGGCAGGTTAAAAAAAATGGTTTGTTTTTTGGATGAGAATTATCTTTCAACAAAAATAATCGATTAAAATTATCACATATGTACACAATCTATTATTGAAGCCAAATAGAAAAGAAAATTATGTAATATCTAAGTTTAGTGATAAAAAGCAGGGCTTCGAACCGTAATTTTTTTTGTTCCGGTTTTCGTTCCGGTTCAACTAAAAAATTAATATCGGTTCAGTTCCGGTTTTCGCTCCGCCAAAAATAACTGTTTTCGTTTCAGTTCCAAATGAATAATTTCATTTTATGTATATTCTTATTTGTACTAAAAATGTAATTCTATCAAAATTTAGAAGATTTTATTCTTTTTTTAATTGGTACACTATGTGAATTGATACAAACAGCAGGTACGATAAGAGCGGCGAGCATTGGCATTGTTATCCATTATCAAAATCGCATTTGACAACTAGGTTCATGATTACCCACATTCGTCGTTTGACTCTCACATCGTGCACTTGGCCTTGCAATAATTATGTAAAAAATATATTATTTATTTAACATATGAAAATTGCCTCTAATTATTAATATATCTTCTAACGTGGTTTCACTGAGATTACTTCTGTTGTCTCGGAGAATAAATTTCAAACCTGAAAACGCTCTTTCAACACTAACTTGTGTAGCTGGAGCTGCCAAAACCACCATTGCAATCTTATACAAGTGCGGATATGTAATTATAAAGTTGACGTTAAATTAGAAAATATTGATAAGTTGGTAACAGTAACAAAATGACTGAAAGATATATCGAACCGAAATAAACCGATATTTTTTTCGGTTCAGTTCCGGTTTTCGTTCCGACCAAAATAACGGTTTTTTCCGGTTTTCGGTTTTCGGTTCAGTTCCGGTTCGAAGCCCTGATAAAAAGTATGGAAATAATGCAGACGATATTTAAATAATTTAAAATAAATGATTCAGTGAGATGGTTAAAGGAATGACCTCATAATACCAGAGAAAATTATTTTTACCTATTTATTATGTGATAAATTGAAAAATTGAATCACCTGCTCTTAAAATGGGACTTGATATAATGGCATTAAACGCTCGAAAAGGGGGACGGGGTGGATTTCGAACGTTTTAAAGACGACAGTATTTTTCGCTGTGATACGAAGGTTATTCATACCAATTTATTTTATAGAATTGGATCTAAAGTGTAGGTAAAGATAAATTTGACTCGTTTTGGATTTTGCTAACCCTAACTCGTCAAAAATCCAATATGGATGCTCTATCCATTCCAGGTCTAACCGCTTCATAACTTTGAGGACAGATGGATAGATAACTTAGGCTATTATTACATTACGAGAAGAAAGTTTAAGGATACAAAACATGAAATGCTTATGTGGCCAGGGACATTCGTACAATAATACGTGAATTTAATAAAATAAAAATAATTAGAACCTTAAAAACTTGAAAAATAGTAAAAATATATTTTAAAAATACTAAAAAAACTTTAAAAATAATAAAACAACTTTAGGATTGAGATTTTTAAAAAAAAGGCAGAAAATAAATTAATTAGGCA
This sequence comes from Pardosa pseudoannulata, assembly GCA_032207245.1. NCBI lineage: Eukaryota > Metazoa > Arthropoda > Arachnida > Araneae > Lycosidae > Pardosa > Pardosa pseudoannulata. The sequence goes on from CM063497.1 coordinate 44,104,449, forward strand.
TTTAAAAAAACTTGATTGCATAGGGTAAAGAACCGTCAACCGAAATACACTACGATCAATAAAGCAGACACTCTACAAAACGGGCCATACCTACTTATGGTAGAAACTAATTAGAGTATAAGAGGCTCGAATAAAAACAGTCCAGAAGTTTAAATATAACTCTCCGCCCTTGCCATCATATCAAGAATGAATTTAGTATAAAATATGAGGGAGAATAAGGCTTGAAATAATAGAATTAAACGCTCGAAAAAGGAGGATGGGGTGAATTTCGAACTCGCTTTTAATTTTGCTAACCCTAACTCATGAAAAATCCACTATAGATGCCTGTATCCATTCCGGTACAACCGCTTCAGAAATTCGTGGACAGACAACTTAGGCTATTATTATATAGGGGATGTTCATTAGAAACTGGCTTTAGCAGTCTCTATCATCAAGTATTTCATCGCAGAGAAAAATATCCATATTGCTTGAGTAAAAACAAATCGGATGATGCCATTTCACAGCGGACATCTTTTATGAAACAGACATTTCTGGTTTTTCAATTCCAATCAGAATAAATGGATAGGTTACGTACTTGGAAATGATTACGATTCAATCCCTGTTTGGCAGAGTATTCAGTTTGCGTCAGTTTATCTCCTCTACTATTCTGAAAATGACGCCAGATGCATTGAATACTAACAACAGTGTGGTATGTGCGTGGGCACAACTAGTTGTTTCAAATAATGTCTCTAACCAGATGGGTGTATCTCGCTTTCATTTTTTACTACCAATCGATAAATCACGGAGGATTAATTAAAACGAGATGAAGTGTAAATCTGAATAATATATCATGGGAATTACTTGTACTAACATATCTTGTCACTTGAAGTGAAATGAAATCAGAAAAACGTGATGGAATTCCTTTATCTGATCCAACATATAGCCGGTCATATGACAAATTTAGCGAATCGATTGCAAAGTGTGTGGTTATGTATAAAAAAACACAAAAACGAACATACTCCTTAATTTTCGAAGATATATAAACTCAACTCTCTCACTGCGTATTTTTTTTTATCCAAATAGGTTAAAAAATTGCGTATTTTTTATTACATATTTGAAATCTATATACATCTTAGAGTTAAAGAGACAAAATTTTTTTGCAAAAGAGTGTTTTTTTAATATAGAATTAGGTCCTAAATAAAAGGTGTTCAGAATAATGAAATTGAAGAATAATGACATAAAAGCTAAATTTTGAAAATTAATCTTCACTTTCATTTATTTTGAAAATACTCTCTCTCTCTCATTCATTCATTCACTCACTCACTTACTTACTCACTTACTCACTGACACACACGCACACGCACACACACGAGGGTTACACTGAAATTTTTGAAATACGCACAGATGAGAATTTACAAAATAAAAATAACGGTTTATTTTTAAAATATAAAGTATTTTAACACAGACGATTTTTTACTGCCTTACTTCAACTTGTTTAGTTTAGAATAAATTTTAAACAGAAGAGAAAATGGAGTTGACGCGAGAACATTTTCGCGCTATGATTTTCTGCGATTTTAAAGCAGGATTAAATCAAGAAGAATGCTTTCAACGGTTACAATTGGCATTTGGTGATGAATCTCCAGCTCGTGCTACTGTATTCAGATGGTTTAAAGAATTTAGCAGAGGCCGGAATTTTCTTCAGGATGAAGAACACACAGGAAGGCCGCCGTCGGCAGTCATCCCGGATAATGTGTCTGCCATACGAAAAATGTTAATGGATGATAATCGCTGTACCTATCAAATTGTACAGAAGGAACTTAACATTGAATCGGCATCCATACACAAAATTATTAATGAAGAATTACATATGAAAAAAGTAGTTTGCCGTTGGGTTCCCCATAATCTAACTGAGCACCAAAAAGGAGAGAGCGTCAGAATCAGTAAAGAAACTCTTAAATTGCTAAATGACGGTGTCCACCGCATCCTTTCTAAAATTGTAACGAGTGATGAAACGTACATACCGTTTTTTGACGTTCCAACACGTCAAGATAGCAAAGTATGGGTCTTTGAAGATGATCCCACGCCGACAATGGTGAAAAGACAACTCGACTGAAAAAAGTGATGTTCAGAAGTACGGTATTGGTCAAAGCCATCAAGTTGGAAGGACAGAAGACAGTAACAGCAAACTGGTATACCACTCAATGTCTTCCACAAATTCTACAAGAAGTGAATGTTAGGGGACTCATGCTTCACCATGACAATGCATCTTCACATACAGCCGGATTAACAGTTGAGTTTCTTAAACAAAAACAAATTAAAGTGATAGAACATCCGTTGTATTCAGCTGATCTAGCTATGTGTGGCTTTTGGTTATTCTTTAATCTAAAAAAGAACTTACGTGGACGTCGTTTTCATTCAGGAGAAGAGATTGATGTGGCTATAAATGCATTTTTTCCATCTATTCCAAGAAATGAATGGCTTGAGGCTTTAAATCTGTGGAAAATTCTTCTGCAAAAGTGCATTGATGCTGGAAGAGTATACTTTGAATACATCTAAAATTTTCTAAGTATAACTTTAAAAACCTAGTTGTAGCTCAAAAATATTTCAGAGTGACCATCGTATGTATATATTTAGTTGAACCGGAACGAAATGATTGCGGTTCAAAGCCCTAATATAAATTAAATTTTCACACACAACACGAAAACATTAAATTACACTAGTAACATGCCTATTGCTAATATAATATCAAAAACAAAATAATGCCAGTTTGTAATACGATACCGTCATATCATATTACAAACTAGTCTTTAAGTCAAACTGTCGCCGGTATAAATTTTTCCTTTTCTTTTGCAGAACGTAACGTCTAGCCTTATCAATGACTTAAATTTCAATGACGGCGAAAATAGGATGGATAGATATACGACATTAGATTAACAAGATTGCGTGGTGCAAAAGCAAAGAGCAAAAAAGAAAAGTAATAATAAAGAAATAATCGTTAGCTATCGCAAAAAACATGATGTCAAGTAAGTGTGCACATCGCATCACGCAAACTGTCAACTTACTTATAAAGATCAGAGTATATTATAAATTACTTTTTTACTTTAAATTCATACAAGTCTTTCTAGCTTGATAAGGTGGATTTATACTTTTTTTTTCTAGAATAACATTTTTTTCTTGAATCTTAAAAGCTGGAAACGTAAGTTAAAGATAATAATTTGCATTTTTCTCATGTATTACACTGTGTTTAGCAGTGTTACCAAAACTTCAAAATTATAATATAAAATTGACGTTTTTGCATTATTAGATATTTTAGGATCAAAACTTTCTTCTAATCATAAGATTATGTAAGAAAGATAAGACGATATGGTAACTTTTTTGAACAATACATAGTAATTATAGAGTTCATTTGCATTAGAAAAATATTATAGTTATACAGTTTTTTAGGATAATTAATAATTTAGTAGTAGTTAATAGTAATAATGAGAAGAATATAATAATACTAACAGTTAGGAAGACATAAGGAAATTAATAATAATAAGCTACTAATGATAATAATTATAAGGAAGAAAATATAATAATAATGATGATGATAAGGAAGAATATAATACTAACAGTAAGAAAGACAATAATAAGGAAATTAATAATAAGCTAATAATAATAATAATAATGACGAAGACAATAATAGTGATAATAAGGAAGAGTATAATAAAACTAACATTAAGGAAGAAGACAATAAGAAGAAAGTAATAATAATAATAAGTTAATAATAATAATAATAAGGAACAAGTTAATAACAATAATAATAAGAAGGAACAAGTTAATAATAATAATAAGCTAATAATAATACGGAAGAAGTCAATAATAATAACAATGAGGAAGAAGACAATAGTGATAATAACAATGAGAATAATAAGGAAATTAATAATAATAAGCTAATAATAATAATAATGACGAAGACAATAATAACAATAAGGAAGACAATAATAGTGATAATAAGGAAGAGTATAATAAAACTAACATTAAGGAAGAAGACAATAATAATAAGAAGGAAGAAAGTAATAATAATAATAATAATAATAATAATAAGTTAATAATAATAGGAAGGAACAAGTTAATAATAATAAGCTAATAATAATACGGAAGAAGTCAATAATAATAACAAAGAGGAAGAAGACAATAATAGTGATAATAATAATAACAATGAGGAAGAAGACAATAATAGTGATTATAATAAGACGTTAATAATAATAGTAATAATAAGGAATAAGGTAATACATTGCAAATAATTTATACAGTCACAAATATGTTTAATCTTAAGTTATTATTATTATTATAAACATATAATCATCATTTATGGTGATAATTTACTATCAGACTTTTTCAATAATTGGCTGTCTTTTAACTAATGTAAAATAATAAATAGTTCAAAGCATGTTTAAAACAATTACTATTTATAAATAATTAATAATTGTTGAGAATTATTAATACACTTCATTTATTAACAAAATATTATAAAACTGAAAAAATATTCTGAATTTTCACCCACACTCCTGTAGTAAATATTACTAACAAGCTACCGTGTAGTGTAAAAGTTCGGTTACATATCTATTACATTTAAATCAGGTCATGTGAATTCCTACTTGCATTTCCCATGATGTGGGGAAGAGTTGAAAGAAGGAATGGAAATGACCTGCGGACCCAGATAGCAAATTTAATTTGCAGCAAACTTGCAGCAGTCTTGCTTTGCAAGCCTGCAAACTTGCAGCAAGTTCAGCATGACAAGTCTGTAAGTCTGAAAGAAGACTGCAGCAAGTCTCCGCAAACTTCGATGTCACCATACCTCCAACTTGCAGCAAACTTCTCATACAATTTGCAGCAAACTTGTCGTGCAAGTTTGCTGAAAACTTGCCGTATCAAACATGCAGCAAGTTTGATACGACAAGTTTGCTGCAAGTTGGAGGTATGGTGACTTCGAAGTTTGCGGAGACTTGCTGCAGTCTTCTTTCAGACTTACAGACTTGTCATGCTGAACTTATTACTAGTTTGCAGATTTGCAAAGCAAGACTGCTGCAAATTTGCTGCAAACTGAATTTGCTATCTGGATTATGCTTTGTAATTAAACTGGAAATAACAGAAAAACTGAAAGTAAAAATTTTTCTGATTAATTAAACAATTTGCTAGTCCTATTTACCATTAATTAAACTATTTAAATAAAAAAACAAATACTATTTATAAATATTAATTGTTTTAAACATGTTTGAACTATTTATTATTTTACATTATTAAAAGACAACCAATTATTCTGATAGTAAATTATCCATAAATGATGATTATATGTATAATATAATGATACCATTAAATTAAACTATTTAATGTATAAAAAAAGCCTGTTGTTTTCCAAAAACTTATTTTTTTTTTTAGCCTAACTATTAAATGAAATATAATGTTTAAAGAATTTTTTAAGTGTGCCTGTGATCTTGACCTGTTAAAGAAAAGTAAAGTCATAGTACTGAATTTTTGGTTTATTTTGCTTATCGTAATAGTTATACTCCGAAAATTAAGGACAAAGATATAGTAAAATAGTACAGGCTATAAAATAATTACAAATTTTATTGCGACATAATACAGAATAATCAAAATTACAAATTAATGTAGAATGAAAATTAAAAAATATCTCTCCACGCTCTTTTCATGGTTTGGTTTGGTTTGGAGTGCTACGGTCTACTTTTTGCAACACGAGAGGTAATGAGACTGGGACCTACAGCTTAAAGCCGATTCCGAACGGCTACGAACATCCATGTCACAGTGGGATTCGAACCCACGAACTCGGGTACCGAAGGACAGCACCCTAACCAATCGGCCATCGTTCGGTGCTCTTTTCATGTCTTTGCATCCTGAAACAGAAAAAAAAGAAAGCACTAAAAATTATTTTATTATTATTATTTAATTTTGTATCTTTGCAAACATACAATGTAAAAATATATACATCAAAAATAATTTAAAATAATTAAATGCAAATGAGATATTTCAAAAAGGGTGAAATAACCAGAGATGTCAGATTTGCTGCCCGAATACCTACCTGGGCAAGGTTTTTTAAAATTCAAAATTTATAAGTTTTGTTTTTCATCCACAGAAGTGAACTAAATAATACAGCTAAAGTTAAAATTTTAGTCGGCTACGCGATGAATACTAAAGAATATAGGATTTGGATCCCAAGAGATAAATGCGTTGTTGAAACTATTAATGTTATAATTGATGAGAGTAAAAGTAGGGTAAAAACATTGTTTGGTAAAAATCAGTGTTGTGAATATGATATATTAAGAAATGATAGGGAATTAATTTATCGTCATATCGAAATAGTGTATTCCGAAACAAAAGTTAAAGAGGAAACATTAAATATTTCAAAGTGGACAAGAAAAGAAGTTCCTAGAACTTCGAGTAATCGGATTGATGTATAATATTTTCCGCTTAACACAAATATTAGACTTAGGTCTAAAAATGAAGTTGAAAAGTACTGTAAAGAGCAAGGAATACAATATGACCCTGATGTTTTTTCTTTTAAACCCGAACCAATACCAAAAACTAAAGAAATTCTTGGCAATCAGACTGAAAATTATAATGTAAATTTAGAGGATATATATCACGATGAGGTCTATAATGCTGAAGTACCAAAAAGGTATATGAAGACTTGAATAATTTTCCAAATAAGAATGAATTGGAAAAAGCAATGTCAGATTAGATTGACATGATGAATAAAAGAAAAGTTTGGACTTTAGTAACTCCCCCACATAATGTAAATATTTTAGGTAGTCGCTGGGTTTATACAATAAAAAAAAGATGACCAAAATAGCATTAAAAAATATAAAGCCAGGTTAGTAGCTCAAGGATAGAAACAGAAATTTGATGCTGATTACACATATACATTTTCCCCTGTTGTAAATTTTGCTATCGTTTTTATAATGTTAGTAAGTGTAATGTGTTGGAAACTTTCTCATTTAGATATAAAATTAGTTTATTTACACGGAACGTTAGCAGAACCTGTATATATGCTACAATCAAAAGGTTTTGAGATTAAAGGTGAGGGAAATAAAGTTTGTAAGTTAAATAAAGCAATTTATGGATTACATCAAAGTGGTAGGGTTTGGAATGCAGAATTAGATTATATTTTAAAGAAACTTTGATTTTAAAATTTACTTTTGTGCAACTGTGTTTGCAAGTTAAGAAAAGATGTAGTTTTGTTAGTATAGGTAGACGACTTAATTTTATTTGGTAAAACACAAAATGTATTGCAAGATGCAATCAATTTGCTTAAAAGTAACTTGCATGGGCATGATTTGGGAAAGATTCACCATTTATTGGGACTTAATTTTGAATGTATAAATGGAAATGTATTTCTTCATCAAAGTACGTACATAGAAGGATTAATTAAACAATTTGAATGATTGCAAGAACGAGTGAAAACTTGCCTTTTAAACCAGGAATAAAATTTTTACCCAAAGTTAAAGAAGCTGAAATTTTTTAAAGTGAAGTGATGAAATGTTATCCTTATCGTATATTAATAGAATGTTTATCCTGTATTGCAAGCAGAAGTAGGCTTGATATTTCATTTGCCGTAAATACGATGCCTCAGTTTTGTAATTCTTAGACTTATTAACATTGGACTATTGTAGTAAATATTGCGAATTACGCGTTTAACACTAAAGACTTAAAAATAAATTTATCAAAATGAAATAATTCTCAGTTAAAAAGCATATTGTGATGCCAACTGGGGCTGCCACTTAATTAATAGACATTCTTCAAGGGGATATATTAAATTAACATGCCCGACAACACCTGCATGAAAAATGAAAACACTGCTTAGTGAATTAATAAAATTAACACACCTTTTTAATTTATTAGAAATTTTAGATAGTTGTAAATTATAGAGAAATGTTACTTTAAAAAAATAAACACATTTGAATAATTAAAATAATAAATACCTTTTCAGAGATCTTTTGCAGCTTGCGGAATAACGTGTTTGTAGTCTCTCTCCTATTTGGCCGGGAAACGTATGCGCATGCGTTCCTTATCTTAACTCTGAAGCAATGACTGGAATCATCGCTTACTTCAAGATTGACATGACAAGATTGCCACAGTTTTGCAGCAAAATTGAATTGCAAAGAAGGGGTCGCTTTTGTTCCGTCTAATTTGCAGGAGTTTTGCTGCAAGTTTGTCGCGTCAAATTTGTTATGACAAGATATTATCCAGAAAAAATCAAGCTTGCTGCAACTATGCATGCTAACTGGGGACGTTCCTATGGCAATATCAGGAAAAAGGCGCATTAAAAACCGAATTTGTCGTAAAATTTGTAGACGTGTGCATACTGCAAAGCTAAACAACATCGGAAACTGCAGGCTACAGCACAGTAAGCACAGTCTAGGCAAAAAATATAGACACAGGAAAAAAGGGAGGTTGCCGTAGTGATGATGTTATTATGGACTAATGATAAAACAAATTTGAAGTATAAACAACTTTGAAAACTACAGCACGTCCCACGCTAGTGATCAGCTATCGTTTTAACACACCATATGATGCTATTTATGTAAAAAAAGACTTCGTGAGTAAAGATTTATTTGGTATTACATGCAAATTAAGTACTGGAAAATGGAATTTTATAGTAGATAAAGCAATTTATGATCATTTCTGCCTGTGTACCTGTACGAAAAAGCAAATTTGTACGAGCTGTTCAAAAAATCATAAAGGGTCAATCCATATGAAAAATCGATAAATAGAAATTTCTCGAATATTTTGTTGATTGTTTATAAGATTGCTATCTGCCTACTCTCGAAAGGAAAACTCGTTCTAAGAAAACAATAAAATTCTACAAGCTATTTTTTTAGCAATATCTAAAATGGGACACTAGGCATTAAAGTGTTAAGCATCAATGGCACAAATATTTTTATAAATTTTATATTCAGTGATTGGAATTAATATTCTTCAGTAAAAAGAATTACCAGTAAATTGCTTTATTCTGTTGATTGGTTTGGTTTGGTTTTGGAGTGCTATTGTCTACTTTTTGCAACACGAGGGCTAATGAGACCGGGACCGACAGCTTAAGGGCGATTTCGAGCGGCTAAGAACAACCATGCCACTGAGGGATTCGAACTCACGAACTTCGGTACCGAAGGCCAGCACCCTAACGAATAGGTCATCGTTCGGCCTGTTGCTATATATATATATATATATATATATATATACGTATATATATATGTGTGTGTATATCTATCTATCTATATATATCTATATATCTATCTATCTATCTATTCTATCTATCTATCTATATAATATACTATATATATATTATATATATATATATATATATATATATATATATACGTATATATATATGTGTGTGTATATCTATCTATCTATATATATATGTATATTATATATATATAATATTTATATAAATATATATATATAAGTATATTATACGTATATTTTTATATGTAATATATATATGTATGTATATATATATGTATATGTATATATATATATATGTGTATATATATATATATATATATATATGTATATATATATGTATATATATATATGTATATATACATATGTATATATACATATATATATATATATAACTATGAGCTATGGCTGAGAACTATTTGGTAGACGCTCAATAATCTGTTTATCTTCATACTCCTCTAGTCTCCCGATACTGTGAATGCAGTTTAGAATCATGTTGAATTCATTTAGAAAGATAATCCAAGTTTTTTTAGCTACGTCGAAATTATCGTTGATTTCTTCCCAATTTTTTTTTTTGCATTTAATGGAAGTAATGGAAGTGTTTAATGGAAATAAAGGAATGAAACTATCCTTTCTACTACACACTGGAGGTAGAATATGTTAATACTGGCGATAAAATTTCCCATTGCAACAAAAATGAAAAAAAAATGTTATTTTCCTATATGTGATAAATTAATAAATTTAATTGTCTTAGGGGAAAATACTTGAAATAATGGCATTAAATTTAAAAAGAAGTGGATTTCGAACGTTGCTAATAATATGTGAGGACAATATGCCTCTATCCATTGTCAAGTTCATAAATTCTAGGACAACGGACAGATAACTTAGATAAATATATTATAAAAATTACAATATATAAATTAAAATAAAAATTGTGGGCGGCTTGACATTTTTATCAGAGTAAATATTAATTTAAAAAAGTTAATTTATTTTTCCTTATGTTCTTGTATTCTAATCTTTCTTTAATACAAATTAGTTATTTCTGAATATTCGTCTATAAAAGTAAACTATTTAACTTAAATTGTAAAGTTGCGATGCTATAGCTTTAAAAATTCTTTTTTAAAAACGGTGTGTTCATTCGAATCGTGACAAAAAATTATTAAATTGTAACAAGACGTCATTTGGTTTTCAACTCAATTTTTTTCTACTTTACCAATCGCGGATAACTAAAAACAGCTGTATCAATTTCGAGATTGAGCATCTATGGCATTAAATCTTAAATTCTACTTTTGAAAGAAAAATTCTTTCTCAGAAGACAAAAAAATCATGGTCGATTCTAAGTAATAAAAAAAAATCTGAACATCCTACAAAATTTTCTGAAAAAGTATACTTTACTAATTAAAATATAAACTAAATTAAGGTTAGATTCTGGATGTCAAAACTAGAGGTAAATGATATCTGAAGTTTAATATAGTGATTTCCTAGCATATAGCCCGTCTTTTTTTTTTTGGCTGAGAAATATCTTGCAGCAAAAAATAATCGATGATTAAATTTAAAATTATTACACATGTACCTAATCTATTATTTAAGCCGAATATAATTTTATTTACTATATCCAAGTTATATAAAACGTATCGAAAATAATGGAGCATATATAAAACAATTTAATTAAGAAATGATTCAATGGGTGGTAGTAAAAATGATGTAGAATGCTGACATTTAATATAGTAATTTTATTTACTTAAAATAAAATTTAATCTGTTAACTGCGGAAAAATAGAGGCTTAATAATGCATTAAATCATAAAGGAAAAATTAGAACTTTTAAAAAACGATTTTCGCTCATATAAAAATTCTAACATTTATTTTCAATAAATTTTTTTGAAAATAAATATGTCTTTCAAGTTAATAATAAAAAATCCATGACTATATTTTCATCTAAAATTCATTACGAGGACAAAGACAGATAACTTAGGCATTATAATTTAAGGGATTTTTGTATATAGAACAGTAAAATTCAAGAACATATAGATATGATCAGTAAAATTTTTAACTTTCCAGAACTGTAAAGTACCTAATGAGGTAGATAATGCTGAGAAATATCTTGCAACAAAAAATAATAGATGATTAAATTTAAAATTATCACACATGTACCTAATCTATTATTTAAGCCGAATATATATGAAAATTATTTACGTGATATCTAAGTTCAGCGATAAAACGTATGAAAATAATGCAGACGATATTTAAACAATTTAAAATAAGAAATGATTCAATGAGATGGTTAAAGGAATGACGCCATAATGTTAGAAAAAAAATGTTATTTTTACCTATTTATTATGTGAAAAATTGATAAAATTAATCGCCTGATTTTAACCGGGGAAAAATATAAATAATGCTTAAAGCTCGAAATGTATAAATGATGTTAACCTAACTCTTAGAAACAATATATATCCATATAAACGCTTCATAAATCAAAAACAGATAACTTAGGCTAATTATAGTAATAAAAATTCAAACATCTGGCGATAATCTGACCATTGTTTTCAAAATTTCTTTTTACTCTAGTCCAGAACTAAAAAAATAACAATTAAGTGATTCTACATAGCATCTATGGCATTAAATCTAAAAATTCATCTTGAAAGAAAACCTTGTCTCTAAGAAACAGAAAAATCATAAATCTAAGTAAAAATAAAAATGAAAAAAATATTGCATCCTACAAATTTTCTGAAAAAGTATACTAATATAAAAAAAAATAAAAATAAAACTATTTTAAGTTTAAAATTCTGGATGTCAATAGAGGTTAAAAGAATCTGTTATTTTAATATTGTGATTTACTAGTATATAGCCGTCATATGACGTTATTATATTGTAAAAAAAATAAATTCTGAACATCCTACAAAATTTTCTGAAAAAGTATATTACTAAATAAAAAAAAACTATTTTAAGGTTAAATTCTGGATGTCAAAACTAGAGGTAATGATATCTGATATTTAATATGTGATTTCTTATATAGCCGTCATATGACGGGAGTAAGATTATAAAAATAAATAAATTCTTGAACATCCTACAAAATTTTCTGAAAAAGTATACTTACAATATAAAAAAAAACTATTTTAAGGTTAAATTCTGGATGTCAAAACTAGAGGTTAATGATATCTGAATTTTAATATTGTGATTTCCTAGTATATAGTCCGTCATATGACGATTATAAGATGTAAAAAAAATAAAATTCTGAACATCCTACAAAATTTTCTGAAAAAGTATACGTTACTAATAAAAAAAAAAAAACTATTTTAAGGTTAAATTCTGGATGTCAAAACTAGAGGTTAATGATATCTGAATTTTAATACTGGGATTTCCTAGTATATAGTCCGTCATATGACGGGATTAGTAAGATTAGTAAAAAAAATAAAATTCTGAACATCCTACAAAATTTTCTGAAAAAGCATACGTTACTAATAAAAAAAAAAAAAAACTATTTTAAGGTTAAATTCTGGATGTCAAAACTAGAGGTTAATGATATCTGAATTTTAATATTGTGATTTCCTAGTATATAGTCCGTCATATGACGGGATTAGTAAGATTAGTAAAAAAAATAAAATTCTGAACATCCTACAAAATTTTCTGAAAAAGTATACGTTACTAATAAAAAAAAAAAAAACTATTTTAAGGTTAAATTCTGGATGTCAAAACTAGAGGTTAATGATATCTGAATTTTAATATTGGGATTTCCTAGTATATAGTCCGTCATATGACGGGATTAGTAAGATTAGTAAAAAAAATAAAATTCTGAACATCCTACAAAATTTTCTGAAAAAGTATACGTTACTAATAAAAAAAAAACTATTTTAAGGTTAAATTCTGGATGTCAAAACTAGAGGTTAATGATATCTGAATTTTAATATTGGGATTTCCTAGTATATAGTCCGTCATATGACGGGATTAGTAAGATTAGTAAAAAAAATAAAATTCTGAACATCCTACAAAATTTTCTGAAAAAGTATACGTTACTAATAAAAAAAAAAAAACTATTTTAAGGTTAAATTCTGGATGTCAAAACTAGAGGTTAATGATATCTGAATTTTAATATTGGGATTTCCTAGTATATAGTCCGTCATATGACGGGATTAGTAAGATTAGTAAAAAAAATAAAAAAAAATAGAAAAAAAATTCTGAACATCCTACAAAATTTTCTGAAAAAGTATACGTTACTAATAAAAAAAAAAAAACTATTTTAAGGTTAAATTCTGGATGTCAAAACTAGAGGTTAATGATATCTGAATTTTAATATTGGGATTTCCTAGTATATAGTCCGTCATATGACGGGATTAGTAAGATTAGTAAAAAAAAATAAATTCTGAACATCCTACAAAATTTTCTGAAAAAGTATACGTTACTAATAAAAAAAAATACGTTACTAGTAAAAAAAAAACTTTCCAAGAATTGTAAAGTATCCTATGAGGCAGATAATTTTTTTTTTTTTTTTTTTTTTTTTTTCTTTTTTTGGCTGAGAAATATCTTGCAGAAAAAGAATAATCGATGATTAAATTTAAAATTATCACACATGTACATAATCTATTATTTAAGCCGAATACAAAAGAAAATTATTTACTTCATATCTAAGTTCAGTGATAAAAAGTATGAAAATAATGCAGACGATATTTAAACAATTTAAAATAAGAAATGATTAAATGCGATGGTTAAAGGAATGACGTCAGATTGCTAGAAAATCTATTAGTTATTTTCATTTACTTATAATGGGATAAATTTAATCGCCTGCTAACCGGGGAAAATAGGGCTTGAAATAATGGCATTAAACACTGGAAAAGGGGAGAAGGGGTGGATTTTGAACGTTTTAAAGACGACAATATTTTTCGCTGAGATATGAAGCATATTTATACCAATTTATTTTAGAATAGGATCGATAGTTTAGAAGAAGATTAACTTACTCACTTTGAATTTTGCTAACCCTAACTCATCGGAATGCAATATGGATGCCTCTATAATAATGGCATTAAATGGCATAAAAGGGAGAAGGGGTTGATTTAGAACATTTTAAAGACGATAGTAGTTTTCGCTGTCATATGAAGCATATTTATACCAATTTATTTTAGAATAGGATCGATAGTTTAGGAGAAGATAAACTTTACTGTCTTTGAATTTTGCTAACCCTAATTCATGAAGAATTCAATATGGATGCCCCCTATCCATTCCATGTCTAAGCGCTGCATGAATTCGAGGACAGACGGGCAGATAACTTAAGATATTATATAGGGAATACAAGAAAGTAAAAATGATCAAGAAAAAAGATGAAATAAAAACATTGAATTACTCTACTGAAACGTTATTCAACTGTTATAATTTGCAAGCATTTAACCGGTCATTTATATAGCTCAAGTTTTGTATCTCCAGCTTGAGAATAGAATCTCCAGAGGGCACGGCACTCTCCAAATTAATCACTCACACCGATAATTATGTCACTGAGAGCAAGGAGCGACGGGCCGCAGCCATCAAATATCGAAAACCAAATCAAACAAGCGAAACCCGTTGGGTGCTAAAAAGGCCTTTGGGCATCATCCCGAAAAGTGAAGTCAAATTTGCCTTGAGAATATTTGCGTAGAATTCAGGTTAACTCCGCCTCTGCGACTGCTCGCAGCTTTGCCTTTCTCGGAGAGAATAACCTAAAAGCAGTTTTTATTTCTTTATCTTTTGATCACTTAGCTCTCGCTTTCTCTAACGGACTGCTGGATATGATTTTCTAACCTTTCAGATAGTTTTGAACTTAATGTGGTGGCAGAATTCCCGTGACACGTGATTCCGGCATCATCCAAGGTAGGGAAATATTTTGTTTTGAACATGGATGAAAGTGCCCGTGGATGACTGAAGTTTTTTTTTTAATAGCAAAAAAGCAGTAGGTTGCCTCCAAATTAGCATATGCGAGATCTAATGCTGTTCCTTAATTCAAATCATTTACTCTCTTTTTTTAACCCCTTCCGGTATGATTTAATAATGAAAAACTGTGCATGAAATAACCATTTAATTTCTATTTAAAAAACTTGTTTCATTTTACAATTCTTACATATTCTTAATTAAAATCCACTTTTTACATAGTGTTACATAATATCAGAAACAGTAAAATTAAGAAAATATCAAAGCAAAACATTAATAAGGTATACAGATAATAGTCTTCAAGCTAGTGGTACTTTTCAAAACAAAGTGCAAAGGAATTCTTAATTGTTTACACCGCCAAGTAGTCTCACTTTTAATTGGATTCTTGTAACACACACGGCATTTCTTAGTAGGTTTTCTTTTATTCTGACTCATTAATTTGGCAATGACTTGTACCAAGTAAGCAATATGCAATAGTGACTTGTGATTTTCACAAGTGATAAAAGTGTTGCCAAATTCAGTACACTAGAAATTTTAAACTAAATTAATTATCATATTTAACAGTAACTTTAATCGCATGACGAGTGTAGCTCGTCATTGTGCGGTATGGAATGAAAAACTAATGACGAGCTAGACTCGTCATTTTACCGGAAGGGGTTAATGGATATAATACCCTTTCATAGATAGAATTTTAATAATACCAGTTATTTTCCATTTCGCATAAATTATAAAATGTGATTTTTTTAGAATAAATTTTTTACAAGGTTATTAGCTTTGAAAATTACGTAATCTTGACTTTTAAAACAGCTTATTTTTTATAATAAGTCTGTTCCATAACAGTGTGTCGTCTATTTCTCTGAAAATACAAACGAATTAGTTAAAAATACATTTGTACCGTGTAGTATACATATTAAACAGAAATGCATTTCACCTAATAAGTTGTCCAGTACTCACTATTATCGATTATGCAAGAGTCGCTTTTCATCCGATTTTGACGTTTAGCGGCATTACGGTAGGTCGTCGACTTTTTATACCGCTTTATGATGTGCTACCACCCATTTCTTGACGAACGACTCCGAATTTCTCATGTACCGGGCTGTAGCTGTACGAGATATTTTTGGTTCTTTTGGATGGTTACACAGAAACACTGATTCAAAACGGTTCGCATACAAGGCACTCATTTTGGAATTGTTGATTTAAACACAGCAAAACAAATCGAATAAAGAATATAAACGTAAAGCATTCTTTTCTAATGTTTGAAGAACGCGTGCAATGAAGCCGGTATCTGCGCGCTATCTATTGACGCAGTTATGACTGACACGCTCTTATGGAACAGATTATATAACACAAAAAAATTATACGAAATGAAAATTTAAATTTACTTTGTCGCAAGATAACCGAAAGGTTACTAATGAAATTCGCTAGAAAATAGTGACAGCAAGTTTAAAGCTTGTGCTTTATCGAGTTATATAGTACATTGTCAGGTCTGCATTGTAAGCAGTTTACAAACCGCAACTCAAGTGCATTAAAGGTATATATAAATATGCGTACATAATATATATGTACATGTATTTATGTATACCGGGAAATAATCTGTTTCACACACTGCGTACAAGAGACAGGACACTTCTCGATTCTAGCAGGCTGAACGGGGTAGCCGGGACCGAAGATATCTCGTTTATACGTTTTTTTAGGACGAGTTGATGCATAACCAACCAGAGGCAAATATTTTTGTTACGTTACCAGTGACGAAGTTCCGAAGAAGCAAATAATGCAAAGTTTTGTCTTCCAATGGAAAAAGGAACGAAACATGATACTGCTGCAAATATAATTGCACAAGGGAATGTGTTTCACCAAAAATATCAATCTAAAATTTTATTCAAAGCTGCGAAATAAATGGTTAACACATTGAATGCAGCACACATACGTTTTCTGACGATTGATACTTGAACTCATGTCACGTACTAGTACGGGTTAGTGTAACAATATGGTTTGTTTGTGTATACAAAAATAAAGGTATATACAGGAAAACGAAGCCGAATGTTGTTGTCTACTACATAGATTCTAGAAATATTTAGAAAAATAAAAACTAGTTTTTACATCAGTGGATGCGGAACCACAGAACGAAAAAAATTAAAACTATATACTACTATTTCTATTTGATTTTTGCTATTTACGATACTATTATCAATTTATCCACTAAAAAATATTTTTGTTTTCTTTACAAAAATCTTATGGTTGTTATTTATATATATTTCTATTTATATATTTGTTTATATATTTCAATATAAAATACGAAAAGTTGGTTAAAAAATGAAATAATTTTCGATCTATTGAGATTTAACTGAATAACTAAGTTTACGCGCAAAACGCCCGCTCCCGGTACAATTTCGCTGCGAAATTTATGTTTCATATAACAAAATTAAATATTTTTGTAAAAGTTAGATACTTATTAAAGTTTTGCGGTAAATTTATTCTCCTTGTATTAATATATCTGATGTTCGTAGGATAAAAAATATATGTAGCTTCTAAGTGATATAAGGAGTTAGTTTCTAATTACATATTTCAAAAGTTATTGTGTTAGTAAGTGGAATATTTTTCCCTTGGTGTATAAATCATTTTAATGTATTATTTCATATAACTAAATATTTTTTAAATATTAGATACTTATTAGTGTTTTACGAAAAAATATATTGTACTTATATTAATATTTCTTATGTTTGGTTCGCAAGATAAAAATATTTATATTTTATTTGATATAAGGAGTTAGTTTCTAAGTGCATATTTCAAAAATTATTGTGTTAGTATGTAGAATACTATTTTTCACCCTGTCATTTAAAGTTAGTTTTTTTAATGCATTGTTTCATACAACAAAATTACAATACTTTTTAATGTGAGATACTAAGAAATATTACCGAATGCTTACGGCGCTGATTTTCAGTACCGGCATGGATGTTTGTAGCCGTTCGGAATCGGTTTTAGGGGTAGATTCTGGTTTCATGAGTCCTCGTGTAGCAAAAAATTAGACCATAGCTCTATAAACCAAATCAACCTATAAAATGCATGCCTTTATTTTGTTACAAAAAATATATTCCTCGTATTAATATATCTGATATTTGCAGAATAAAAATACACATTTAGCTTATATTTGATATAAGGGATTTGTTTCTAACTACATATTTCAATAATTATTGTACTAGTAAGTGAAATACTATTTTTTTTCTCTTGGTACATAATTTTTTTTAAATGTTTTGTTTCACATAACATAACTATATATATTTTTCTAAAAGTTAGATACTTATTAAAGTTTTACGAAAAATTTATTCTCATATTAATATATCTGATGTTCGTAGGATAAAAAGCATATTTAGATTCTAATTGATATAACGAATTAGTTTCTAACTACATATTTCAAAAGTTATTCTGCTAGTTAGTAAAATTCCTTTTTTCCCTTGGGGTATAAAACATTTTTAATGTATCATTTCGTACAACTAAATTAGAATTTTTTAAAAATATTATATACAAGTGTTTTAAAAAAATGTATTCAACTTGTATCAATATTCCTGATGTTTGATTCTCAAGATAATAAACATATTTAGATTCTAATTGATGTAAGGAATTAGTTTCTAACTACATATTTCAAAAGTTATTCTGCTAGTCCGCAAAATTCCTTTTTTGCTTTAGGGTATAAAACATTTTTAATGTATCATTTCATACAACTAAATTAATTTTTTTAAAAAATATTATATACAAGTGTTTTAAGAAAAATGTATTCAACTTGTATCAATATTCCTGATGTTTGATTCTCAAGATAATAAACATATTTAGATTCCAATTGATGTAAGGAATTAGTTTCTAACTACATATTTCAAAAGTTATTGTGCTAGTAAGTGGAATTCTATTTTATCCCTTTGTATGGAGTTAATTTTTATAAATGTATTGTTTCATACAACAAAACTAAATATTTTTTAAAGTTAGATACTTATTTGTGTTAAGAAAAAATGTATACTACTTATATGGATATTTCTGACGTTTGGTTAACAAAATAAAATACATATTTAGCTTCTATTTGATGCAAGGAGTTGGGTTCTAAGAACATATTTCAAAAGTTATTGTGCTAGTAAAATGAATACTATTTCTCCCCTTGTCATTTAAAGTTAGTTTTATGAATGTATTGCTTCATACAATAAAATTACTACAATTTTTTAACGTTAGATACGCCGAACAATGGCAAAATGACTAGGGCTCTGATTTTTGGGTTCAGGGGTTCGAATCCTCCTGTGTCATAAAGTAAATTTCTGAGGTAGAAGAAAAGGTAAAATAATTTTAAATAAATTATAAATTGGATCGTTTTGATGCAAAAGTAAGGAAAAAAATTATTTTAAAAATACTTGACGCCACCACGCTCACAGTCAACACAAACGTTATTTGATTAAATTAAAATTCCCACGTCGCCTGGGCGGAGATTCAATCCCGGGACAGTAATTAAAAAAAAATTTCTATCGGATTTAATTGTGAATATAAACCATTCTCGAATCAACTTAATTACATACACAAAATTTTATCAAAATCAGTCCAGCCGTATTGGAAGAGCTCTATTGCAAACACATGTCCAGAAGAATTTTTTATATGAAGATAAATTTAGTACATTTTTTACATATTGGTATTTTACATTTGGAACAAATATCTGCAGTTTCATATTTGCAATTGTAATGTCAGTAATGAACCCTTTTTCACGTATGCACAGGTTCTTTAATATAAGATTTTCATAGATTTTTGTAGGTATGAAAGGTTTGGATTTGGAGCGCTACCGTCTACTTTTTGCAACACAAGGACTAATGAGACCGGGACCTACTGCTTAAAGCCGATTCCGAAAGGCTACGAACATCCATGCCATAATGGGATTCGAACCCACGAACTCCGGTTCCGAAGGCCAACACCCTAACCATTCGGCCATCGCTCGGCTTGTAGGTATGAAATTAGGAAAAAGTCAAAAAATTTATTCCAATTTCGTTAGTAACTTTTTGAGAAATTTTGACACAAAATAGTTTTGGGGATAAAATGACTCACCCCGTGGTTCTACTGCTAATATAAGGAGTTAGTTTCTAACTACAAAAGTTATTGTTCTTGTAAGTGGAAAATTATTTTTTTTTCCTTTTGTATAAAGTTTTTTTTTTATAAATGTATTGCCTCATACAACAAAACTAAATATTTTTATGAAGTTAGATAATTATTACTGTTGTAAGAAAATATTTTTTCTCCTCTTATTAATATATCTGATGTCCTAAGGATAAAAATATATTTAGCTTCTAACTGATATATGGAGTTAGTTTCTAATTGCATATTACAGGGATGTTCGCAGCCGGTCGGTATCGACTTTAAGCAGTCGTTCCTGGTCCATCGTGTAGCAAAGTAGTAGAACATAGCAGTCCAAACCAAACCAAATGCTAGATACTTTATAAGATACTTTATAAATATTCTAAGAAAAAATATTCTAAACAAGGCAGAATTTTTTACTATTTAGGCAGTATAAAATATAGGCTGTTAAAATAAAAAAAATTCCAGCTCTAAAATTAACTATGTGCTCTAAATAAATTCTAGCCGAACGATGGCCGAATGCTAGAGCGCTGCTCTTCGGAACCGGAGTTCGTGGGTTCGAATCCCGCTGAGGGCATGGATGTTTGTGGCCGTTCGGAATCGGCTTTAAGTTGTAGGTCCCGGTCTCATTAGTCCTCGTGAGCAAAACAGTAAATCGTAGTGCTCCAAACCAAACCAAACTAATTCTAAAAAAATTCTGTAATGTCTACAGTCATTTAACACCCCCAAAAGTTTAAGAAAAGCTGTGCATGACACAATGATTTTCATTTAGCGCAATAGAATTACTAAGCCTACATTACCTCATTTTTCGAAGCCTTTCAGCATATTAACGTATTTATAAACAGACTTAATGAATGCACGTAATACAGCTGTGGTCTCAATTAGCCTTAAGACACTATATATTGTTAATGAATTCAGAAAGCCTTCTGTAACGTCTACTGTCATTTAACACCCCCAAAAGTGTGGGAAAAGCTGTGCACGACATAATGGCTTTCATTTAGCACAACATAATGACTGAATCCACATTAACTCAGTATTATAATCCTTTCTGTACTTTGTAGCATTTCTTAAGATGCTTAATGCATTCACGCAATACATATTTATAAGTCCCTCGCACATTCATTGCCAGCAAATGTATGTAATACAGAACCATGTCATTCGTTTCGAGCAATTAAAATGTATTCAATTTGAGCAGCTTCTGTCTGTAAATTATAAGGTACGAAATGCTTGGGACGTACCTACGCATCCCTAATGACGGTCTTTTGGCGTGTAATGTATTCAACGGGTTATACTGTTCAAGTGGGTAACAGAATGAGTGTATGATTTCATGTAATTATTCTATTTTATGTTTATTTATGTGGGGGTAATTTGATTCTTGAACTAAGAGTCATGATACCTTCCTAGATTGCATCATGCCATTGCTTTTATGACATCTTGTAGATAAGCACGTATCCGAAGGAAAAGTAATTTAATAGTTTTATTTATAAGTTTTAAGCTATGGCTATGATTATATATGCATATATATATACATACATATATATATATATATTTATATAGTATATATATATATATATATATAGTATATATATATGTATGTATATATGTATATATATATATATATAGTATATATATATGTATGTATATATGTATATATATGTATAAATATATGTATATATATGCATATATATATGTATATATATCTATGTATATATATGTATATATATGTATATATATATGCATCTCATGACACTCATGTCCATAAATTAAGGATAATTCAGAATCACACAGAAATTGAGCTCTAAAATAAAAATTTCACCTGTAGAATTATCACACACATCTTGAAGAATATGCAAATTGCAGGAAACCACCAGACGGATAGTACGTCACAATGAAAGGGGTATATAAGGAATGGTAGCAAACAAGTAAAATTGTTCACAAGCGCTTTAAAAGCCTTTCAGTGCAATAACCGCATAGTTATGGCACAAAGGAAGCATTTGGATGATTTTTTACGTGGTAGAATTATCGGACGACTGGAATGTGGACGTACCCAGCTAGAAGTATCCGAGGAACTTGGAATCGCCCAGAGTGTCATCTCCAGGCTTTGGCAACGATTCAAACATGATGGTAATGTGAGTAGATGTTACAGCACAGGTCGCCCCCGAGTTACTACGCCGAATGATGACCGGTAATTGGCAGTTACTGCCAAAAGAAACAGACGGAGCACTGCATCAGACCTGTCTCGTCAGCTCTCTTCAGCTACCGGTACGACAGTTTCAAGGCAGACCGTGTACAGACGCTTAGGGAACATTGGTCTATATGCTCGTAGGCCTGTCAGATGTGTTCCCCTTACCGCAACTCACTGTCGCCTGCGATTATGCTGGGCTAGAGAACATGCATTGTGGACACCGCAACAGTGGTCTTGTGTGATGTTTTCCGACGAGTCCAGGTTCAGTTTACATTCTGATTCTCGCCGGACTTTCATATGGAGTGCGCCAGGTACCTGTTACCACCAAGAGAACACCATTGAACGACACCGTTACGGTGGTGCAGGATGGCTCGTTTGGGGAGGAATTATTCTTGGTTCCAGAACTGACCTGCATGTTCAGAGTGTAACGATGACAGGCCATATTTATCGGGATGTCATTCTGGAACATGTACGTTTGTTTCGGGGCGCCATGGGTCCTGAATTTCTGTATATGGATGCAACGCCCGACCTCACCGTGCAAACATTGTAGACGAATGCCTTCAATCGGAGGTTATCACCCGTATGGATTGGCCAGCATACTCACCGGACTTGAATCCAATAGAGCATGTGTGGGACATGCTTGACCGACGAATTGCAGCCCGTCAACCCCCTCCCAACTGTTTATCGGAACTTCGGAGGGCATTGCTTGATGAGTAGTGTAATTTTCCCCAAGATCAGATTGATAATCTGATACTCAGCATGCGTAGGCGTTGTAACGCTTGTATTGCATCGCCCGGGAGACATACTCCGTATTAACCATCATACTAACCATGTTATACTGTTTTCTGTAAATAGGTTCTTTTTTGAAATTTGCTCCAGGGAGTAAAAATCTCAATTTTTATTAATTATGTCAAACATATAGCATCTTTTTTGCTCTTTACCTTTTGTTTAATAAATAGACTTTACAAAAAAGTCAAATTTGTTTTGCTTTTGTCTCTTTCATTGCCTGAACTTCATTATCCTTAATTTATGGACATGAGTGTATATGTATATATATGTATATATATGTATATGTATATATATATGTGTATATATATGTGTGTGTATATATATGTGTGTGTATATATATGTGTATATATATGTATAATACATATATATATGTCTATATATATGTCTATATATATATATATATATATATATATATATATATATATATATGTATATATATGTATTTATGTCAGGATTTAAATTGTAGTTTAATTTTAAAAGATTTTAAGTAGGGATTCATTACTGGGAGTGACGTGGTGTGAGGAGTTAGCCACATAAATACGGCTCACGCGCAGTGATCTAGAGCAGAGAGCAGTGTGTACATTCCACGGACAGAGCTGTGGCTACCCGAAGCAGCTAAGCCTGCCTTTGTTAAAAGTTAGGCGCCAATGTGAGACGCCTTTGTAGATGATTGTCGAGTAGTGAAGTTTGCGATTTGAATAAAGTGATGAAAATGATGTCAGGACTCTAGTGTCTTTTAGTGGAACCTGTCAAATATATATGTATACATATATATGTGTATATATATATGTACATATATATATATATCGATATATATATATGTATATAAGTATATATATAAATATATATATATGTACACACTCACATATGTAGTATATCAAAATTATTAACCTAATATCTATCTAAATTTCCATTTTTTCCCCTTTCTCATTTTTTAATGCTTAATTTTTCTGCCATAAAATGCCAAATATAAAGGAGTGAATTCAGACTTAAATTCTTTTGAGCATTTATAGTGTAGCAATACGATAAATTTCACTTGTTTTTTTCCACTTGAAATTCCCAACTGGACTTTTGATTTCGTTTGGACTACAGCACTACTCTCAAATTTTGCTATACAAGGACTAACGTGACCTCAACCTCCTGCGTAACGCTACAAAGCTCGAAACTTTGTAGTTCGGAATCGGCTTTAAGTAGTAGGTCCCGGTCTCATTAGTCCTCTTATTGAAAACCAAAATACACCGTAGCTGTCTAACCCATCCAAACGTTTTCCCTATTCCTTTACCCTGGATTTTTAAACTTGGAACTTAAAAGGGTAGTTTAAAACAACTGTAAGTGAGATGTGAATTCAGGTTCGAAAAGAAAAATCTTTAACGAAAGTCGATGTCCTTGTTGTAGAAATATCTTTACGTTAAACAGCAATAAAACATTACCTAGATACTAGTTAGGGTTTTAAAAAATGTGACTGCAAACCTAAATGCACCATAAATATGTGTGCTTATCGCAAACCCAATTGCTATGCAATTCAAAATATCACTAATATTTAGTTTGGACTAATAAATAAGCACAATTTTATCACATGTTTCGAAAATTTATTTCCTTAATTGTAATATTTTAAACCCTTTGATACTTAGTATTATAGTTTATCAACTGACTGATGATTGATTCTAGCTACTAAGTTGTTGTTTGCTTGATTATTTCAGAGTGATTCTTTAGATATGGAACAATAAATAACACTATGTAAGTTTCCTTCATTGCAAAAATATTTAAACTGTTTGATTCTTTGTAATATAAATTATCAATTGACTAATGATTTATTTTATCATCTAATTTGTTTTTATTGATTGTACTAACGTAATTCTTTAAATACCAAAAAATAAATAAACAATACTATGAATTTCCTTAATTGCAAAAATATTTTAAACCATTACATTCTTTACGTTATAGCTTATCAATTGACTAATGATTGATTCTAGCAACTAACTTTTTGTTTGATTGATTGTACTCATGTGATTCTTTAAATATCGGAAAATAAACTATGTAAAGTTCCTTAATTGCAAAAATATTTTAAACCGTTACATTCTTTGTTTTATAGTTTCTCATTTGTCTAATGATTGATTCTAGCAACTAATTTGTTGTTTGCTTGATTATATCAATGCAATTCATTATTGAAAAATAAATATGTAAATTTCTCTTAATAGTAATATTTTAAACCGTTTGATTCTTTGTATTATGGTTTTACAATTGTGGGATGATTGATTCTAGCACTAATTTGTTGTTTGCTTAATTGTATTAACGAAAGTTTTTAGACATCCATAAATAAATAAATAACATTATGTGAATTTCCTTACTTGTAAAAATATTTTAACCGTTTGATACTTTGTATTATAGTTTATCAATTGACTAATAATTGATTATATCAACTAATTTTTGTTTGATTGATTGTACTAATGTGATTCTTTAGATATCGAAAAATAAATAAATAATACTATGTGAATTTCCTTAATTTCAAAAATATTTTAAATCTTTAGATTCTTTGTATTATAGTCTATCAATTGACTAATGATTGATTCTAGCAACTAATTTGTTGTTTGCTTGATTGTATCAATATGATTCTTTATTGAAAAATAAATGTCAATTTTCTTAATTGCAATAATATTTTAAACCATTTCATTCTTTGTTTTATAATTTTTCAATTGTGTGATGATTGATTCTAGCAACTAATTTGATGTTTGCTTGATTGTATTAACGAAAGTTTTTAGGTATCGAAAAGTAAATAACATTTTGTGAATTTCCTTCGTTGCAAAAATATTTTAAACTGTTTGATTCTTTGTGTTATAGTTTATCAACTGACTAACGATTGATTTTATCAACTAATTTGTTTGCTTGACTGTATTAACGGGATTCTTTAGCTATCTAAAAGTAAATATCATTATTTCAATATTATTTTAAACCGTTTGATTCTTTGCATTATAGTTTATCAATTGACTAATGATAGATTCTAGCAACTAATTTGTTGTTTGCTTGATTTTATCAGTATGATTCTTTATTGAAAAATAAATATGTCAATTTTTTTAATTGCAAAAATATTTTAAACCATTTCATTCTTTGTATTATAGTTGATGATGGATGATGATTAATTGATAATTGATTTTATCAACTAACTTATTGTTTGCTTGATTATATTAACGTGATTCTTTAGATATCAAAAAATAAATAACCTAATCCTTAATTGCAATAATTTTTTAAACAATTTGATTCATTGTATTACAGTTTTTCAATTGTCTGACGATTGATTCTATCAATTAATTTCTTGTTTGATTGTATTAACGTGATTTTTTTTAGCTATCGAAAAATAAATGTTAATTTCTACTTAATTGCAACAGTATTTTAAACTGATTCTTTCTATTGTAGTTTATCAATTGACTAATGATTGACTATGTATTAACGCGACTCCTTTGATATCGGAAATAAACAACATTTGATTTAATCGTACAGAAATGTTTTGTTTCAGAAAAGATATTTTCACTTTAAGGAGTGCCTAGTAGATTATGTTCAGATTAACGAGAAGGTTGTCTTGTTTTTGCAGATTATCAAGGTAATTCGTACATTATCTGAGTAATTTGAGAAATTAAACAATTTTTCGCACTTTAACGGATTACCATATTTAATGTGACGATTAGCTAGCTTTACATTAGCTTCTATATTATTACCTTTGTTATTTTACCATACTTCTACCGTGTTATTATGTTGCTTGTCTACCATATTATATTGTTTTTTTAGAAAACATTTTCCCTTTTAAAGAGTGCCTGGTAGGTAATGTTCAGATTAACGATGTAGTTTACCTGAACTGTAGTAGGTGTAGATTGTCTAGATAATTTGTAGATTATGTAAGTAATTTGAGAAAGAAACAATTTTCCGCACTTTAACGGATGAACTTAGTTGATATGCAGATTAACTAGCTCTATATTAGCTTCTATTATATTATTAGCTGTATTATTCTACTATATTACTATCTACATTATGCTACTATATTATCTACATTAATCTACTATATTATCTACATTATTCTACTATATTATTAGCTATGTTATCCACTATATTATCTTTATTATTCTACTATATTATCTATATTATTATTTACTATATTATATTATTCTACTATATTATTATCTTTATTATTCTATAATATTATTATCTGTAATATTCTGAAGCAAGCGCTCTAACGTAGGTTAATACTGACTCGTGAAAAGGTTGCCCTTTTACGTTAGAGGGTAAACATTCGATTGGTGCCCAACTCTTGCCACTCGCTTAAATTACCTAAATATGCTTACACACACATGAACGGAAAATAAGACATTTATTATTGCTACTTGAATAACAACATAACCACTGGCTTGTGGTAACAAAAATTAATACAAACTATAAACAATATCCTTCACGACGATCAATAACTATGTAGCAACTTCGCAGACTTAATTTCTATTTTCCGCAGCGACGTGGCGAACATACAGTCGCAGAGGGCACCTCAAGGTCGCACGAAGCGGGAGTCCGTATAACGTTGAAGTCGGCTGCAGGCAGCGAGAGAACAAGGCAAGTCGGACAGGTGAATGACCTCTGTTGCTTGAGTGGCGGGTGCTTATATCATGAACAGTGAACAGTCCAGTTAACAGTAACAATTTCGTAAAAATAAAAAGTAGCATAAACAAGTATTGTGAGATGAATTATAAACGATTATGTAAAAAATAAACTAGTATTACAAAAAATAACCATTGCGACCGAGTCGTCACAATTCTACTATATTATCTATATTATTGTCTGTATTATTCTATTATATTATCTATATTATTCTACTATAATATCTCTATTATTCTACGATATTATTATCTTTATTAATCTACTATATTATCTATATTATTCTATTATATTATTATCTCTATTATATTATCTGTATTACTATATTATTATCTATATTATACTAATATATTAACTATATTATATTATCTATTATTTTACTATATTATTGTACTATATTATTCTACTACTATATTATCTATATTATTCTACTATATTATTAGCTGTATATTAGCTACGATGACAACTACAGAGATATATTTCCTTCATTTTACACGTTAAAATGTAGTGTGGTAATTTCGAAAAATCTAACAATTTTTTGCTATTTGCCTGTTAAATCGGCACAAGAATTAAATTGATTAAACTATAGCTCTTCTACTATATTAATATCTATATTCTTCTATATTTTAGCATCTATCGATTAACTGATTTCTGTACTTTAGAGATAACATATACGTAAAAACGTTTTAACATACTATTGAATGAGGAATTAGATTTAAATTATGTATTCATCATTTAAGAACATCTTCAGTTCTTAATAGTTTACAACAGCAAAATTGATCTTCAATTCACTCATCCAGATGTTTAAGTTGTATTTACACGTAACACGATTTCACGTGCGATTCAAAACACTTCCAGTTGTTAGTGGTAGTTAAAAATTTATTACCTTACAACCTCTGTCTCACGAAGAACAGCGATGTATTATTTTATAATTTAGGTACTGAAAGCTAATATCTCTTACCTAAGGCACAGTTGAAGTCATAAATCTTCATCCATCACCTTAAAGCCACGTTGTTTTTTACCTGCACACGATGCTGCCATTAATTGAAAGCGAAATGAAAGTTTCGAAATTACTTTAATGGATCATGGTAGCTTGAAAAATATTTTCATGTCATATATATGTAGTACATTGGAAACTTGATCTATTTATTGTTCCCGCGCCTATCGTCCGAGAAATTCAGTTCCGTTGTTTTGATTTCTCGGAAGTATTGTCTTTGGGAAGTTGAAAAGAACTGAGGAAATGGTTTTTGGGTTGGTGTGACTGTTGGTCATGTGGATGACCAAAATATTTTTGGTTTTTCCAAAGTGTCTTTTTTTTATTAAATTATCTAGGGAAGTCATAGATTATCTAGGTAATTTGAGAATTGAAACAATTTTTCGCACTTTAATGGATTACCATAGTTAATGTGAAGATAAGCTATCTTTACATTAGCTTCTATCTTTATTATTACCTATATTATTTTACCATACTTCTACCGTATTGTTATGTTGCTTATCTACTATATTAAACTGCTGTTTTAGAAAACATTTCACTTTAACGACTGCCTGGTAGTTATTGTTCAGATTAACGAGTGTCTAGTAGATGTGGATTGTCTAGATAATTCGTAGATTATGTAAATAATTTGAGAAATGAAACAATTTTCCGCATATTACCGGATTACCATAGCTAATGTGAAGATTAGCTAGCTTTACATTAGCTTCTACTTTATTATTAGGTATATTATTTTACCATGCTTTTAGAGTATTGTTATGTTGCTTATCTACTATATTATACTGTTGTTTAGAAAACACTTTACCTTTAACGAGTGCCTGGTAGTTATTGTTCAGATTAACGAGTGTCTAGTAGGTGTAGATTGTTCAGATAATTCGTAGATTATGTAAATAATTTGATAAATGAAACAATTTTCCACACTTAGCTTAGTTGATATGCAGATTAGCTCTATAATAGCTTCTACTATATTATTATGCGTATTATTCTATTATATTATCCATATTAATCTATGATATTATTATCTATATTATTCTATTATATTATTATCTATATTATCCATATTATTCTACGATATTGTTATCTATATTATTCTACTATATTATTATTTGTATTATCTACTATATTTTAATTTATATTATTCTACTATATTATTATCTATATTATTCTACTATATTATTATGTGTATTATTCTATTATATTATCCATATTAATTTTACGATATTGTTATCTATATAATTCTACTATATTATTATCTGTATTATTCTACTATATTATTATTCATATTATTCTACTATATTATTATGTGTATTATTCTATTTTATTATCCATATCAATTCTACGATATTATTATCTATATTATCCATATTATTCTACGATATTAGTATCTATATTATTCTACTATGTTATTATCTGTATTATTCTGCTAAATTATTATTTATATTATTCTACTATATTATTATCTATAATAATCTACTATATTATTAAGCGTATTATTCTATTATATTATCCATATTATTCTACGATATTATTAACTATATTAATCTACTATATTATTATCTATATTAATCTACTATATTATTATCTATATTAATCTACTATATTATTATCTATATTAATCTACTATATTATCTATATTGTATAGAGTATGTTTGTAGTTATCTGTTGAAAGTGCGATATCCGTTGAAAATTCTTATTGTAAGCAAGTTTTACTATTTGCCTATTAACCTGAGGCAAGATTTTAATTGATGAAAGTGGAAGACGAATGAAAAAATTGTTACTTTTAACTGTTACTCACTGTTTTGAAACAGAATTAATCGTAATCGTGATGCAGTTCCGAGACAGATGTAAGAAATTCTTTGTTTAATACAAGAAAAGAATACCAACACACTCCTTTTTATTGTTAATCTTGTTGATTTAAATCATTTTGTTACGAAATTAAAGACGAAATACTATTTTCACATATGCCGAAAAGTTTCAAAACAAAATATTGAGAAAAAAAGCCAATAGATGACTAAAATAGTTCATTATATCAGATTAAGATTTCAGAGGTTCGCTATAAATATGTATGTATAATCATAGGAAAAAATCGAGACAAAAATTTTTGTCTGTTATAACCGGGACTTCGTTATATGTTAAGTTCGTTATAACGAGAGATTTGACTGTAAGTATATAGAATAACTATAATACGGCTCAGGAGCCATATTTGGCTCTCGCAGGTCAATTGCGTGACCATTTTTGCAAATGAAAAATGTAAGAAATATTGTAAAGTATAGCGAGTCAGATTTGAAGCATTTTGCTATGAAATAAAAGACTGAACACTATTTACACATCTGAAGAGTTTTAAAACAAAATTTAGAATTAAAATATCTATGAACGACTAAAAATGTTCCGGTTAGATCCGAATTTTTAAAATTTCGGTGGTTCGCTATAAAAGTGTAAATTCGCACAATAAACCACACAAAAAAGGCAGGAGAAATATTTTGATCGTTATATACTGGACTTCGTTATATGTCCAATTCGCTGTAACGGGATTTCCCTGTGTATATCGGGAATAATTATAATGTACATTCCGAGCCGCATTTTTTTCTTCCTTTATTACCGCATTATAGTCATTCTCGATTTATTACCATATTATAGTCATTCTCGATGTATTACTGCATTATAGTCATTCTCGATTTATTACCGCATTATAGTCATTCTTGAAGTATTACATCATTATAGTCATTCTTGATGTATTACCATATTATAGTCATTTTCGATTTATTACCGCTATATAGTCCTTCTGGATTTATTACCACATTATAG
>CM063497.1:44143556-44161056 GCA_032207245.1 Pardosa pseudoannulata
TGAAAACTAAGAAGTTTGTTCGTTTGTGCGTTTCTTTTTTATACATAACCTCACGGTTTTACTAAATGAATTCCTCGTGATTCTAAACTGCATTCACAGTATCGGGAGACTTTAGAGGAGTATGAAGATATTAGGTACATATGTGATAATTTTAAATTTAATCATCGATTATTTTTTGTTGCAATGAAAATTTTATCACCGATATTAACAACAAATTGTATCTACCTCCAGGGTGTAGTGGAAATGATAGTTTCATTCCTTTACTTCCATTAATTACTGTAGCAAAAAAATTGGAAAGAATTTAACGATAATTTCGACGTAGCTAAGAAAACTTTGAATTATCTTTCTAAATGAATTCAACGTGATTCTAAACTGTATTCACAGTATCGGGAGTACGAAGATAAACAAATTATTGAGAGTGTACCAGATAATTCTAGCCAAAAAAATCATTTATTTACCTGCCTATAGGGTACTTTACAATTCTGGAAAATATAAAAGTTTTCAAATCCCGTCATATGACGGGCTGTATGCTAGTTAAAAATAACAGCTTCTTTGAATCTCATTCTTTAAATGAATACGGAGTCATCTATTTAACCTCAAAGCAATTTTTCATACGTCTCGTAAAATAAACACGTTTTCCCCTACCACAAAATCAGATATCTGAGGACTTTTTAATAGCTTTACAGGTTTATGTTATCGATAAGAATAATCTTGTTGCATCCATCTTTTCAAAGTATATTACGGGTTTGTAAAAAAGTGCACAGAGTGTTTTTAATATATCTAAATAGGTGCCTTAATTTGTTAATCTACTGTACTGACAAATTAAGTCCAGAGGTTTTTTGAACTACTATCTATTGCATGTTTATGAGATTTTGAAATTATTCGAAAAATTATGAAATATATTTACTTTTTTAATTTTTATCTATACTGAAATCTTGTACTTTTAAAGAAGAAAATTGGAGCAAAATAAGGCAATATTAAGGCAAAAAATGTTTCCTTATTTTAAGAACCCTCATTCGTAAACAGCCTTCACTAAAGATTAGGCTTTGAGATATTTACCACGAAACACGTTACTCCGCAACAGTAAAAAAATGAATAATTATGATTCATTCCTAAATGATGTTCAAGTTTTAAAGAAAAATTCAATCAAATTCCTGTAAGAAGGAAGTATGCTATCCATCCCATATTTAATAATAGCCTAAGTTATCTGTCCGTCTGTCCTCGAATTAATGAAGCGGTTGTACCTGGAATGGATACATGCATCCATAATGGATTCTTGTTTAGTTAGGTTTAGCAAAATTCTAAGCAAGCCTTTAAAACTTTCGAAATCCACCCCTACCCCTATTTTTCGAGCGTTTAATGCCATTATTTCAAACCCTATTTTTCCCGGTTAAGAGCAGGCTATTAAGTTTATTATATAATAAATAGATAAAAATAATATTTTTCTACCATTATAATGTCATTTCTTTAACCATCTCCTTTAATTATTTCTTATTTTAAATTATTTAAATATCGTATGCATTTTGTCACTGAACATAGATATGACGCAAATAATTTTATTTTACATTTGGCTTTAATAATAGATTAGGTACATATGTGATCATTTTAAATTGAATCATCGATTATTTTTCATTACAATGAAAATTTTACCACCGGAATTAAAAACAAATTATTTTCACAAAAGTCTAGGATTCTATTTCACTGACTAAGAAATTTTTAACGTTTAAGTTATATATCTTTGAAAACTAAGAAGTTTGTTCGTTTGTGTGTTTGTTTTTTATACATAACCACACTCTTTGACTAAATGAATTCAACGTGATTCTAAACTGCATTCACAGTATCGGGATACTTTAGAGGAATATGAAGATAAACAAAAATATTGAGCGTGTACCAGATAATTCCCAACCAAAAAACGAACTATTTTTTATCTGCCTATAGGGTATTTTACAATTCTGGAATATTAAAAATTTTACGAATCCCGTCATATGACGGGCTATATGCTAGTTAAAAATAATAGCTTCTTTGAATATCCTTCTTTAAATGAATACAGAGTCATCTGTTTAACCTCAAAGCAATTTTTCATACGTCTCGTAAAATAAACAAGTTTTCCTCTACCACAAAATCAGATATCTGAGGACTTTTTAATAGCTTTACAGGTTTATGGTATCGATAAGAATAATCTTGTGGCATCCATCTTTTCAAAACATGTTACGGGTTTGTAAAAAAGTGCCTAGTGTGTTTTTAATATATCTAAATAGGTGCTTTAATTTGTTAATGTACTGTACTGACAAATTGAGTTCACTGCTTTTGTGAAGTCGTATATATTTCAAATTTATGAGATTTTGAAATTTAGGAAATTATATTCACATTTTAATTCTTATCTACACTAAAATCTTGTATAGTTAAAGAAGAAAATTAGAGCAAAATAACCGCAATATTAAGGCAAAAAATGTTTTCTCTTTTTTAAGAGCCCTCGGTGGTAAACAGCCTACCCTAAGGATTAGGGTTTGAGGTATTTACCATGAAACTCCTCAATAGAAAAATGAATAATTATGATCTATTCCTAAATGATATTCTAGGTTTAAAAATTTAAATCAAATTCCTGGAAGAAGGTAGCATTATGCTATCCATCCCCTATATCAGTGGTGCGCAAACTTTTTCGACTGCGACCCCTTTTGTAGAGAGAAAATTTTTGGCGACCCCTAGAGATAAATGTTCACAAATACGATGTATATTTCGCGCATTTCTTTCGTTTCATCGAATAAAAACATCATCGTATTTGACTCATATTAATTTTATTTATAATTTTAAGAAAATACTTTTTGTATAACACAAAAATCAGTAAATTGCCCTTTAATGAGATGTATGTGGCTGCAAGTTTCTAATTATCTCATCGATGTTTGGATGTATGTTGCTAATTGCAATTCGCATATCATCTTCAGGGTTTAAACGCGAGCGGTGTTTAGTTTTTATTGAAACTAGTTTGCTAAATCCAGTTTCACATAAATACGTTGAAGCAAATTGTATTAACACTCTGATGGCATTTTTGCATAAAACGGGATATTGTTTTTCCCCCTCAGCCTTGCCAAAATTTTTGGCAAGGCTGAGTCTTAAATTGATTTCGAAGAGTATAATCACTAACTAGATCTATCTTAGATTGCTCTTTCTCACTAATTTGAAGAGTTGAACTGCATATGTCAAAGGAAAATGGATCACGAATTCAACCAAGATCGTTTTCAGGAAAATCCTCGAATCTTCTCGAAATATTTTTCTTTAACTTTTCAATGTGATTGGAAATGTTTTTAAAATGTAAATATATCTATATTATTTTCCTTGATAAAATCGTTAAAGCAAGGGAACATGTCGGTGTTATTTTTATTCAGTTCAGTTTGCCAGAGACTAAGCTTATTCTTAAAAGCTTGAATTTTACTGGCTGCAGTTATGATAGTTGAATTCTCACCCTGAAAGCTCAAATTTAAGTCGTTAAGTTTTTCGAAAATATCAACTAAATAGCTCAGCTTCCCTAGCCAAACTTCATTGATATAATAACTTGCCAATCTATGTTTCTTTTAGATTAAAAACATGTACATTTCATTTCTCAAATCAAATATCCGTCTATGGTACTGTATGGTATGCAGCATGCAGGGATAATGCATTTCATAAAAATTTGGCGACCCCCAAAAAACTTCTGGCGACCCCTAGTTTGCGCACCACTGCCCTATATAATAATAGCCTAAGCCATATGTCCGTCTCTCCTCGAATTTATGAAGAGGTTGGACCTGGAATGGATAGAGGCATCCATATTGGATTCTTGATTAGTTTGGATTAGCAAAATTCAAAGCAAGTCTGTGAAACGTTCGAAATCCATCACTCCCTTCACTTTTCTAGTGTTTAATGCCATTTTTTCAAGCCTTATTTTCCCTGGTTAAGAGCAAACTATTAAGGGCCCGGTCTCACCAAAATCGTTTAATGATTAACCGCGATTAATCTCCGTTTAAACAGAAAATTGCGTTTCACCATTGGTTGGCACCGTGGGTTAATCACAATTAGCCATTAAACGGTTTTGGTGAGACCGGCCTTAAGTTTATCCCATAATAAATAGGTAAAAATAACATTTTTTTCCTGACATTATGACGTCATTCTTTAACCATGTCATTTAATCATTTTTAATTTTAAATCATTTAAATGCAGTCTGCATTATTTTCATACGTTTTATCACTGAACTTAGATATTAAATAAAAAAATTGCTTTTATATTTGCCTTAAATAATAGATCAGGTATACATGTAATAATTTTAAATTTAATCATCGATTACTTTTTTGTTGCAAGGAAAATTTTATCATCGGTATAAACACCAAATTCTTTTCATAAAAGTATAAGAGTATATTTCCCAGATAAATAAATATCTATCTTTTAAATTATATCTTTGAAAGCTAAGAAGTTTGTTCGTTTGGGTGTTTGTTTTTTATACATAACCATTTTATACAGTTTGACTAAAGGAATTCAACATGATTCTAAATTGTTTTCACAGTATCGGAATACTATATAGGAGTATGAAGATAAACAAATTTTTGAGTGTGTGTGTACCAAATAATTCGCAGGCAAAAGCAAACTATTTTTTTAACTGCTTCATATGATACTTTACAATTCTGAAAAATTAAAAATTTTACTGATTCCGTCATATGACGGACTAAATGTTAGTACTGCTTAAAATAATTTCAGTATGCTAGCTTCGCTGCTAAGTATTGTAAAATGAATATCGTTAAAAATTACTTCAGTATGCTATATTTCCTGAAAAACTATCAAGTTGCTAATGAAATTGACTAATGAGGTGCTAAACCATGCAATTATTAATACTGTAAAATTTTCTTTAGTATGCTATATTTCCTGATAAATTGTCAGTTTGCTTACAAAAATTTACTTGATTAGGTGTTAAACTATATAATTTTAATACTGTTAATATTTACTTAAGTATTATATTTTTTATGATAAACTATGATCTTGCTAATAAAAATTGCTTTCTTAGGTGCTAAACCGTGTTATTTTTAATACTGTTAAGTTTGTTTCAGATGCAATATTTTCTGATAAAGTACGAGCTTGCTTATAAAATATTGCCTGATTCAGTGCTAAACTACGTAATTGTTAATACTTTTAAAATTTACTTCAATATGCTATATTTTCTGATAAACTGTCAACTAATAAAAATTGACTGCTTTGGTACGAAATATGTAATTGTTAATACTGTTAAAATTTACTGCAGTATGCTATATTTCTTGATAAATTATGAACTGGCTAATACAAATTGCATTCATAGGTGCTAAACCAGGTAATTATTAATACTGTTAAAATTTACTTCAGTATGTTATATTTCCTGCTAAACTATCAAGTTGCTAATAAAAATTGTATTCTTAGGTGTTAAACCATATAATTATTTGTTAAAATTTGCTTCAGATGCAATATTTCCTGATAAAGTCTGAGTTTGCTGATAAAAAAATTCCTACTTAGGTGTTAAATATGTAATTGTTAATACTGTTAAAATTTACTGCAGTATGCTATATTTCCTGATGAAGTCTCAGTTTGCTAATAAAAAATTGCTGCTTAGATGCTAAATTATGTAATTATTAATACTGTTACAACTTACTTCAATATGCTACAGTTCCTGATAAAGTCTGAGTTTGCTTATAAAAAATTGCCTGCTTAGGTGTTAAACTATGTAATTGTTAATATTGTTTAAACTTACTGCAGTATGCTATATTTCCTGATGAAGCATCAGTTTGCTAATAAAACTTGCCTGCTTAGGTGCTAAATTATGTAATTATTAATACTGTTAAAATTTACTGCAACATGTTATATTTCTTGATAAACTAACAACTATTAAAAATTGACTGCTTAGGTGCTAAATATGTAATAGTTAATGCTATTATAATTTACTGCAGTATGCTATATTTTCTGATGAAGTGTCAGTTTGCTAATAAAAAATGGCCTGCTTACGTGCTAAATTATGTAATTATTAATACTATTACGATTCACTTTAGTATGCTACAGTTCGTGATAAAGTCTGAGTTTGCTGATAAAAAAATTCCTACTTAGGTGTTAAATATGTAATTGTTAATACTGTTAAAATTTACTGCAGTATGCTATATTTCCTGATAAAGTCTCAGTTTGCTAATAAAAAATTGCCTGCTTAGGTGCTAAATTATGTAATTATTAATACTGTTAAAATTTACTTCGTTATGCTATATTTCCTACTAAAGTCTAGTCTGCTTATGAAAAATTGACTGCTTAGGTGGTAAACTATGCAATTATTAATAGTCTTAAAAATAATTTCAGTATGCTTTATTTCCTTATAAAGTCTCAGGTTGCTAATAAAATACTGCCCCCTTCGGTGCTAAATTATATAAAATTAATGTCGTTAAAATTTACTGCAGTATGCTATATTTCCTGATAAACTATCAACTAATAAAATTTGACTACTTAGGTGCTAAATATGTAATTGAAATACTATTTTGATTCAGTATGCTATATTTCCTGATAAAGTCTCAGTTTGCTAATAAAAAATTGCCTGCTTAGGTGCTAAATTATGTAATTATTAATGTTGTTAAAATTTACTGCAACAGGCTATATTTCTTGATAAACTATCAACTATTAAAAATTGACTGCTGAGGTGCTAAATATATAATTGTTAATACTGTTAAAATTTACTGCAGTATGCTATATTTCCTGATGAAGTCTCAGTTTGCTAATAAAAAATTGCCTGATTAGGTGCTAAATTATGTAATTATTATTACTGTTAAAATTTACTTCAGTATGCGATATTTCTTGATGAAGTGTCAATTTTCAAATAAAAAATTGCCGTGCTTGGGTGCTAAATTATGTAACTGTTAATACTGTTAAAATTTACTTCAGTGTGCTATATTTCCTGATAAAGTTTCAATTTGCTAGTAAAAAATTGCCTGATTATCTGCTAAACTATGCAATTATTAGTACTGTTAAAATTTACTTCAGTATGCTATGTTTCTTAATAAACTATCAACTTGCTAATACAAATTGCCTGCTTAGGTGCTACACTACGTAATTATTAATACTGTAAAAAATTACTTCAGTATGCTTTCCTGATAAAGTTTCAATTTCCTGATAAAGTTTCAGTTTGCTAATAAAAATGTCCCTGCTCAGGTGCTAAACTTTTTAATCATTAATACTGTTAAAGTTTACTGTAGTATGATATATTTCCTGATAAATCCTCAGTTTGCTAATAAAAAAGTCCCTGCTCAGGTGCTAAACTTTTTAATTATAATTACTGTTAAAGTTTACTTTAGTATGATATATTTCCTGATAAATCCTCAGTTTGCTAATAAAAATGTCCCTGCTCAGGTGCTAAACTTTTTAACTATTAATACTGTTAAAGTTTACGTTAGTATGATATATTTCCTGATAAAGTCACAGTTTGCTAATAAAAAAGTCCCTGCTCAGGTACTAAACTTTTTAATTATCAATACTGTTAAAGTTTACTGTAGTATGATATATTTCTTGATAAAACCTCAGTTTGCTAATAAAAAAGTCAAGTTTACTTTAGTATGATATATTTCCTGATAAATCCTCAGTTTGCTAATAAATAAGTCTCTGCTCAGGAGCTAAACTTTTTAATTTTTAATACTCTTAATTTTTACTTCAATTTTCTAATTAAAAAAATGCTTGTTTTAGTACTAAAGGTAGGTAAGTATTAATAACATTAAAAGTTTTTTGAGTGTGCTATAGTTCCTGATAAAATCTAAATTTTCTGTTGAATTTCGCGATTAGGTGCTAAACTGCGTAATTTTTAATCCTGTTAATACTTTTTTACTCTGTTTTATATGCTAATTGC
This sequence comes from Pardosa pseudoannulata, assembly GCA_032207245.1. Classification (NCBI taxonomy): domain Eukaryota; kingdom Metazoa; phylum Arthropoda; class Arachnida; order Araneae; family Lycosidae; genus Pardosa; species Pardosa pseudoannulata. The sequence goes on from CM063497.1 coordinate 44,151,418, forward strand.
ATGTGTCATACATTTTATTCTACTATTTTTCTTGATTAGATTTCAGTTTGTAAACAGTTTTAAAAATTCATTCGAAATATTCCTAGAAATATTTTATAACTTCTTATTTTAAATCATAAGAAATATATGCTAATATATTCTACACAGAACATCCAATGCGTCTTTTACATTGTGTAAAATCTGTTTGTACCTTTTCATGTCAGCTCAAACATATGTCAAAATATCTCTACCATCGAAATTCCATACTCTGTCAACACCTATTTATTAAGCCAACATATAATTAGCATATAAAATTAGAGAAAAAAAGATTTTCATGCGGTAATAACACATGTTTGACTTTGCATAATTCAGTTTCAACGTTGACGTGCTTTTTAGCGGTGTAATTACAATTCTAGCTCGCTGTGTTTTTCTTTTTCGGAAATTTCACGAGCTGCCAGTCAATGCGTCAACTTCGTACATGGGTTGTCTCAATTCTGAATAGAGATTCGAATAAACTGGTCTTTGGAAACGATTTTCTCTTCACGTTAACATTTTTTGTTGATATTTTAGGTATTTATACTTAGAAGAAGTGAAAAATAACAATATTAAATTTTCGTTCACTTGAATTTCATAGAAGCCTCTTAATTTCACCCATTAATGGCTAGAAGCCGTTTAGGGCACAACAGAAAGCAGTTCTATAAACAATCTGCCAAATTTTCCGTACGTGGCAGCATTCATAATATTGCAATTTTGATTGATATTTCATAATTTTTTTTTTAGCCTAGCAAATAATTTTTTTTTTACGGCAGGTACGTTGACTGAAGAAACAACGGGTTTGTCTTTTCAGTGAAACCTATAAATAATCTATAAATTAAATATTTTTTTATTCTTTTACATATTTTTTTTACTCTATACGTCGACTGAAATAGCAATGAGTTCGTCGTTTCAGTGAAGATAGATAGGAATCATATAAAAAATCTACCAAATTTCCCAGTACATGGCATTATTCATCATATTGCAGTGTAAATCAATATATTTTAGGATATTTTTTAATCATGCGCACAAATTTTTCTTTTACAGCAGATACGTCGACTAGAATAGCAACGAGTTTGTCCTTTCAGGAAAGATAAACAATCTACTAAATTTTTGTGTACTTGGCATTATTCATAATATTGTAATTGGGATCGACATTTTAGCGCTGTTTTAGCCTCGGAAAATAAATTTTTCTTTTACGGCAGATAGTGGAATAGAACAGCAACTAGTTTGTCTTTTCACCGAAGATAAACAATCTACCAAATTTTTGAATTCGCGGTATTATTCATTATATTGTAATTTGGATAAAAATTTTAGGATTTTTTAGCCTTCCACACAAATTTTGTTTTATGGTGACTAAAATAACGAGTTTGTCTTTTCAGCGAACATAAACAATCTACCAAATTTTCGATCAAATGGGTATTATTCATAATATTGTAATTGGGATCGACATTTTAGGATTTTTTTTTAGTTTTGCACACAAATTTTTCTTTTACGGTAGGTACGTCAACTGAAATAATGAGTTTGTCTTTTCACCGAAGATAAACAATCTACCAAATTTTTGTGTACTTGGCATTATTCATAATATTGTAATTGGGATCGACATTTTAGGATTTTTTTTTAGTTTTGCACACAAATTTTTCTTTTATGGCAGATACTTCGAGTAGAATAGCAACAAGTTTGTCTTTTCAGCAAAGATAAACAGTCTAGCAAATTTTCGAGAGCTTGGAATTATTCATAATATTGTAGTTTGAATCGACATTTTAGGATTTCTTGAGCTTTGCACACAAATTTTTCTTTTACGGGAGATACGTAGACTAGAATAGGAACGAGTTTGTCTTTTCAGCAAAGATTAACAATCTACCAAATTTTCGAGTACGTGGCGTTATTCATAATATTGCAATTGGGATCGACATTTTAGAGCTGTTTTAGCCTCGGAAACAAATTTTTCTTTTACGGCAGGTACGTCAACTGAAATAACGAGTTTGTCTTTTCACCGAAGATAAACAATCTACCAAATTTTCGAGTACAAGACATTGTTTATACTATTGTAATTTGGATCAATACCTTAGGATTTTTTTAGCCTTGCGCACAAAATTTTCTTTTAAGGCAGATACGTCGACTAGAATAGCGACGAGTTTGTCTTTTCAGCAAAGATAAATAATCTACTAAATTTTCGAGTATGTGGTATAATTCATAATATCATCTAGTGTGCTGAATGGTAGAGAGATTCTCTTTGGTATGGGAGTTTCCGGGTTCGAATCCCTCATTTAAGGTATCCGTCTACGTTAAAAACGTCATTTTTTGCCAAAAATCATAATTTTTTTTTTATTTCTCTATTGTAAAATTTCAACTTTTAGGCTTCTAAATCTGTTTTTGTTTTGTCTCTACGGAATTTTAAAGAAAAGTTACAGCTGTTTAAACATCAGTGACAGCTGTCGAAACAAAACGGAAGTAGCGCCTTCGGAACCGGAAGTTGTGAATTTAAAGCCTTTTAAAGAGCATTTTTTGGACAAAACTTTTTAAATTTTCATGAAGATTAGTTTAAACATTTTTCTAGTATTTTTAATAATTAGCAACTTGGCAATTAGAAAGTTTTGAAGCAAGAAAGTGTGGGGAATTTTAAACATGTATTTTAAATTTTTAATAGTTAAAGTTGTTTTCATAAACTTCAAATGCGTTTTTCTCAGAACGGTATTTTTAATAAAATGTTGAAACCTGAAATGTGATTTCTCAAAAAGTTCTTAAAATATTTTGTTGAAAATTACTATGAATAATTTTGGTAGTATTTACTAGTAAATGCACTAAAAGCTTTAAATTTGGATGATTTTTAATGATGTTACACTCATAGTTAGATATAAAGATAATGAAATTTCGAAAAAAATTCAATGTGTATGATTTTGAATGACCAAAGTTTTTTACATAAAATTAAGCAAAGATTTTATGATTCACTAGTCCAGTGTATAAGAAATGTGAACAAAAATATTGAAATAATTTATTAAAATTAGACCTTTTGAAAATCCGAATTTTTACTAAATTTTCTTTATTTGTTAGAAATTTTACAAAAACTTTTGGAATAAGTTTTTAAGTGCAATGTATCATAATATAAGATATAAATGTAAAAACATGAAATAGTTTCTACTCTGTTTAAAGAAAAAAGTTCTCCTAACTTAGTCGGATTTAAAAGTCAAATATATTTAGAACAGCTAAATGCGTTTTCATAATTTATCGGTGTAATTAAATATCAATAATTGTTTTTAAGAAGAGATTGCAATTAATAATATCTCAATGCCATTTTCTCGTTAAATAATCTACTTTTTCAAAATTTTAATTCATCCTTTAGTTTTTGGAGTTTTTGTGTCGGTAGAATTTTTAATGTATCCGTCTACTTTATTTCCGGTACGATTTAATAATGAAAAACTGTGCGTGAAGTAACCATTTATTTTTTATTTAAAAATTGTTTTATTTTACAATACATATTCTTAATTAAAATACTTTTCTACATAGTGTTAAGTATCAGAAACGGTAATTAAGATAATAGTCTTCAAGTTGGTACTTTTCGAAACAAAGTGCAAAGGAATTCTGAATTGTTTACATCGCCAAGTATTTAATGATTCTTGTAACACAAGTACTTAGTAGGTTTTTATTTTATTTGACTCATCAATTGGCAGTGACTTGTACCAAGAACTTTAAATAAATAATATGTAATAGTGACCTGATTTCCACAAGTAACAAAAGTGTAGCTAATTCAGTCACTAGAAATTTTAAACTAAAATAATTTATTTATCAGAACTTGTCGATGAATGTAGCTCGTCATTGTACGGTATAATGAAAAACAATGACGAGCTAGACTCGTCATTTAGGAAGGGGTTAAAAACGTCATTTTTTGCAAAATAATTATTTTTTTATGAAAATTTCAACTTTTAGGCTTCTAAATCTGTTTTTGTTTTGTCTCTACGGCATTTTAAAGAAGAGATACAGCTGTTTAAATATCAGAAACAGCTGTTAAACAAAACGTAAGTAGCGACTTCGGAACCGGAAGTTGTGAATTTAGTTTAGTTTTTGGAGTATGTGGTGGATACCTTCGGCCATCGCGTAGCTATTTGGAATCGGCTAAAAGGAATAGATTCCGTTCTCATAGGTCTCGCGTAGCAAAACCGTAGTGTTCCAAGCTAACCTAAACCAATATCTAGTTCGTTGCCATGTGTAAGGAATAAACCATCGATGGAGAATTAAATTATTTTATTTCTCCCATGATCAAGTATTTTTCCTTTTGCCCTGTAGCATGACATTACAGGGAAATTAATACTCTTATCACCCAAATATATCAATAATTAATTCCTAAAACCAAATCTTTAGACAAACCAAGCATGTCTCGAAGTTTTAAAGTTCAGGGTTAATGCTATTTCACCATCCCGACTTGCAGTTCATTAATAAATCACATGTCTTTATCCCTCTGCAATGGGAGGTTTACTTTCAGCAAATGAGTCCCATAAACATTCTGTCTGTTCGGCTTTTTCTTGTTTATGAGAAGTGTCAGGAGAGAGAAAGTGGAAGCTATAACCCGTTAAAAACCGGTTCCCGTCACCCAGAGGTAAAAGAGGTTGAAATCACTCAAATCGAGGGTAATGAGGAAGGATTTTTTGGACACCCATTAGTACCCAAAGCTTTTTAAGCGCATTAGTAAGGTAGGTTTGTTTGTTTAGTTACCCTCTTTTTTATTGCGTTTGAAGAAAGAGTTATTATTGAGTTTCACTCACGCACCGATATTTTACAATAATGTATCTTCATTTATCTGTTGAACTTTTCACTTCTTGTGGATTTTAAGATTGGGGAAATTAATTTTAACATTGTGTTATTAGCGAAGTGTTGCCAACGTATCCAGCAGCTTCAGTAAATTTTACATTTGGTCAGTACATAAGAGACAAGTAAAAATTGAAATAGTTTCAGATTTTGATGGGGAATTTAACATTATTATCATATCAACATTCCGTGCAATCAGTTTTCAGTAATGTAGATTGCGTCAGTACATAAGAGATTAGTTTATTTGAAAATAATTTAAAGCAAATGAATTTCAATCTCGAATGAAAAAGTTGGCGATCTAAAATAATATAAGATCTGTTTTTTCTTTGTGAGTTGAATTAAAAATTAATTTGTACACACGCAGACGGTACTGAAACACATGTACTTTTTACAAATTTTCAAAACGGAGATAATTACTTCAAAAATTAGGTATTGGATGAAGTTAAGAACAAAAAGCTCTTTTAAATATTTCGTAAAATAAGGGCATAGTAAGGTAGCTTTGTTTATTTCAGTAACATTAATTTTTGTTGCGTCATAAGACGTGTTTTTTTAGCGAGTTGGAATTAAAAATATATTTTTACACACTTGCATAAGGTACTGAAAAACTTGTGTTTCTCCTCGACAAATTTTCAAATATCGGACATAATTGCTTCAAAAATTAAATATTGGATGAAACTTTAAGATACAAATAAAGTCCTCGTCAAATTTCGTAAAATAAGCGCATTAGTCAGGTAGGTTTGTTTATTTGGTTACCTTCTTTTTTTATTGCATTTGAAGAAAGAGTTTTTATTGAGTTTCCTTCACGTACCGATATTTTACAATAATGTATCTTCATTTACCTGTTGAACTTTTCACTTCTTATGAATTTGGAAGCTTGGCGAAATTAATTTTAATTATTGTGTTCATTAGCAAAGTGTTGCCTAACGCACGAACGATAAATTTCCACCGTGCGACATGTGTAAATATTGAAATAGTTATCAGATTTTGATGGGGAATTTAACATACCATCGTATCAATCATTTCATGAAATTAGCTTTCAGTAACGTAGCGATGGAAAGGTTGGGTTGCGTCAGTACATAAGAGATCAGTTTGTTTGAAAATAATTTAAAGCAAATGAATTTAAAAGCGAATGAAAAAAAAGTAGGCGATCTAAATAATATAAGAAGTTCTTTTTTAGAGAGTTGCAATTAAAAATACTCTTGCAGAAGGTACTGAAAAACTTGTGCTTCTCCTCGACAAATTTTCATATAACAGAGATAATTGCATCAAAAAGTAGATATTGCATGAACCTTTAAGATACAAATAAAGCTCTCGTAAAAATTTGTAAAATAAGCTCATTAGTAAGGTAGAATTGTTTATTTAGTTATCATCTTTTTGTTCTTGCGTTTGAAGAAAGAGCTATTATTGAGTTTCACTCACGCACCTATACTTTGCAATAATGTATCTTCATTTCTTTGTCGAACTTATCACTTCAAGTGGATTTAGAATCTAGAGGAAATTAATTCTAATTATTATATATAAGTCGTGCTTTTTTAGTGAGTTAAATAATAAAAAATACGGTTGTACACACTTGCAGATAGTACTGAAACACTTGTGCTTCTCGACAAATTTTCAACTAACGGAGATAATTACTTCAAAAATTAGGTATTGGATAAAACTTTAAGATACATATAAAGTTCTAGTAAAATTTCGTAAAATAAGTGCATTAGTAAGGTAGGTTTGTTTATTTAGTTACCCTCTTTTTTATTGCGTTTGAAGAAAGAGCTATTATTGAGTTTCACTCACGCACCGATATTTTACAATAATGTATCTTCATTCATATGTTGAACTTTTCACTTCATGTGGATTTGGAATCTGGAGGAAATTAAGTCTAATTATTATATATATATGTCGAGTTTTTTTTAGTGAGTTGAATAATAAAAAATATACTTGTACACAGTTGCAGATGGTACTGAAACACTTGTGCTCCTCCTCGTCAAATTTTCAAATGATGGAGATAATTACTTCAAAAATTAGATATTGGATGAAACTTTAAGATACAAATAAAGCTCTCGTAAAATTTCGCAAATAAGAGAATTAGTAAGTAGGTTTGTTTATTTAGTTACACTCTTTTTTTTTTTAATGCGTTGAAGAAAGAGTTTATTATTGAGTTTCACTCAAAAATCCGATATTTTACAATAATGTGTCTTCATTTACTTGTTACTTTTCACTTCTTGTGGATTTGGGATTGATTCTAATTATTGTGTTTCATTAGCAAAGTGTTACCTAAAGCACTAACCATAAATTTTCACTTTGCGACATATGTAAATATTGAAGAGTTATCAGATTTTGGTAATTTAACATTCCAGCCTATCAATCATTTCGTGAATAAGCTTTCATTAATGTAGGAATGAAAGTTGGGTTGCGTCAGTACATAAGAAATCAGTTTGTTTGAAAATAATTTAAAGCGAATGAAGTTGAAACCGAATAAAAATGTAGGCATCTAAATAATAGTTTTTTTGAGTTGAATTAAAATTACACTTGTACACACTTGCAGATGGTACTGAAAAACTTGTGCTTCTCATCGACAAATTTTCAAATAACGGAGAATTACTTCAAAAATTAGATATTGGATGAAACTTTAAGAAACATATAAAGCTCTTAAAATTTCGAAAATATCTTTAGTAATAGGTTTGTTTATTTCGTAAACACTATTTTTTATTGAGTTATAAGACATGTTTTTTTAGCGAGTTACAATTAAAATCACTTGTACACACTTGTAGAAGGTAATTGACACTTGTCTTCTCATGAAATTTTCAAATAAAGGAGATAGTTACTTCAAAAATTAGATATTGGATGAAACGTTAAGAGACAAATAAAGTTCTCGTAAAATTTTGTAAATAAGTGCATTTAAGGCAGTTTGTTTATTTAGTTACCCTTTTTTTTAGCGTTTGAAGAAAGAGTTATTGAATTTCACTCACGCACCGATATTTTACAATGATGTATCTTCATTTATCTGTTGAACTTTTCCCTTCTTCTGATTTGGAATCTGGCGAAATTAATTCTCATTATTTTATTCATTATCAAAGTGTGGCCTAACGCAAGACCATAAATTTTACCTTGCGACATATATAAATATGAAATAGTTATCAATTTTGGAAGAGGAATTTTAACATATCACGTATCAATCATTAAGTGCAATCAGCTTTGAGTAATGTAGGGATGGAAAAGTTGGGTTGCGTCAATTGAGATCTTGTTTGAAACTTATTTGCAAGTGAATTTAGCGAATGTTGGCGATCTAAATAATAACATTTTTTAGTGAGTTGAATTAAAATACTTGTACAGACTTGCAGAAGGTGAAAAAGAAAAACTTGTGCTTCTCATCGACAAATTTTTCAAATAACGGAGATAATTACTTCAAAAATTAGATATTGGATGAACTTTAAAATACAAATAAATGCTCGTAAAATTTTCGATTCTGTATTTTTAATTAGTTAAACTAACTTTTTAATTGACTTTAGTATTTAACAATGTTTTCTTTCAAATTCTTTAATATTCCTCTATTAAAAATCAACGATGGTAGAGCGAATATCTTCGATAACGGTGTCACGGGTTATAATTTCCTCTTTGGCATTGATATTCGTAGCCTTTTGAAATCGGCTTTAAGCAGTAGGTCCCGTCTCATTATTTCGAATTACATCCTAACTGTCCTTGCTAACTTCCCATACACTGAACTGGGAGTTACTTTGTAATTCTTTTTTTATTTTGTTGTCTAACATCTTACTTATATTAGAAAAGACAACAAATGTTGTCTTGTCTAACATCTTCATACTCCACTACTTGTAACCAAACATTTATGATCCTTAAAGTCAAGTAAAAAGTTCGTCTCTTGGATATTGGAAAACCAGGATTCGACCTGCCTCATTTAAAAAAATCAACTACATTTTGTCTAAGCCGTCTCACGAAAGTCGTTTAACTGTTAATCGTGATTAATCCCATGATGAACAATGCTGCGAACCAATTCTCCGTTTAAGTAGAGATTAATCACTGTTAGCCGTTAAAGATTATAAGACAGACCCTTAGGGGTTTACTTGGACGTCTCTAGTCGGTTCGAACGTTCGTTGTGACGTCACGTTAACGTCAGCTTGTGAACATTATGTCAGTATGTACTGGGTGGCCATATTAACTGATAGTGCTGACAGTGTTCTGTAGTGTGATCTATTTGCGAGAATGACGCCACATGTTGTAGGAAGATTAAACAAGACGGGGGACGAAGATTACGAAAACTAATTAGTTTCAAAAGTCACCACTAGGAATATTTGGCGCTGTTTTATAGAAAATAGAGTGTTAACAAATGCAAATCAATATGGAATAAAATTACCTTTTATTATGCACACATTTTCTGATTTAGTTCAAGTGCAATATGGAAACACTTTTAAAAAAGCGTAAAATCTACATAAACACCGATAGAGTCTGGTGATCTGCAATATCACATACTCTGAGCAGAAGAAGAGCAGTTCTTTATTTAAATTTCACTTTACATCCAATGGAACAGTGCAGAAGGTAATTTCCGTATTTATTTGCATTTGTTAACACTCTAATTTCTATTATACAGTGCTAAATATTCCCCTAGCAATGACTTTTGGAACTAATTTGTTTCTTCGCGTAATCCTTCGTTTGTCTTTTTTAATCTTCCTGCAAAATGTGGCGTCATTCACGCAAATAGATCGCGCTACAGAACACTGTGAACACTGTCAGTTTAATTATGACCACCTACCTGCCGAAAAAAATTTAATTTGGTGTGCGCTGTTCGAAAGATCGTTCGAAGTGTCGATCCAAATAGAA
>CM063497.1:44168556-44176056 GCA_032207245.1 Pardosa pseudoannulata
TCAATATTTTCTATTATAACGTTAATCTATATTATTATCGTTGTAAATGTACATCGCTTCTCGATTATATGTTTCGATGTTAACTAGTATCTCTCCTGAAATCGATATCTCTTCTGAACAGCACGCTGCAAGGCACCACAGATATGCTCAGTAATGTTCATTACTGGCAGTTTTTGGTACCAGTGGAAATTTTTAAGTTTCGTGGGCCATGGGAAGATTATTCCCACCTACACGATTTACAAAATACTTGTAAGCGAAAAAATTCTAATATATTGGTTTTGTTATTGAAACTGGGAAGACTTATTCCCGCTTCGGTTTTGCTTTGTCATCAATTGTGCGATCGATTGAATAAAATTAGCAGCTCTGTTTTGAAAGTTTAATCTAGTAGAAGTAAATGGCCCACGAAAGGGTTTAAAGTCAGAAGAGTACTCATGGAGCCACTCTGTAGCAATTCTGGACATGTTGTACCGCATTGTTCTGCTAAATTCCCCAAGTCCATCGGAATGCACAATGAATATGAATGAGTCTAGGTGATGAACGAAAACCAGAAAAAAACTTTTACTTTAGTCGGAATTAAATCAACTGAACCAAAAAAAAAAATCGCTTTTATTTAGTTCGATAAATTTTTAGTCATTTTGTTACTGTAACCAACTTAACACTACTTTCTAATTTAAAGTTATCATATAATTATTGCCATTACATGTACATTGTTTCGCGATTGTTTTTATGTTCACTAGTACTTTTCTGTTTCAGTTTCGTATGAAACTACTTGTAGCAGGCAGATTTAATTCAGTAGATATATTCAGTCGTTAGATGCGATTTTGATAATAGATAACATACCAACATCGTATCGTACATACTTGTTAATTGTATCCATTCACATAGTGTGCCAATTAGGAAAAAGAATAAAATTTTGATTTTGATAGAATTGCATTTTTTGTTTATGATAAAATTTATATGCATAAAATAAAATTTTTCATTCGGAATTTAACCGAAAGTTATTTTAGGCGGCACAAAACCGGAAATAAATCGATACATTTTTTCTAATTGAACAAGAATAAAAATTACGGTTTTAAACCCTGTTTTTTTTATCCCCTATATAATAATAGCCTAAGGTGTCTGTCGGCAAATTTTTGAAGCGGTTGTACCTGGAATGGATTCCTCGGCTAAGGGCAGGCGATTAAATTTATCAATTTATTCACGTAATAAATAGGTAAAAATAACATTTTTTTTCTAGCATTATGACGTCATTCCTTTAACCATCTCATATAATCATTTCTTGTTTTAAATTATTTAAATATCGCGTGCATTATTTTCATACGTTTTATCGCTGAACTTACATATTAAGCAAATAATTTTCTTTTATATTTGACTTAAATAATAGATTAAGTATATAAGTGATAATTTTAAATTCAATCATCGATTATTTTTTGTTGTAATGAAAATTTTATCATCGGTATTAACAATAAATTCTTTTCATATAAGTCGAGGACTACTAAATATCTAACTTTTAATTTATATATATTTGGAAATTAAGAAGTTTGTTTGTTTGTTATACATAACCACATGGTTTGACTAAATGAATTCCATGTGATTCTAAACTGCATTACAGGATCGGGAGACTCTAGAGGAGTATGACGATAAATAAACTATTGAGAGTGAACCAGATAATTCTCAGCCAAAAAACAAACCATTTTATTACCTGCCTCATTGGGTACTTAACAGTTCTGGAATATTAAAAATTTTACTGATCCCGTCATATGATGGGCTATATGCTAGTTGTTAATAAAGTTCTTGTATATAAATTTACATAACATGCTGAAAAAAAATAATCTACATATATATACAGTGAAATCTCTCTGAGCGGCCAGTATAATATAATTACTATAATGCGTAATATAAATAAGTCTGACATATATTCCTTATGTAAATGAAATTAAAAACTTATCTAAGGTGAAAATAGTACTTTATTTCATGCTTCTTTACATTTTTCAACTCCTCTTCTTAGCCCACTCTCCTGTTTCTAATCATGGATCTTGTTGGTGCTTCAACCACATTTGGCGAAATTGGCGTGCTTGCAGCTTGGCGTTTGAAATCTGGCGAGGGGATCGTAACTTTGGAGTTTCTGTTTTCTGTTTAACCATTTTAAATTTGAATGGTATATTTTTATATAAATTTTTCTTTATTTTCTAAGTAAATAGAGCGATCTTAATAGAACTCGTTAGATACTTGGTAAATTCTTTTTCCAATTTTTAAGTAAATCGACCGATCTTTGCAGAACACGTTAGATACTTATTTTTTATTTCAATTTTTCAAGTAAATCGACCGATCTTTGCAGAACACGTATTTTGAGTGGAGGTTGAAGAGGAGTTGTAAAATTGAAAATTTTTTTTTCAAATCTCTTATTTTTAAAGTAAAATTCTACAATTTGTTTCTGTTTCTTCTGTAGTCTCCGTACTCCTTCAAAATCAAATTATTTTCTTTAATAACTTTGTTGATTTGCTTTCTTCAGCAGTTAAATAATTCAGCTAACTTTCTTGCCGATTTGCCCTTCTCATATTCTGGCAGAACTTCAATGCACTGCTCAAAATTTAGGAACACGTTTCGACATCGTTGCAACTATCTTGACCAACTAATGAAATGAAATTATTGTGAATGACATTTTTGCTGACAGAGGTGCAATTCGTCCTTAACTTTACCTATTGGAATTCCAAACAAAGGCTAGGATACCTTGATTGCAACGCTTGATTGTCTAGTTCCTCCATCAGCTTCTATAGAAGGTGCAATAGGGATTCCTTGTCTGAAAGGTGTGGGGAGAAAACAAAAGAGATAACAGATTTATTCTTTCTTAGAAAAGGAAGACCGCGGGAATGGACTTTTTAAGTTATTCCTTTGTCTCATATCTGACCATAAACCTTACCTTGAGTTTTTTCGCTCAAAATTAAGCATTGAGTAGAATTTCCCGAGAAATGAAAGAGAAATCCCATTTGATGGCCGTTACAGTCGGGTGGCCGCTGATACAGGTTATTTTCCATTAGGTCTATGAGTAAAAAAATCCGTGCCATGAAAAATTGGCCTTTAAGAAGGGTGACAGGGTGTCCGCTATACAGGGGCGGCCGCTCGGAGAAGTTTTACTGTTATATATGTAATGAGACTGACTTCTCGATGGGGTGTTGCAGTCATGGCCATAAAAATGATACCGTTTCAGCTATAGACCTTTATTAAGACAACTTTGAAGGACGGGTTCCCACTTCATCATAGGGACAAACTGAAGGGTCAGCTAGCATAAATATCTCTAGAAAAATCTGTCTCCGCTAGCGTGTATCTCCTTTTTATTTGGAAATTTCCGAAATTGTCCTCTAGGGCCATGTAGGTTTATAATTGGTCAGGGTCCTTCTCTGAGGGCGTAAACTGTAGCCCCAGTGGTCAGTTTAGGTTAGGGGTTAAAAAGGGGAATGCAAAATGACGCGGGATTTTTTAGCCCTTGATTTAAGTTTTGAAAACCCCTGAGAATTTTCCTTACATATATATATACATATATATATATATATACACTCATGTCCATAAATTAAGGATAATTCAGAATCACACAGAAATTGAGCTCTAAAATAAAAATTTCACCAGTAGAATTATCACACACATCTTGAAGAAGAATATGCAAATTGCAGGAAACCACCAGATGGCGCGGATAGTACGTCACAATGACGAGAGTGTATGAAAGGGGTATATAAGGAATGGTAGCAAAGAAGTAAAATTGTTCACAAGCGCTTTAAAAGCCTTTCAGTGCAATAACCGCATAGTTATGGCACAAAGGAAGCATTTGGATGATTTTTTACGTGGTAGAATTATCGGACGACTGGAATGTGGACGTACCCAGCTGGAAGTATCCGAGGAACTTGGAATCGCCCAGAGTGTCATCTCCAGGCTTTGGCAACGATTCAAACATGATGGTAATGTGAGTAGATGTTACAGCACAGGTCGCCCCCGAGTTACTACGCCGAATGATGACCGGTATTTGGCAGTTACTGCCAAAAGAAACAGACGGAGCACAGCATCAGACCTGTCTCGTCAGCTCTCTTCAGCTACCGGTACGACAGTTTCAAGGCAGACCGTGTACAGACGCTTAGGGAACATTGGTCTATATGCTCGTAGGCCTGTCAGATGTGTTCCCTTACCGCAACTCACTGTCGCCTGCGATTATGCTGGGCTAGAGAGCATGCATTGTGGACACCGCAACAGTGGTTTTGTGTGATGTTTTCCGACGAGTCCAGGTTCAGTTTACATTCTGATTCTCGCCGGACTTTCATATGGAGAGCGCCAGGTACCCGTTACCACCAAGAGAACACCATTGAACGACACCGTTACGGTGGTGCAGGATGGCTCGTTTGGGGAGGAATTATTCTTGGTTTCAGAACTGACCTGCATGTTCAGAGTGTAACGATGACAGGCCACATCTATCGGGATGTCATTCTGGAACAACATGTACGTTTGTTTCGGGGCGCCATGGGTCCTGAATTTCTGTATATGGATGACAACGCCCGACCTCACCGTGCAAACATTGTAGACGAATGCCTTCAATCGGAGGATATCACCCGTATGGATTGGCCAGCATACTCACCGGACTTGAATCCAATAGAGCATGTGTGGGACATGCTTGGCCGACGAATTGCAGCCCGTCAACCCCCTCCCAACTGTCTATCGGAACTTCGGAGGGCATTGCTTGATGAGTGGTGTAATTTTCCCCAAGATCAGATTGATAATCTGATACTCAGCATGCGTAGGCGTTGTAACGCTTGTATTGCATCGTCCGGGAGACATACTCCGTATTAACCATCATACTAACCATGTTATACTGTTTTCTGTAAATAGGTTCTTTTTTGAAATTTGCTCCAGGGAGTAAAAATCGCAATTTTTATTAATTATGTCAAACATATAGCATTGTTTTGCTTTTTACCTTTTGTTTAATAAATAGACTTTACAAATAAGTCAAATTTGTTTTGCTTTTGTCTCTTTCATTGCCTGAACTTCATTATCCTTAATTTATGGACATGAGTGTATATATATATATTATATATATATATATATATATATATATATATATATTATAGATATATTGTTGAATTAGAACGGAAACCGGAACGAAAAAATTAAAGTTTAAAGATCCACTAGCAAGTTAGAGATAGAATTATACTAGTGAGATTTATTAACCCTTTACTAACTTTTTATAGTAAAATAAAATGATTTTCTATATGTGTATAGTTGTTTGGTATATGATATAGTGAGCAAGTGAGTATCAGTTGATACATCTTTCTCTACACTGGGTTATTGTCAATAGATGAGGGAATTATACATAATTTCTATTAATTGTTTGTGTAATCTGGTGAAAAAACCAGCATTTGTCTATAAAGTGAGAGATAGCTTGGTTTGGAGTGTTGCGATTTACTCTTTAGCTACATGAAGCTAATGTGACCGGAAGTGTGAGATGAATTATGTTAGTGAGATTTATTAACCCTTTGGCCAACTTTCGATATCTAAATAAAAGATAAACCATTTTCAAAATTTGTAAGTGGAGCTAAGTATATACTACATTAACTCATTGTATGCGGGACACGTACTAGTACGTTTTCTGACGATTGATATTTGAGCTAGCATGACGTACTAGTACTGGTTAGTGTAACAACATGGTTTGTTTGTGGGCACAAAAATATACACAATAAAACGAAGTCGAATGTTCTTGTCTACTACATAGATTCTGGAAAAATTTAGACAAATAAAAACTAGTGTTTACACCAATCGATGCAGAACCAGAATGGAAAAAAATTAAAACTATAAACTATTATTTCTATTTGATTTTCCATATTTAAGACAGTATTATAATTTATCCACTAAGAAATATATTTTTTGTTTACAAAAATCTTATGGTTGTCATTTGTATATTTCTATTAATATATTTGTTTATATATTTCAATATAAAAAAGGAAAAAGTTGGTTCAAAAATGAAATAGTTTTCGATCTATTGAGATTTAACTGAATAACTAAATTTACTCGAATATACATATTTCCGCTGTGAATGTACCAGCACATATGTGTTCTTTTTTAATTTACAAGTGTTATATATTTAAAAAAATATACTTTATATTTAATAATAGATGTATTTTACCGTGTGGTAATAATCTTTGGTACAAGGTTTCAAGCATATGAAATAAATAAAACCCGTTATTTTGGTAAGAACAAAAAACTGTGTGTGTGTAATGTTGTATTGTATTTTTCGTAAAGCCTCGTATATATATATACATAAAGTATTAAAATATACACACAATATATAAATATATATTTGTTTTTATAGTGTTTATTTTATATATATATGTATGTATGTATATATGTAATTTATTTGTATATATATATGTATGTATGTTTATATATATTATTTATATATGTATATGTATATGTATTGTATATATTTTTTTTATATATTTATATGTGTGTGTATTGTGTGTATTTATGTATGTATGTAATTGTTTTATTTTGTATTATATATTTTGTTTTTTATATTTTTTATGTATGTATGTATATGTTTTTATTATATTATGTATGTTTGTATATGTAATAGTATATATATGTATGTCTGTATGTATGTTTATATTTATATGTATTTATATTTATTATTATGTATGTATGTATTATTTTATTGTTTGTATGTTTGTATGTATATTTATATTGTATGTATGTATGTATGTTATATATGTATGTATGTTATGTATGTATTTATTAAAATATATATATATATATATATGTATGTTATGTATTTATATATATTATGTATAGTTTGTATTATATATATATATTTTATATATGTTTTGTATGTATGTATTTTATGTATGTATATATTTTTATGTATGTATGTATGTATGTTTTTATATATTTTTTATAGGTATGTATGTATTTTGTATGTATAAATTTATGTTTTTATGTATGTATGTATGTAAAATTTATATTTTTTTATGTTTGTATGTATGTATGTAAATATTTTATATGTATGTAATTTTGTAAATATATTTATATGTATGTAAATATATATATTTATATGTATGTATATATATATATGTATGTTGTGTATGTAATATATTTTTGTTTGATGTATGTATATATATATGGATGTATGTATATTTTATTTTGTATGTATTTATTTTATGTATTTGTATTAATTTGTTTGTATGTTTAATTATATTATGTATATATATATATATATGTATGTATGTAATATATTTGTATGTATGTATGTATATATATATATGTATGTATTTATTTTGTATGTATGTATGTATATATATATTATGTATGTATGTATATATATATATGTATGTATGTATGTATATATGTATGTATTTGTATTATATATATATGTATGTAATGTATCTTTTATATGTATGTATGTATATATATATGTATGTATGTATGTATATATATTTATCTGTATGTATGTATATATATATTTATGTA
>CM063497.1:44181056-44182229 GCA_032207245.1 Pardosa pseudoannulata
TTCAATATTTTTTATGCAATACATTTCTTATACACTGAACTAGTGAATCACCTAAAATCTTTGCTTAATTTACATTTGGTAAAAAATTTTGGTCCTTCAAAATCATACACGTTGAATTTTTAACGAATTTTCATTACCTTTATATCTAACTATGAGTGTTACATCATTAAAAATTATCCAAATTTAAAGCTTTTAGGTCATTTACTAGTAAATACTATCAAAGGAATTCATAATGATTTTCAACAAAATATTTTAAGAACTTTTTGAGAAATCAAATTTTAAGTTTCAACATTTTATTAAAAATACCGTTCTGAGAAAAACAGATTTGAAGTTTATGAAAGCAACTTTAACTACTAAAAAATTAAAATACATGTTTAAAATTCCCCACACTTTCTTGCTTCAAAACATTCTAATTGCCAAGTTGCTAATTATTAAAAATACTAGAAAAATGTTTAAACTAATCTTCATGAAAATTTAAAAAGTTTTGTTCAAAAAATGCTCTTTAAAAGGCTTTAAATTCACAACTTCCGGTTCCGAAGTCACTACTTCCGTTTTGTTTTGACAGTTGTCACTGATGTTTAAACAGCTGTAACTTTTCTTTAAAATGCCGTAGAGACAAAATAAAAACAGATTTAGAAGCCTAAAAGTTGAAATTCTACAATAGAGAAATAAAAAAAAAATTATGATTTTTGGCAAAAAATGACGTTTTCAACGTAGATGGATACTTTAAAAGCTAGATATTTATGAGTCCGTGAAATAGACTCCTAGACTTTTATGATAAGAATTTGTTCTTAATACTGGTGAGGAAATTTTCATGGCAACAAAAGTAATCAACGATAAAATTTAAAATTCTCACATATGTACCTAATCTACTATTTAAACCAAATATAAAGAAAATTATTTACGTAATATCTCAGTTCAGTGATAAAACGTATGAAAATAGTGCAGACGATATTTAAACAATTTAAAATAAAAAATGATTCAATGAGATGGTTAAAGGAATGACGTCATAATGCTAGGTTATTTTTACCTATTTATTATGTGATAAATTTAATCACTGGATTTTGCCAAGGAAAATAAGGCTTGAAATAATGACATTTTTAAATGGCGTTTCTAAACCTTTCAATGTCTTGTACATCACGTGTGACATAAACATCTCATGCTTTATGCGCT
>CM063497.1:44182329-44187329 GCA_032207245.1 Pardosa pseudoannulata
GATATAAAAAAATAAATAATATGTCGAATTACTTAATTTTGGTAATTTTTAAACCGTTTTATTCATTGTATTAGTTTTTCAATTGTCTGATGATTGATTCTATCAACTATTTTCTTGTTTGTTTGATTGTATTAATGTGAGTTTCTTCAACTATCAATAAAATAATAAATGTTAATTTCTCCTTATTGGCAACAGTATTTTAAACCGTTTGATTCTTTGTATTATAATTTATCAATTGACTAATGATTGATTCTATCAACTAATGTATTTTGCTTGACTGTATTAACGCGAGTCATTTGATATCGAAAAAAAAAACAACATTTGATTTAAGCGTACAGAAATGTTTTCGTTTCAGAAAAGATATTTTCACTTTAATCGAGTGCCTAGTAGATTATGTTCAGATTAACGAGTAGGTAGTTTACCTGATAGTAGGTGCAGATTATCTAGGTAATTCGTAAATTATGTAAATAATTTGAGAAATGAAACAATTTTTCCGCACTTTAACGGATTAACTTTAGTTTGATATGCAGATTAACTAGCTCTATATTAGCTTCTATTATTATCAGCTGTATTACTCTACTACATTATTATCTGTAATATTCTACTCTATTATTTATAGTAATCTACTATATTATTTCATTATCTACTATATTATCTACATTATTTTACTATATTATTAGCTATATTCTACTATATTATTATATCTATATTCTACATATATCTATATTATTCTACTGTATTATTTGTATTACGCTACTATATTATCTGTATTATTCTACTATATTATTATCTATATTATTCTATTCTATTATCTGTATTATTTTACTATATTATTATATGTATTATGCTACTGTATTAGTATCTACATTATACTACTATATTATTAGCTATATTATTCTACTATATTATTATCTGTATTATTCTATTATATTATTATCTGTATAATTATATTTTATTATTATCTGTATAATTATATTTTATTATCTATAATTATATTTTATTAATATCTGTATAATTATATTTTATTATTATCTGTATTATTCTATTCTATTATTATCAGTATTATATTACATTTTTATCATATTATTCTACTATATTATCTATGACCTTTTGCTTACTATATTATCATGTATTATTCTACTATATTATTATCTATTAATAGCATAAACATTATTATATGATTATTCTATTATTTATATTATTCCACTATATTGCGATCTGTATTATTCGTCACTATATTCTACTATATTATCTATATTATTGTCTGTATTATTCTATTATATTGTTACCTGTATTATTCTACTATATTGTTATCTGTATTATTCTACTATATTGTTATCTGTATTATTCTACTATATTATTATCTGTATTATTTTTACTATATTATCTGTATTATTTTACTGTATTATTATTATCTGTATTATTTTAACTATATTATATTATCTGTATTTTTCTACGGTATTATTGTATCTATATTATACTACTATATTAGCTATATTATTCTACTATATTATTAGCTGTATATTAGCTACAATGACAACTACAGTGATATTTCCTTCATTTTACAACGTTAAAATGTAGTGTGAGGTAATTTCGAAAAATCTAACAATTTTTTGCTATTTGCCTGTTAAATCGGCACAAGAATTAAATTGATTAAACTATAGCTCTTCTACTATATTATTAGCTATATTATTCTATATTTTAGCATCTACTGAATTAACTGATTTCTGTACTTTAGAGAGGTAACATATACGTAAAAAAAAACGTTTTTTTAACATACTATTGAATGAGGAATTAGATTTAAATTATGTATTCATCATTTAAGAACATTCTTCAGTTCTTAATAGTTTACAACAGCAAAATTGATCTTCAATTCACTCATCCTGATGTTTAAGTTATACTTACACTTAACACGATTTCACGTGCGATTCAAAACACTTTCCAGTTGTTAGTGGTAGTTAAAAATTTATTACCTTACAACCTCTGTCTCACGAAGAACACGATGTATTATTTTTATAATTTAGGTACTGAAAGCTAATATCTCTTACCTAAGGCACAGTTGAAGTCATAAATCTTCATCCATCACCTTAAAGCCACGTTGTTTTTTACCTGCACACGATGCTGCCATTAATTGAAAGCGAAATGAAAAGTTTCGAAATTACTTTAATGGATCATGGTAGCTTGAAAAATATATTCATGTCATATATATGTAGTACATTGGAAACTTGATCTATTTATTGTTCCTGCGTCTATCGTCAGAGAAATTCAGTTCCGTTGTTTTGATTTCTCGGAAGTATTGTCTTTGGGAAGTTGAAAAGAACTGAGGAAAATGGTTTTTGGGTTGGTGTGACTGTTGGTCATGTGGATGACCAAAAATATTTTTGGTTTATCCAAAGTGTCTTTTTTATTATTTATTATCTAGGAAAGTCGCAGATTATCTACGTAATTTGAGAATTGAAACAATTTTCCGCACTTTAACGAATTAACCTTAGCTAAATGTAAAGATTAGCTAGCTTTGCATTAGCTTCTACTATATTATTACCTATATTACTTTTCCAAACTTATACCGTATTGTTATGTTGCTTATATCTACTATATTATACTGCTGTTTTGAAAACATTTTCACTTTAACGAGTGTCCTGGTAGGTAATGTTCAGATTAACGAGTGTCTATCTAGATGTAGAGTCTAGATAATTAGATTATGTAAATAATTTGAGAATTGAAACAATTTTTCCCGCACTTTAATGGATTACCATAGTTAATGTGAAGATAGCTTTACATTAGCTTCTATCTTTATTATTACCTATATTATTTTACCATACTTCTACCGTATTATTATGTTGCTTATCTACTATATTATACTGCTGTTTTAGAAAACATTTCACTTTAACGAGTGCCTGGTAGTTATTGTTCAGATTAACGAGTGTCTAGTAGATGTGGATTGTCTAGATAATTCGTAGATTATGTAAATAATTTGAGAAATGAAACAATTTTCCGCATATTACCGGATTACCATAGCTAATGTGAAGATTAGCTAGCTTTACATTAGCTTCTACTATATTATTAGGTATATTATTTTACCATACTTACTTTAGACCGTATTATTATGTTGCTTATCTACTATATTATACTGTTGTTTTAGAAAACATTTTCACTTTAACGAGTGCCTGGTAGTTATGTTCAGATTAACGAGTGTCTAGTAGGTGTAGATTGCCTAGATAATTCGTAGATTAATGTAAATAATTTGATAAATGAAACAATTTTCCACACTTAGCTTAGTTGATATGCAGATTAGCTCTATAATAGCTTCTACTATATTATTATGCGTATTATTCTATTATATTATCCATATTAATCTATGATATTATTATCTATATATTATTCTATTATATTATTATCTATATTATCCATATTATTCTACGATATTGTTATCTATATTATTCTACTATATATTATTTGTATTATCTACTATTATTTTAATTTATATTATTCTACTATATTATTATCTATATTATTCTACTATATTATTATGTGTATTATTCTATTATATTATCCATATTAATTTTTACGATATTGTTATCTATATATTCTACTATATTATTATCTGTATTATTCTACTATATTATTATTCATATTATTCTACTATATTATTATGTGTATTATTCTATTTTATTATCCATATCAATTCTACGATATTATTATATATTATCCATATTATTCTACGATATTAGTATCTATATTATTCTACTATGTTATTATCTGTATTATTCTGCTAAATATTATTTATATTATTCTACTATATTATTCTATATATTATTATTACTATTAATCTACTATTATTATTATCTATTATATTATTATTATTCTACGATATTATTAACTATATTATTCTACGATATTATTATCTATATTAATCTACTATTATTATCTATATTGTATAGAGTATGTTTTATTAGTATATCTGTTGAAAGTGCGATATCCGTTGAAAAATTCGTTATTGTAAGCAAGTTTTACTATTTGCCTATTAACCTGAGGCAAGATTTTAATTGATGAAAGTGGAAGACAAATGAAAAAAATTGTTACTTTTTAACTGTTACTCACTGTTTTGAAACAGAATTAATCGTAATCGTGATGCAGTTCCGAGACAGATGTAAGAAATTCTTTGTTTAATACAAGAAAAGAATACCAACACACTCCTTTTTATTGTTAGCTTGTTGATTTAAATCATTTTGTTACGAAATTAAAGACGAAATACTATTTTCACATATGCCGAAAAGTTTCAAAACAAAATATTGAGAAAAAGCCAATAGATGACTAAAATAGTTCATTATATACGATTAAGATTTCAGAGGTTCGCTATAAATATGTATGTATAATCATAGGAAAAAATCGAGACAAAAATTTTTGTCTGTTATAACCGGGACTTTCGTTATATGTTAAGTTCGTTATAACGAGAGATTTGACTGTAAGTATATAGAATAACTATAATACGGCTCAGGAGCCATATTTGGCTCTCGCAGGTCAATTGCGATGACCATTTTTGCAAATGAAAAATGTAAGAAATATTGTAAAGTATAGCGAGTCAGATTTGAAGCATTTTGCTATGAAATAAAAGACTGAACACTATTTACACATCTGAAGAGTTTTAAAAACAAAAATTTAGAATTAAAAAAAATCTATGGACGACTAAAAATGTTCCGTTACATCCGAATTTTTAACATTTCGGTGGTTCGCTATAAAAGTGTAAATTCGCACAATAAACCACACAAAAAAGGCAGGACAAATATTTTGATCGTTATATACTGGACTTCGTTATATGTCCAATTCGCTATAACGGGATTTTCCCTGTGTATATCGGGAATAATTATAATGTACATTCCGTTCTTCCTTTATAACCCGCATTATAGTCATTCTCGATTTATTACCATATTATAGTCATTCTCGATTATTACTGCATTATAGTCATCTCGCATTTATAGTCATTCTTGAAGTATTACCTC
>CM063497.1:44194829-44199829 GCA_032207245.1 Pardosa pseudoannulata
CTTTTGTGACACCCGCTTTAAGTTTATCCCATAAAAAATAGGTAAAATAACATTTTTTTCTAGCAATTTGACGTCATTCCTTTAACCATCTCATTTGTTCATTTCTTATTTAAAATTATTTAAATATCGTCTGCATTATTTTCATACGTTCTATCACTGAACTTAGATATTACGTAAATAATTTTCTTTTATATTTGACTTTAATAATAGATTAGGTACGTATGTGGTAATTTTACATTTAACCATCGATTATTTTTTGTTGCAATGAAAATTTTATCATCAGTGTTAACAACAAATTATTTTCATAAAAGTCTAGGAGTCTATATTACGGACTAATAAATATCTTGAATTTATACATGTTTGAAAATTAAGAAATTTGTTCAGTTATGTGTTTGTTTTTCATACACAACCACACTGTTTGACTAAATGAAACCAACGTGATTCTAAACTACATTCACTGTATCTGGAGACATTAGAAGGGTATGAAGAGAGATTAGGTATATATGTGATAATTTTAAATTGAATCATCGATTATTTTTTGTTGCAATGAAAATTTTATCACCGGTATTAACAACAAATTCTTTTCTTAAAAGTCTAGCAGTCTATTTATGGACTAATAAACACCTAGCGTTTAAGTTATATATCTTTGAAAATTAAGAGGTTTGTGTGTTTGTTTTTTTTATACATAACCACACTGTTTGACTAAATGAAACCAACGTGATTCTAAACTACATTCACTGTATCTGGAGACATTAGAAGGGTATGAAGTTAGATTAGGTATATATGTGGAAATTTTAAATTGAATCATCGATTATTTTTTGTTGTAATGAAAATTTTATCACCGGTATTAACAAATTCTATCTACCTCGAAGGTGTAGTGGAAAGGATAGATTCATTCCTTTACTTCCATTAATTACTGAGGCAAAAAAATTGGGAAGAACTTAACAATAATTTCGACGTAGACAAATTTGAATTATCTTTCTAAATGAATTCAATATAATTCTAGACTGCATTCACAGTATCGGGAGACTTTAGAGGAGCATGAAGATAAACAAATTATTGAGCGTGTACCAGATAATTCTCAGCCAAAAAAACAAACCATTTTTTTACCTGCCTCTAGAGTATTTTACAATTCTGTAGAATCAAAAATTTTACTAATCCCGTCATATGACGGGCTATATGCTAGTTAAAAATAACAGCTTCTTTGAATCTCATTCTTTAAATGAATAAAGAGTCATCTGTTTAACCCCAAAGCAATTTTTTATGTCTCGTAAAATAAACACGTTTTCCCCTACCGCAAAATCAGATATCTGAGGACTTTTTAATAGCTCTACATGTTTGTGTTAGCGATGAGAATAATTTTGTTGCATCCATCTCTTCAAAGTATATTACGGGTTTGTAAAAACGTTCACAGTGTGTTTTTAATATATCTAAATTGGTGCTTTAATTTGTTAATCTACTGTACTGACAAATTGAGTTCACTGCTTTTGTGAAGTCGTATATATTTCAAATTTTTGAGATTTTGAAATTACTTGAAATTTAGGAAATATATTCACATTTTAATTCTTATCTACACTAAATGCTTGTATAGTTAAAGAAGAAGATTAGAGCAAAATAAGGCAATATTAAGGCAAAAAATGTTTTTTCTTTTTTAAGAATCCTCGGTGGTAAACAGCCTTCCCTAAAGATTAGGCTTTGGGATATTTACCCGAAACAGGTCACTCCGCAACAATAAAAAAACAATAATTATGAGCCATTTCTAAATTATATTCAGGGCATAAAATAAAATTAAATCAAATTCTTGGAAGAAGCTAGTATTACGTTATTCATCCCCTATATAATACTAGCCTGTTATCTGTCCGTCTGTTCCCGAATTTATGAAGCAGTTGGATCTAGTATGGATAGAGGCATCTATATTAGATCCTTGATGAGTTAGGGTTAGCAAAATTCAAAGCGAGTCAAGTTTATCTTCTCCTAAACTATGGATCCGATTCTAAAATGAAGTGGTATAAATATGCTCATATCACAGCAATAAATTCTATCGTCTTTAAAACATTCGAAATCCACCCTTCCCCCTTTTCGAGATTTTAATGCTATTATTGTAAGCACTCTTTTTCTCGGTTAACAGCACGCGATTAAATTTATCGATTTATCACATAATAAATAGGTAAAAATAGTATTTTTTCTCGTATTATAGCATAATTTCTCTAACCATCTCCTTTAATCATTTCTTATTTTAAATTATTTAAATATCGTCTACATTATTTTCATTCGTTTTATGACTGAAGTCTGATATTACGTAAATAATTTTCTTTCATATTTGGCATAATAAATAGATTACGTATATATATGACAATTTTAAATTTAATCGTCGATTATTTTTTGTTGCAACGAAAATTTTATCCCTAGTATTAAAAATAAAATTGTATCTACCTCCAGGTTGTAGTGGAAACGATAGTTTCATTCCTTTACTTTCATTAATTACTGTGGCAAAAAACTGGGAAAAACTTAACGATAATTTTGACGTAGCTAAGACAACTTTGAATTATATTTCTAAATATGATTCAACGTGATTCTAAACTGCATTCACAGTATCGGGATACTTTAGAGGAATATGAAGATAAACAAATTAATTATCTTGAACCAGATAATTCTCAGCCAAAAAAAAACCTAACCATTTTTTATCTGTCTATGGTGTACTTTACAATTCTGTAAAATTAAAAATGTTACGAATTTCATCTTATGAAGGGATATATACTAGTAAAAAATAACAGCTTCTTTGAATCTCATTCTTTAAATGAATACAAATTCATCTGTTTAACCTCAAAGCAATTTTTCATACGTCTGGTAAAATAAACACGTTTAGCCGACCGGAAAATCAGATATCTGAGGACTATTTAATAGCTTTACAGGCTTATGTTATCGATAAGAATAATCTTGTTGCATCCATATTTTCAAAGTATATTGCTAATTTGTAAAAAAGTGCCCGGTGTGTTTTTAATATA
This sequence comes from Pardosa pseudoannulata, assembly GCA_032207245.1. Taxonomy (NCBI): domain Eukaryota; kingdom Metazoa; phylum Arthropoda; class Arachnida; order Araneae; family Lycosidae; genus Pardosa; species Pardosa pseudoannulata. Next base: position 44,197,835 of record CM063497.1, read on the forward strand.
TCTAAACTGGTGCTTTAATTTGTTAATCTATTGTACTGACAAATCCAAATTCAAAGGTTTTTTTGAAGTCGTATATATTTCAAGTTTATGAGATTTTGAAATTATTCGAAAAATTATGAAATATATTTACTTTTTTAATTTTTATCTATACTGAAATCTTGTACTTTTAAAGAAGAAAATTGGAGCAAAATAAGGCAATATTAAGGCAAAAAATGGTTCCTTTTTTAAGAACCCTCATTCGTAAACATCTCTCCTAATGATTAGGCTTTGAGATATTTACCACGAAACACGTTACTCCACAACAACAACGAAAAAAAAGAATAATTATGAGCCATTTCTAAATGATATTCGAGGTTTTAGAGAAAATTAAATCAAATATCTGGAATAAGGTAGTATTAGGCTATCCATCTTCTATATAATAATAGCCTAAGTTATCTGTCCGTCTGTCCTCGAATTAATGAAGCGGTTGGAACTGGAATGGATAGAGGAATAATATTGGATACTTGATGAGTTAGGGTTAGCAAAATTGAAAGCAAGTCTTTAAAGAGTTCCAAATCCATCCCTCCCTCCTTTTCGAGTGTTAATGCTATTATACCAAGCCCTATTTTACTCTGTTAAGAGCAGGCTATTAAGTTTATCACATAATAAATAGGTAAAAATAACATTTCTTTCTAGCATTATGACGTTATTTCTTTAACCATCTCATATAAGCACCCTCTTATTTTAAATTATTTAAATATCGTCTGCAGTATTTTCGTACTTTCTTCACTGAACTTAGATATTACGTAAATAATTCTCTTTTATATTTGGCTTAAATAAAAGATGGTACATATTTGGTAATATTAAATTTAATCGTCGGTTATTTTTTGGGTTAATGAAAATTTTATCACCGGTATTCACAACAAATTCTTTTCATAAAAGTCTAGGAGTCTATTTCACGGACTAATAAATATCTAGCATTTAAGTTATATAGCTTTAAAAATTAAGAAGTTTGTTCATTTGTGTGTTTGTTTTTTATACATAGCCATACGGTTTGACTCAACGTGATTCTAAACTGCATTCACAGTATCGGGAGACTTTAGAGGAGTATGAAGATAAACAAATTATTGAGCGTGTACCAGATAATTCTCATCCAAGAAATATACCATATTCTTTAACTGCTTCATAAGGTACTTTACCGTTCTGGAAAATTAAAAATTTTTACTGAGTCTGTCATATTAATACCGTTAAAAATAATTTCAGTTATACTATATTTCCTGATAAAGTCTCAGTTTACTAATAAAATATGGTCTGCTTCGGTGCTAAATAATATAATTGTTAATACTGTTAATATACTACTGTATTCTATATATTTTCTGGTAAACTATGATCTTGCTAATAAAAAATTGCTTTTTTAGGTGCTAAATCATATAATTTTTAATCCTGTTAAATTTCTTTCAGATGCAATATTTTCTGATAAAGTGTCAGTTTGCTTATAAAATACTGCCTGATTAGGCGCTAAACTAATTGCTAATAATGTTAAAATTTACTTCAATATGCTATATTTCCTGATAAACTGTCAACTTGCTAATAAAAATTGACTGCTTTGGTGCTAAACATGTACTTGTTAATACTGTTAAAATTTGCTTCAGGTGCAATATGTTTTGATAAAGTCTCAGTTTGCTTATAAAAAATTGTCTGCTTGGGTGCTAAATTATGTAACTGTTAATACTGTTAAAATTTACTTCAGTGTGCTATATTTCCTGATAAAGTTTCAATTTGCTAGTAAAAAATTGCCTGATTATCTGCTAAACTATGCAATTATTAGTACTGTTAAAATTTACTTCAGTATGCTATGTTTCTTAATAAACTATCAACTTGCTAATACAAATGTAATTATTAATACTGTTAAAGTTTACTTTAGTATGATATATTTCCTGATAAATCCTCAGTTTGCTAATAAAAAAGTCCCTGCTCAGGTGCTAAACTTTTTAACTATTAATACTGTTAAAGTTT
>CM063497.1:44204829-44209829 GCA_032207245.1 Pardosa pseudoannulata
TTACTATTATGTTATTGTTATTGTTGTGTAGTTAGTTGTAAGTTAAATTTTAAGATAAAAGTTAACTTAGGTGGGAGAATGTCAAATCGTCTGTTAAAATTGATGTTCTACCCACATATTATCTTTTTTATTTTATTTTTTCTCTGTAAGTTGCGAGTGGCAACGAACGATTTTGTTTAGTGAAAACATGGCTGTTCTTTCGTATGCGAGAAAAATGGCTCTTGAGTTGCTTTTGTGCTTTAATATGTTAATATTATTTACGCCATAAATTCTTCTATGTGACATTTTCTGTGCATTTAAAGATCTCGCATACGTAAATATAATAAAAAGTGTTTTATATTAAAAGGGCGTCTGTTTTGAGCAATTAATTAACGCCATTGAGAACATTCTTCAGTATCACACTTCTGATTTCGAAACCCAAACGGGACAGTGATTATTTGGTGGTATATATGAATGGTATCGAAAATGATAAATTTAATCCCCTGCTTTTAACGGAGGGAGAATAAGGCTTGAAATAATAGCATTAAACGCTAAAAAAGGGGGGATGGCTTAGATTTTGAACTCGCTTTGAATTTGCTAACCCTAACTCATAAAAAATTCAATATGGATGCCTGTATCCGTTCCAGGTACAACCGCTTCAAAAATTTGCCGACAGACACCTTAGGCTATTATTATATAGGGGATATATATGTGTATTATTTCTAGACTGTATAAATTGTATAGACTGTATAACTGTACTAGACTTATGTACTAGAGGATATTATTCATAACATCATCTAGTTCGCCGAATGGTAGAGCTCTTTTCTTTCGTATCGGAGTTCACAAGTTCGAATCCTTCATTTGGCATGGATGTTCGTAGCCGTTAGGAATCCTCTTTAAGTAGTAGATCCCTTCTCATCAGGTCTTGTGTAGAAAATCGTAGTGCTCTAAATTAAACTAAACCAATATCTACTTCGTTGCCATGTGTAAGGAAAATTGGCATCGAAGAAAAATTTTAAATATTTATCGTTTTACTTTATTTTCTTTTAAGGCAGGTACGTCAACTGAAATAACAACGAGTTTGTTTTTTAAGCAAAGATAAACAATTTAGCAAATTTTCAAATGCGGGAAATTATTCACAACATTGCTGTCTGAATCGAAATTTTAGGATTTTTTTCAGCCTTTCACACAAATTTTTCTTTTACGGCAAATACGTCTACTAAAATAGCAACAAGTTTGTCTTTTCAGCAAAGGTAAACAATCTATTAAATTTTCGAGTAAGTGGAATTATTCATTAGATCCACTAGTTCGCCGAATAATAGAGAAGTTCTCTTTGGTATCGGAGTTCACTGGTTCGAAACCCTCATTTGGCATGCATGTTCGTAGCCGTTCGAATCGGCTATAAGCAATAGATCCCGTTCTTATCAGGTCTCGTGTAGAAAAACCGTAGTGCTCCAAGCTAAACCAAACCAATATCTAGTTCGTTGCCATGTGTAAAGAATAAACCATCGAGGGATAATTAAATAATTTTATTTCTCCCATGATCAGTATTTTTCCTTTTGCCCTGTAGCATAACATTACAGGGAAATTAATACTCTTATCACCCAAATATATCAATAAATAATTTCTAAAACCAAACCTTTAGACAAACCAAGCATGTCTCGAAGTTTTAAAGTTCAGGGTTAATGCTATTTCACCATCCCGACTTGCAGTTCATTAATAAATCACATGCCTTTATCCCTCTGCAATGGGAGGTTTACTTTCAGCAAATGAGTCTCATAAACATTCTGTCGGTTCGGCTTTTTCTTGTTTATGAGAAGTGTCAGGAGAGAGAAAGTTGAAGCTATAACCCGTTAAAAACCGGTTCCCGTCACCCAGAGGTAAAAGAGGTTGAAATCACTCAAATCGAGGGTAATGAGGAAGGATTTTTTGGACACCCATTAGTACCCAAAGCTTTTTAAGCGCATTAGTAAGGTAGGTTTGTTTGTTTAGTTACCCTCTTTTTTTAATTGCGTTTGAAGAAAGAGTTATTATTGAGTTTCACTCACGCACCGATATTTTACAATAATGTATCTTAATTTATCTGTTGAACTTTTCACTTCTTATGGATTTGGAAGCTCGGGAAAATTAATTCTAATTATTGTGTTCATTAGCAAAGTGTTGCCTAACACACGTGCCGTAAATTTTCACCTTGCGACATATGTAAATATTGAAATAGTTATCAGATTTTGATGGGGAATTTAACATTCCATCCTATCAATCATTCCGTGCAATCAGCTTTCAGTAATGAAGGGATGAAAAGTTTGGGTTGCGTCAGTACATAAGATATCAGTTTGTTTGAAAATAATTTAAAACAAATGAATTTAAAAGTGAATAAAACAGTAGGCAATCTAAATAATAAAACACATGTTTTCTTTAAAATACAAATATAGCTATTGTAAAATTTCGTGAAATAAGCGCATTAGTAAGGTAGGTGTGTTTTTTTTAGTTACCCTCTTATTTTTAATGCGCTTGAAGAAAGAGTTATTATTGAGTTTCACTCACGCACCGATATTTTACAAAAATGTATCTTCATTCATCTGTTGAAATTTTTACTGCTTGTGGATTTGGAATCTAGAGGAAATTAATTCCAATTATTATAAATAAATCGTGTTTATTTTTAGTGAAATGAATAATAAAAAATACACTTGTACACACTTGCAGATGGTATAGATAAACTTGGGCTTCTCCTCGACAAATTTTCAAATAATGGAGATAATTGTTTCAAAAATTAGGTATTGGATAAAACTTTAAGATACATATAAAGTTCTAGTAAAATTTCGTAAAATAAGTGCATTAGTGAGGTAGGTTTATTTAGTAACCCTCTTTTTTATTGCGTTATAAGGCGTGTTTTTTTTAGCGAGTTGGAATTAAAAATATATTTATACACACTTGCAGATGTTATTGAAAGACTTGTGTGTTTCCTCGACAAATTTTTAACTAACGGAGATAATTACTTCAAAAATTAGATATTGGATAAAACTTTAGATTACAAATAAAGCTCTCATAAAATTTCGTGAAATAAGGGTATTAGTAAGGTAGGTTTGTTTATTTAGTTACCCTCTTTTTTATTGCGTTTAAAGAAAGAGTTATTATTGAGTTTCACTCACGCACCAATAATTTACAATAATGTATCTTCATTTATCTGTTGAACTTTTCACTTCTTATGAATTTAGAAGCTTGGCGAAATTAATTTTAATTATTGTGTTCATTAGCAAAGTGTTGCCTAACGCACGAACGATAAATTTCCACCGTGCGACATGTGTAAATATTGAAATAGTTATCAGATTTTGATGGGGAATTTAACATACCATCGTATCAATCATTCGAAATTTTTTTAGTAAATGTAGCGATGGAAAGGTTGGGTTGCGTCAGTACATAAGAGATTAGTTTATTTGAAAATAATTTAAAGCAAATGAATTAAAAAATATGAATTTGAACAAATATCTCTAAATTTGATAAATTAGTAGAATCTATTTTTTTAGCAAGTCGTGTTTTTTTAGCGAGTTGGAATTAAAAATATACTTATTTACACTTGTAGAAGGTACTGAAAATCTTGTGCTTCTCCTCGACAAATTTCCATATAACGGAGATAATTGCATCAAAAAGTACATATTGCATGAAACTTTAAGATACAAATAAAGATCTCTCAACATTTCTTAAAATAAACGCATTAGCAAGGTAAGTTTGTTTATTTAGTTACCCTCTTTTTTATTGTGTTTCAAGAAAAAGTTATTAATGAGTTTCATTCACGCACCGATATTTTACAATGTATCTTCATTTATCTGTTGAACTTTTCACTTCTTATGGATTTGGAAGCTCGGGAAAATTAATTCTAATTATTGTGTTCATTAGCAAAGTGTTGCCTAACACACGAGCTATAAATTTTCACCTTGCGACATATGTAAATACTGAAATAGTTATCAGATTTTGAAAGGGAATTTAACATTTCATCGTATCAATCATTCCATGAAGTCAGATTTCAGTAATGTAGGGATGAAAAGGTTGGGTTGCGTCAGTACATAAGAGATCAGTTTGTTTAAAAATAATTTAAAATAAATGAATTAAAAGTGAATGAAAAATTAAGGCGATCTAAATATTAATAAAACACATGTTTTTTTAAACATACAAATATAGCTCTTGTAAAATTTCGTAAAATAAGCGCATTATTAAGGTAGATTTGTTTATTTAGTTACCCTCTTTTTTATTGCGTTTGAATAAAGAGTTATTATTGAGTTTCATTCACGCACCGATATTTTAAAATAATGTATCTTCATGTAGCTGCTGAACTTTTCACTTCTTGTGGATTTAGAAGCTTGGCGAAATTAATTCTAATTATTGTGTTCATTAGCAAAGTGTTGCCTAACGCACCAGTCATAAATTTTCACCTTGCGACATACGTAAATATTGAAATTTTTATCAGATGTTGAAGGGGAATTTAACATTCCAGCGTATCAATTATTCAGTGCAATCAGCTTTCAGTAATGTAGGGATGGAAAGATTGAGTTGCGTCAGTATATAAGAGATCAGTTTGTTTGAAAATAATTTAAAACAAATGAATTAAAAGCGAATGAAAAATTAGGCGATCTAAATAAAATAACTCGTGTTTCTTTAGCGAGTTGGAATTAAAAATACATTTATACACACTTGCAGATGTTACTGAAAAACTTGTGTTTCTCCTCGACAAATTGTCAACTAACGGAGATAATTACTTCAAAAATTAGATATTGGATGAAACTTTAAGATACATATAAAGTTCTCATAAAATTCGTAAAATAAGCGCATTAGTAAGGTAGATTTGTTTATTTAGTTACCCTCTTTTTTTTATTGCGTTTGAAGAAAGAGTGTTATTATTAAGTTTCACTCACGCACCGATATTTTACAGTAATGTATCTTCATTTATCTGTTGAACATATCACTTCTTGTAGATTTGGAATCTCGAGGAAATTAATTCTAGTTATTATATAGAAGTCATGTTTTTT
>CM063497.1:44214829-44219829 GCA_032207245.1 Pardosa pseudoannulata
GTGTGTATATATATGTATGTACATATATGTATATATATATGTGTGTGTATATATATGTGTGTATATATTGTATATATATGTGTATATATGTGTGTGTATATATATGTATTTATATATGTGTGTATATATATGTATATATATGTATATATATGCATATATATATGTATATATATATATATATATATATATATATATATATATATATATATATATATATATATATGTATGTATGTATATATATCTTTAGAGGAATATGTACCCGCCAGAATTGTGTCTTTGGAAGGAAAATAAAAAATAAAATATCTTCGAAAAGGGACACAAAGAAGTATAAAAAGTAAGACGAATGTGTTTTCGCTTTAGAGAATCAATTTTACAAAAGAACATAGCTAACCTTTGTTCTCGCATCTCGAAATATGTAGCTTGACAGATCATTCGGTAAAACTTTTCCGTAAAAAAAGAATCAAACTGTAAGTCATTTGACACCACATACGAAAAGAAAATACCTCCCCTTAAAGAAGACGAACTGCTGGCACGGATGAAAGGGTAAATCGATCGTTTCGGTTATTTCCAATAACCACATGTCACGCAGATACAGAAAAAAATATCGTTGATAAATTGGTCCGAACAAAAAAAGAATAAAATCCAAATCACAGACACTCTTTTGTAATTCATCTCCACCCCTTTTTTCCCCCAATTCGCAGCTCTCAGGGTGGTCCCGACCAATTCTCAGTTCGGAACTAAACCAGCTATATATTTACTTTGCAGAGTGTTGTCATTTCTTATTAATACAAGGGCAGCGATTCTGCAAGGCTAATTGCGCTAATTAGATTTTTTGGCTAATTGAAAAGGCCTCCGGTGGTCCCTGGTTATTGATGGTTTTGATTTTGAATTACAGTTTATATAAGGAGTCGGCACACTTGAAAGGCAAGGAATAGATATTGTTAAGGATTCCAGGTAATTGGTGCAATTTTTAATGCTCCCTCTTTTGCGTGGTCTGGCTTGACAATGCTACCGCTTAATTATTATAATCGCGGCTGCCCGTTGCTTCTGTGCGTATTGAGGAGCAGCTATTCCAACAGTCGTGCTACTTGAGGGAAAATAACCCGTAATTTCAGACTTTATCAGGAGTGGGGGAATTTGGGGCAATGTAGCTTTGTGGACGATGCCCAGCCTTTCTCTCCAGAAAGTGTTATTCTGATGAAAGAAAACTCTAGCGTTTGTCTAGCAAGCAGGGCTTTGGACCAGACCTGAACTGAAAACCAGAAAAAACCTTTATTTTGGTCGGAACAAAAATCGGGACTAAACGAAACAAATGTCGGTTTATTTCGGTTCGATAAATCTGTAGTTCTTTAGTTACTGCAGCCAGCTTATCAATATATTCTAATTTAACGTCAGTCGTATAATTATCACCATTATCTGTACATCGCTTCTCGATTTTATGTTTCGATGTTTAATAGTATCTCTTCTGAACTGAATATCTCTTCTGAACAGCACGCTGTAGGACATCACAGATATGCTCAGTAATGTTCATTACTGGGGGTTTTGATGGCCAGCGGAAGTGTTTAAAGTCAGAAGAGTGTTCATGGAATTTCTTTATAGCAATTCTGGATGTGTGGAGTGTCGCATTGTTCTGCTGGAAATCCATCGGAATGCACAATGAACAAGAATAAATTCAGGTGATGAACCAAAAACGAGAAAAAAGTTTTAATTTAGCTGGAACGAAAATCGGAAATAAACGAAAAAATATCGGTTTATTTCGGTTCGATAGATCACCAGTTCTTTTGTTACTGCAACCAGCTTATCAAAATTTTCTAATTTAACGTCAGTCGTATAATTATCGTCATTACTTGTACATCGCTTCTCGATTTTATGTTTCGATGTTTACTAGTATCTCTTCTGAACTGGATATCTCTTCTGAACAGCACGTTGCAAGGCGTACCATATATACTCAGTAATGTTCATTAATGGGGGTTTTGGTGGCCAGTGGAAGTGTTTAAAGTCAGAGGAGTGTTCCTGGAGCCATTCTGTAGCAATTCTGGACGTGTTGGGTGTCGCATAGTTCTGATGGAATTCCTCAAGTCCATCGGAATGCACAATGAACACGAATAAGTTCAGGCGATGAACCAAAAACGAGAAAAAACTTTTACTTTAGCTATAACGAAAATAGGAACTTAACGGAAAAAAATATAGGTTTATTTCGGTTCGATAATTCCCCAGTCCTTTTGTTACTGCAACCAGCTTATCAATATTTTCTAATTTAACGTCAGTCGTATAATTATAGTCAATACTTGTACATCGGTTCTCGATTTTATGTTTCGATGTTTACTAGTATGTCTTCTGAACTGGATATCTCTACTGAACAGCACTTTGCAAGGCAACACAGATATGCTCAGTAATATTTATTACTGGGGGTAGTTTTGGTGATAAGTGGAAATGTTTAAAGTCAGATGAATGTTCCTGGAATTCCTTTATAGCATTTCTGGATGTGTAGGGGTGTCGCATTGTTCCGCTGGAAGTCCATCGGAATGCACAATGAACACGAATGAATTCAGGTGATGAAACAAAAACGAGAAAAAAAACTTTTACTTTAGTCGGAACGAAAATCGGAACTAAACCGAAAAAAAATATGTGTTTATTTTGGATCAATAATTCACCAGTCCTTTTGTTTCTGCAGACAGCTTATCAATATTTTCTAATTTAACGTCAGTCGTATAATTATCGTCATTACTTGTACATCGCTTCTCGGGTTTATGTTTCGATGTTTACTAGTATCTCTTCTGAACAGCATGCTGCAGAGCATCCCAGATATGCTCAGTAATGTTCATTACTGGGCAGTTTTGGTGGTCAGCGGAAGTGTTTAAAGTCAGAAGAGGGTTCATGGAATAACTCTGTAGCAATTATGGACGTGTGGGGTGTCGCATTGTCCTGCTAGAATTCCCCTAGTCCATCGGAATGCACAATGAATATGAAAGAGTATAGGCGATGAACCAAAATGCAGAAAAAAAACTTTTACTTTAGTCGGAATGAAAATCAGAACTGAACAAAAAATAATCGCTTATATATATATATATATATATTATATATATATTATTTATATATATATTATATATTTATATTATATATATTATATATATATATATATATATATATATATATATATATATTATATATATATTATATATATATATATATATATATATATATATATATATATATATATATTATATATATATATATATATATATATATATATATATATATATATATATATATATATATATATATATATATATATATATATATATATATATATATATATATATATATATATATATATATATATAAATGTAAAATAAGAAAACCATTCCCCACCCGTCAACCCCCGAAAACAAATGAAATCTATTTACCTGCAAAATAACTATTAAAATTTGTACATTATAAATTAACATTTTAGATAAAATAAAAACTAATTAATTATTGTGAGAACTTCAAATATAGTAAAACTGATATTTGTTTTCAAAATTTTTGATTTAATTTCTGTTTGTACCAAAACATTACCGTTAAAGTAGATGTGTGGAACATAAAGTATTAGTTTGTGGTGCGTGGACAATATTTGGGGATACATAACTATTTTAATCTACAATAAAATTATTAGGATAAAATAATTATATCACCGATTAACTAAAACTGCTCATCTTTCTTGAAAGCTTGAAAGAGAAAAATGAAAATAATAGCTACTATGAAAAATGAAATGATTGTTTAAACAGTATATTTTTTATGCTGAGAATTAGTGAATAGCCAAAAGATTTATTATTATGAGTTAAGCAATTAAATCTTTCATCAAATAATTAAAAACCTACACATAACAAGTGTCTAATTTTCTCTTCCCGGTTGAAAGAAATTACTACTAAACACTTGTATAAAATAATTTTTTTAAAAAGAAAACTATAAATATTATCTCTTTTTTAATAATCAATAAAATATTAAGTAAATAGAATGATGATTAAAGTGGAGTATTACTGATAATTATCTCTCATTTAATAATTAAATCACGAATTGCTAACGGGTAAATTTTAATACGTAGTGACAATTTATAGGTTATTATTAATGAAAAAGTGTTACTTTAATGGAAGCATTAATTAAAAACCTACTCATAAAACGTGCCTAATTTTTTCTTGAAAGCTTTATAGAAAAATCGTAAATAGAAGTCACTAAAAATACAAAATGTTGTTTAAATACTTAAATAATCGATTAGTAGATTATTATTAACAACGAACTGTTATATATATCGATGAATTCTTTAATTAAAAGATTGCTCATAAAACGTGCCTAATTTTTCTTCAAAGCTTTATAGAAAAATCGTGAATAGAAGTTACTAAAAATACAAAATGTTTTTTAAATACTTAAATAATCGATTAATAGATTATTATTAACAATGAACTGTTATATATATCGATGAATTCTTTAATTAAAAGATTGCTCATAAAACGTGCCTAATTTTTCTTCAAAGCTTTATAGAAAAATCGTGAATAGAAGTTACTAAAAATGCAAAATGTTGTTTAAATTCTTAAATAATCAATTAATAGATTATTATTAACAATGAACTGTTATATATATCGATGAATTCTTTAATTAAAAGATTGCTCATAAAACGTGCCTAATTTTTCTTCAAAGCTTTATAGAAAAATCGTGAGTAGAAGTTACTAAAAATACAAAATGTTTTTTAAATACTTAAATAATCGATTAATAGATTATTATTAACAATGAACTATTATATATCCATGGATTCTTTAATTAAAATGTTGCTCATAAAACATGCATAATTATTTCTTCAAGTTTAAGAAAAATCGTGAATAGAATTACTAAAAATGCAAAATGTTGTTTAAATCTAAATATCATAATAGATTATTATTAACAATGAACTTTATATATATCATGAATTCTTTAATTAAAAGATTGCTCATAAAAGCCTATTTTTCTTGCTTTATAAAAAATCGTAT
>CM063497.1:44227329-44242329 GCA_032207245.1 Pardosa pseudoannulata
TCCAAGAAGATGTGCTTCCTTACGGATGGTATTCATTGAAACAATACTCCCGGATGCCTGTTGAAAATCCTCGCTGATGAGGGCCATCGGTTGGGTGCGGTTCTTCCGAATTTCTCTGGACAGCACTCGTCGGTCTCTATCTCCCAGTTCCGTTGGTCTGCCGACTCGGGGAACATTCCGACAATCACCGCTCACCTTCCACTTCTTAATCACATAGGCTACTGTCGATTTTGGGTACTTCAGATCGCTAGATATGTCCCTTAAGGATCGGCCACATTTGTGATACCCGATAATTATACCTTTCTCGAAATCTGAGAGCTCTGAACTGCGCGGCATCTTGCATGCGACTAATGCCGATGCTGTTTCTTACACGATGGCAGTGACGTACCTCAAGACCACAGATATCGTCATTTGCATAGGTGTCCAAATACTTATTTGTAGGAAGTGTAGAGTTAATTCTGATGTATTTCAGTTATAAAGAGCTGTTAAAATTTATTTCTTTATTAAATTGCGAGGTGTAAGTCTAATGGTAAGGAAGTATGGTTACGCAAATTGAGAAGAAAAGAGGAAGGCGTGATTAATTGCACCCTAAGAATAGCGTTCGACACAAGAATTGGAACAACACAAGAATTTAGTTGATAAAATACAGGCGACATTTAGCAAATATCTTTGCTTGGTTCTTAGACTCAAGCTGTAACAAAGTGAAAGAGACTATTCCAACCCATAAGTATTACGAATCACAGGTGGTATAACATTTCCCAGTTTAATAATCTTGATAAAACCAATGGTCCTCAAACTTTTCTATTTCGGCGTATTTCCTGAATTTATGCCTTTTTATAGTTCCCTGTGTACTGTGCTTGAAACTTATGAAGCGTTATGTACTGCAGCCTTTGCATGAAATTCCCAATGTTTTAAATTCCCAACTTCCGGTTCCGAAACCGCTACTTCCGTTCTGTTTTGACAGCTGTCATTGATGTTTAAACAGCTGTAACTTTTCTTTAAAATGCCGTAGAGAGAAAAGAAAAGCAGATTTAGAAGCCTAAAAGTTGAAATTTTACAACAGAGAAATAAAAAAAAAATTACGAGTTTTGGCAAAAATTGACGTTTTCAATGTAAAGGCTAACCACGATTAACCCATGTCACCAACTATTGGTGGGATGTAATTCTCCGTTTAAACAGAGATTAATCGCGGTTAGCAGTTAAACGAATTTGGTGAGACCAGAGATGTCTTTTATCTAATCAGTATTTCATCTGTAATACTTTTGGGAAAAAATAGCTTTAAAAAAAGATGGCCGACTAGAAATCTGCAGTAAAGCTAGGCAGTAAATCTACATCTTGACAGAAAATAACCGAAATTTAGACCAGATACCTTTCTAAACCACCAAATCCAAAGCTTCACGGGGAAAACATTCAATATGGGAGACACATATGTTTTTTTATATATATATATCTAGTGTCGACGATGATTTGTTAGAGTGGCGCCGCGTCGCAATCCGTTACGACGGACAGGGTTATAAGTCAGGGAAGCGTTTACTTTTAACGACACCGGGCCGGGACCCCTTTATCATCGACCGCATCTCTGAGACACTACGGTGGCTTGTAACTTAATCTGTCGCGATGTCAGATGCCGTAGTAGCGACACGAAAACCGGTTGCGCTTATCTCGCGGACATGACGGAAAACGACGTGTAATGGAAGTTACATTACCCAGGAATGGGGATAGTACTAAAGTAACAAAATAAAAACGGAATTAAATGCAGTGGTAACATGTAAATTGAAGCCTGGTTAATGTGTAGGAGGGTCTGCCATAAAAATAAAGGCCGACCTAAGCCATTTAGAAGCCCAAAGGAAGTAAATTCCAGAGACTACTATTTTTTATTAGCTCTCTTAGGCACCTGACGGGGTTCTAAGATAGTTAGTAAGAAATACCCGGATTCCTTTTTCCATGCCTTCCCTATCCATCAAACTAGCATATAATAGCCCATCATATGACGGGATTAGTAAACTTTTACTGGAAGGTTAAACCCCGATTGATCTCGTGCTCTTCGGTAAGTAAACCTTTTTACAGGATTCACCATCTGTGTGGTCAACACCTGCTGCTCTTTTAAATGCTATTGACTAAGTCTCGGCATAGTGACGTCATAGCGCGGGAACTACAAATCACCATGTGCTCTAAAGAATGATACAGATTCGGTCTCTCTGCAGAATTAAAATTCAATGGCATTTCTAGCTATCTGTTTAACAGATAATTTACTCTAGAACATAATACAAAATTAAACTTTGTGTACGTATTACCATATACCTAAAGTATACAATCTATAAGGAATTTTTAAAAATCCGTACCTGAAATTTACAAAACTGATTGTACCGATATACTTTCCCACCATGGTCATCACGTGCATACACAGCTGTGGAATAATTTTCTAAGAAAAATTTAGGTGCAGCTGTTGACTTCGAGTTTTAGTGGGGACCCCTAAGGAGGAGTTATAGATCACGGAATTTCACAAGCGTAACGGTCATGCCCAGACAGAGATGAAACCGTGAGTTATGGGGCAGAGGCAAAAAATGTCAGCTTTCACAAAAGGGGGTATTTTAATGAGCCCACCTGCATGCCCGAAGGGGTTGCAGATGTAGAAATATTTCACCATCAAGCGATTGGCAAAGAAAAAAAAAGGCGCGTTAAAACCAAGGTGATGTGTTGTGAAACAAAGTGAAGAAACAGGAGTTAAAGTCGGGATTCAAAAGTGGCTGGACATCGAAATCCCTTGACCGTCCGACGTTCTACATGCCCGCAACTACGGCGAACCGGTTGATAACCCCAGAATGTTCCCCTGTAATTACTGAAGGTTGTCGTGTAGTCCTCGTTATGTATTTGAGTAAAAACCTGTGATCAAATGATAGTGGGATTTATTTTTAGTTGCTTTGTGTTAAATATTTTTGTACTAAGATTTAACCACAGGTTCTGAGAAACTACAGACATAAATATGAAGAAAAAACTAACCGCTAAAATGATAGAAACCGAGACTAGCTTAATATAAAAAAAGTAAATTTATTATAAAATATTTATACATCTATTTAAAAAACCAAAATGATGCTAATTTTCATAAGTAAGCTTAGTCAATATATTCAGAATTAGTTCTGACAATTTTTTATACACTTAAGCAAATATTGTAAGTAGAGCGAGGACCTAATCTCGATTTCAAAAATGTAAAATGGGTACCTTTGTGGGTCTAAAATGTTGGGCCCGGAACACTTCTGGTTAAAGGGTATCAATGGCTGATCAGGAGAGGGAATCTATACATCATCCGTTGATCTGTTACAGACATCGTCAGGGGCTTTCTTCTGAGTCTTTGGGGTGCGGCCGTACTACTTTGTGCAGGAATACTTCCTGGCGGACTTGGCTGGGCTCTCCTAGTCTGGACTATCTCGCACCTTCTCCTCTGGACTTACGAACTACTTCCGTCCGACTCGATTGGACTCCCGACTTCCGAACACCTTCTTTTGGGACCTCCGAACCTCTTCTCTGGGACCTCCGAACCAATCTACTCATTTTTTAGATTTTTCATATTTTATGATCTCAAACTTTGTCCCCTCCTCCTTCTTGTCTTCCAATCGGGATAGTTGCCAGAATTTCATTGGTCTGACCAAACCCCGCCCTGAAACAACCAACGTGAACAACCTTATCCCTCCTAATTGGGCACTGTCCCTTAGGGTCTCATAAATACTCCACAAAGGTACATTCTTATTTAATGTGGAGTACGGAGACGGAATTCTAATCTGGGACTGGAATCAGAACCCCGCCCGAGACAACCGTACAAGACTACAATATCCGTTTTATCGAAATTTATGGTCCTCTATCTACAACGATGTGATGAGGTCAGGTTTAGATCCCGAACGTTTTACTTCCTTTATGAATGAATCAATTATAAAACATATCTAAATCGCCTCATCACAAAGGTAAACTTGATAATTATTCAAAATCATTACTTTGGGCTTCAGTTATTAGTGAAATATTTTTATCAAGGAATAACGTATAACAAAAAGAAAATTGTAATAATTATTGTATATTGATGAATATAAAATCCAAATAATTGCTGGTTATGTTACACATTAACCAAGTAATACATTAACTTGTAAATAGTGTATATAATAAATGTTTTAGTCCAAATATAAGGTATTATATTTTTTACTGTGTTTCCGCTTTGAAAACGAACACTGGTGTTAGTGTTATAAGTACATCACAACACTGATAATTTAAAAAGCAAAATCAAATCACAACTTAAAAGATGAATGAAGAAACTGAATCTGAATAGCAGCCTGTAAAGTAGTTTTTCTGTGAAGGATCTTTGAGATCAATCCTTTCGCTTGCTTGTGTACTTTATCTCTACGGCTCCTTCTCTTCTTCCTGTGTTTGTAATTTTTGATTTAGCTAAGTGAATCCAGTACCACCGATATCCAGCTACCTTAAGGAGTTTTATCGTCTTCCATTATGCTAATAAGCATATAATTTAGACCTTTTAAACGCTTATTATCTGGCACATATTGATCACTTGCCCCGATTTCTAACGAATAAATGGCCATAGATAAAAAGAGGAGAAAGCGGCCACAGATTGACTGAAAATGACTTACATAACGTGTTACAAAACTTTGTTTTTCTTTACTGAAATAGCAATAAAATTAAGGTCAAAAGACTATCGCGTTATCGTTTTACCTCGTTCTTAGACCTGCAGATACTACTGCCTCCTTCCCCCTTTTGTTTGGTTTTTACTATCTCCTTCCCTCCAAATTGATACCAACGGGACATGACAGGTTATAATCACGCCGATTTATAATTATTGCTCCCCGTAATTGCCGACTGACGTTCAGACAACTGGATCGTGTTTTTGTTAAAACAACGCTTGCGCTTTTTTTTTCCTCTCAAAGCGTTTTATTTGTCTGGAAGGCAGGTAACACGATAAAGGAGTGCCTTCTCGGTAATGCGAAGACAGATCTGCTCTTACCATTTGATTGGCCGTTACGGGTCGATTTTAAAGTATTATGTTTTCTTTCCAGTGAGTTCGATTTTGAACAATAGAATTATAGTTTATTCTGACTCAGTAAAACGCCATGAAATCTGAAAACGAAAGTTTAAATTATTAGTTTTATGTTATGCAAATTATAAACTTTTTATTCTGTATACTATGCAGATTTTGTAGGTTAAAAACCTACTATCTTGATTTGTTGTGTTGGTTTTATTAAGGTATAAACATATTTTCAAGCAACCTTTTTACTTCAACTCACTCTTTGTCACTTCTTATATAGTTATCAATGAGTATTATCATTTGCTACTCGAGGATAAGTATTAGTTTCAAGTTGTACAGTTGGTTCTCTTTTACAGATGAATTAATTTGACCTGAAACTACTTGAAGTCCACTTTAATATTCATCCATTTACATTGATTTGCAGCTGTGTGGTTAATTTTTTGCCACATTAGGACTAATTTGACTTAGAACTGATGCATAAATACAGTTTTGCTACTGTAGAGTTTATCATTAAGTATTATAATTTGATATTCGAAGATGAGATTTAATTTCAAGTTTTGCAAATGCCTTTCTGCTACAGAAGGGTTAATTTGACCTGAAACTACTTGAAGTCCACTTTAATATTCATCTATTTACATTGGTGTGAAGCTGTGTGGTTATCGTTTTGCCAAATTAGGAATAATTTGATTTAGAACTGCTGCTTAAATACAGTTTTGCTACTCTAGATTTTATCACTTTTAAGTATTATGGTTTGATACACAAAGATGAGATTTAGTTTCAAGGTCTGCAGATGCCTCTCTGCTACAGAAGAGTTAATTTGACATGGAACTACTTAAAATCCATTTTACAAGTTCTCTATGTACATTGGTTTGAAGCTGTGTGATTAACGTTTTGCCAAATTAGGTCTAATTTGATTTAGAACTGCTCCTTAAATACAGTTTTGCTACTCTAGAGTTTATCATTAAGTATTATAATTCGATACACGAAGATGAGATTTAGTTTCAAGTTCTGCAGCTTCCTCTGTGTTACAGGAGGGTTAATTTGATCTAGAACTACTTCAAAACCATTTTACTAGTCCTCTGTTTACATTGGTTTGAAGATCTGTAATTAATGTTTTGCCAAATTAGGTCTAATTTGATTTAGAACTGCTCCTTAAATACAGTTTTGCTACTCTAGAGTTTATCATTAAGTATTATAATTCGATACACGAAGATGAGATTTAGTTTCAAGTTCTGCAGATGGTT
Source organism: Pardosa pseudoannulata (assembly GCA_032207245.1). Taxonomy (NCBI): domain Eukaryota; kingdom Metazoa; phylum Arthropoda; class Arachnida; order Araneae; family Lycosidae; genus Pardosa; species Pardosa pseudoannulata. The sequence continues at coordinate 44,233,594 of CM063497.1, forward strand.
CTATGCTACAGGAGGGTTAATTTGACCTGAAACACTTGAAAACCATTTTACTAGGACCTCTATGTACATTGGTTTGAAGCTGTGTGATTAACGTTTTGCCAAATTAGGACTCATTTGACTTAGAAATGCTGCTTAAATACAGTTTTGCTACTATAGAGTTTATCATTAAGTATTATGATTTGATACTCGAAGATGAGATTTAGTTTCAAGCTCTGCAGATGCCTCTCTGCTACAAAAGAGTTAATTTGACATGGAACTACTTAAAATCCATTTACTAGTCAATACGGTTTGAAGTGTGTGGTTATCGTTTTGCAAAATTAGGACTAATTTGATTTAGAACTGCTGCTGAAATACAGTTTTGATACTAGGTTATCATTAAGTATTATGATTTCATACTCGAAGATGAGATTAAGTTTTCAAGTCTGCAGATGTCTCTCTGCTACAGAAGAAAAGAATTTGACATGAGCTACTTGAAACAATTTAATATTCCTCTATTTACATTGGTTTGAAGAGTGGTAAACACAAATTAGGACTAATTTGATTTAGAACTGCTGCTTAAATACAGTTTTGCTATATGTTTTATTGTATATAATTTATACACGAAGATGAGTTTCAAGGTCTGCACATGCCTCTCTGCTACAAAGGGTTAATTTGACATAACTACTTGAAATCCATTTTATTGCCTCTATTTACATTGGTTTTGAGGATCTGTGGTTAACTTTGCCAAAAAGGACTAATTGATTTAGAACTGCTGCTTAAATACAGTTTTGATACTGTAAGATCGTTAATATTATGGTTTGATACTCAAAGATGAGATTAGTTTCAAGTTTTGCAAAGCTCTCTGCTACAGAGGTTAATTTGACCTGAAACTACTTGAAAGTCCACTTTAATATTCATAATTTACATGTTTGAAGAAGTGTGTGGTTAACTTTTGGACATTAGGACTAATTTGACATAGAACTGCTGCTTAATACAGTTTTTGCTACTCTAAGTTTATCATTAAGTATTATGTTGATACTGAGATGAATTTAGTTTTCAAGTTCTGCAAGGTATGCAACAGAGGGTTAATTGGACCTGAAACTACTTGAAATCCATTACTAGTCCTCAATACATTGGTTGAAGTTCTGTGGTTAACGTGCCAAATTAGGACAATTTGTTAGAACTGCTGCTTAAATACAGTTTTGATACTCTAGGTATCATTAAGTATTATGATTTGATACTCGAAGATGAGATTTAGTTTCAAGCTCTGCAGATGCCTCTCTGCTACAGAAGAGTTAATTTGACATGGAACTACTTAAAATCCATTTTACAAGTTCTCTATGTACATTGGTTTGAAGATCTGTGATTAACGTTTTGCCAAATTAGGACTCATTTGACTTAGAAATGCTGCTTAAAAACATGCTACTCTAGAGTTTTATCATTAAGTATTATGTGTTGATACTCGAAGATGAGATTTAGAAGGTCTGCAAATGCCTCTCTGCTACAAAAAGTTAATTTACATGGAACTACTTCAAAACCATTTTACTAGTCCTCTGTTTACATTAGTTTGAAGTTCTGTGGTTATCGTTTTGCAAAATTAGGACTAATTTGATTTAGAACTGCTGCTTAATACAGTTTTGATACTCGATTAATCATTAAGTATTATGATGATACTCGAAGATGAGATTTAGTTTCAAGGTCTGAAATGCCTCTCTGCTACAGAAGGGTTAATTTGACAAAATTACTGAAATCCATTTACTAGTCCTCTATTACATTGGTTTGAGGCTCTGTGGTTATCGTTTTGCCAAATTGGACTAATTTGATTTAGAATTTTTATGCTACTCTAGGGTTTATCATTAAGTATATGATTTGATACTCGAAGATGAGTTTAGCAGGTCTGCAAAATCTCTCTGCTACAAAAGATTAATTTGCTCTGAAATACTTGATCCATTTTACTAGACCTCTATATACAGTTTGAAGCTGTGTGGTTAACATGCCAAATTAGGACTAATGATTTAGAACTGCTGCAAATACAGTTTTGATACTCTAGCGTTTATCATTAAGTATATGATGATACTCGAAGATGAGATTTAGTTTCAAGTGTGCAGATGCCTCTCGTACAGAAGTTAATTTGATCTAGAACTACTTCAAAACCATTTTACTAGTCCTCTGTTTACATTAGTTTGAAGTTCTGTGGTTATCGTTTTGCAAAATTAGGACTAATTTGATTTTGCGAACAGTTAAGTCCTTTCTACTATTAGAAAACATGAGGGTTTTCAAATTCTCTGAAATCAGTCGAGCCAATACAGTTTGGTTACTCCTGTCACCAAGGATTAAATCACCAAGACTCTCACTAGAATACCGTGAATAATGATAGTGGTTGCTTCCAAGAGATGCGCACAGAAGCCTTATTTCTTGAATATATCTCAAAGCACATCAAGGGGATCTCCAATGACCTGAGCCGTGGTAGATTCTTCCTTCGCTAGTCCATCCGCAATATCATGAAATTTTAAATATCAAGTTAACCCTTTGCCTTAAAACAACGTATGGGAGACGTCATCGTACTGCTGTGCCTAAAATGAGAACCTCGTATCACACACGTGATGATTCTGTCTGGCCACAAGTGGAAAGTTCGTGTCAGACACGTGAGGATTCTTTCTGGCCAAAAGTGAAAAGCTCATATCAGACATGTATTTGTTTTTAGCCGATAAAGTTTTTGTTTTTGCTTTATTGTTTGTTACAGTTGCACTATAGGAGTTGGTCGTTTATTCTTAGGCGTAATTGAAATAGAGTATTATATTATATGCAATAAATAGTTAACTGTTAGTGCTTAAAAAATTCTTTCAAAATTCTAAAAATTTAACCTAATGGCAAAAAGAAAAATTGATACTAATAACGGTGATGGAAAGTGTATATACATCGTAATGAAGATATGGAAATTACATCTATATGGAATAAAGAAGATATGGAAGTATACAGAAACTCCTGGCATAAAAGTAACGTCTACAGGTGAGTTAAATTAAAACGGTGGAAAGTTAGACTTTTTTTATTTAATATTTGACCAAAAAGTTTTGGGAAATTGTTGTAACTGAAACAAATTGCTATGCAGAGCAATGTATAAGCGATGAAACGCAGTACTATTAATGTCCCCTGGTTTGCTCACAATTTAGCCCTTGATGAAACTGCTTCTGGTCAAGACGCAGGATAAAAGCTTTCATCGAAAGTGGCACACACAATCGTCGCTCGATTCATAAGACAAGAGGTTAATGCAGTTGATCAGGTGTTGTGCAGTGGCCTCTTCAACATTACACTTGGAACAAACAGTTAAGTCCCTGCTACCATTGGAAAACGTGAGAGTTTTCAAATGCCCTGAAATCAGTCGAGCCAACACAGTGTGGTTACTCCTGTCACCATCAAAAAGGATTAAATCATCAGGACCCTCACTAGAATGCTATGAATATGATAGTGGTTGCTTCCAAGAGATGATTATAGAGCCTTACTTCTTGAATATATCTCAAAGCCCGTCAAGGGATCACCAATGACCAGAGCCATGGTAGATCCCCCCCTCCGCTAGTCCATCCGCAATATCATTAAATTTTAAATACCAAGTAAATGCAGTTGATCAGATGTTCTGCAATGACATCTTCAATATTACACTTGGTGCAAACAGTTAAGTCCCTATTACCATTGAAAAAACTGAGGGGTTTTAAATGCCCTGAAATCAGTCGAGCCAACACAGTTTGGTTACTCCTGTCACCATCAAAAAGGATTAAATCATCAGGACCCTCACTAGAATACTATGAATATGATAGTGGTTGCTTCCAAGAGATGATTATAGAGCCTTACTTCTTGAATATATCTCAAAGCCCGTCAAGGGATCACCAATGACCAGAGCCATGGTAGATCCCCAGATGTTGTGCAGTGACATCATCAATATTACACTTGGTGCAAACAGTTAAGTCCCTATTACCTTTGGAAAACCTCAGGGGTTTTAAATGCCCTGAAATCAGTCGAGCAAACAAAGATTGGTTACTCCTGCGACCATCAAAAAGGATTAAATCATCAGGACCCTCACTAGAATACTATGAATATGATAGTGGTTGCTTTTAAGAGAAGATTATAGAGCCTTACTTCTTGAATACATCTCAAAGCCCGTCAAGGGATCACCAATGACCAGAACCATGGTAAACCCCCCTCTGCTAGTCCATCTGCAATATCATTATTTTTTAAATACCAAGTAAATGCAGTTGATCAGATGCTGTGCAGTGACATCTTCAATATTACACTTGGTGCAAACAGTTAAGTCCCTATTACCTTTGGAAAACCTCAGGGGTTTTAAATGCCCTGAAATCAGTCGAGCAAACAAAGATTGGTTACTCCTGCGACCATCAAAAAGGATTAAATCATCAGGACCCTCACTAGAATACTATGAATATGATAGTGGTTGCTTCCAAGAGATGATTATAGAGCCTTACTTCTTGAATATATCTCAAAGCCCGTCAAGGGATCACCAATGACCAGAGCCATGGTAGATCCCTCCCCCGCTAGTCCATCAGCAATATCATTAAATTTTAAATACCAAGTAAATGCAGTTGATCAGATGTTGTGCAGGGACATCTTCAATATTACACTTGGTGCAAACAGTTAATTCCCTATTACCATTGGAAAACCTGAGGGGTTTTAAATGCCCTGAAATCAATCGAGCCAACACAGTTTGGTCACTCCTGTCACCATTAAAAAGGATTAAATCATCAGGACCCTCACTAGAATACTACGAATATGATAGTGGTTGCTTCCAAGAGATGATTATAGAGCCTTACTTCTTGAATATATCTCAAAGCCCGTCAAGGGATCATCAATGACCAGAGTCATGGTAGATCCTCCCCTCCGCTAGTCCATCCGCAATTTCATTAAATTTTAAATACCAAGTAAATGCAGTTGATCAGATGCTGTGCAGTGACATCTTCAATATTACACTTGGTGCAGACAGTTAAGTCCCTATTGGCATTGGAAAACCTGAGGGGTTTTAAATGCCCCGATGTCAGTCGAGACGCAGTTTAGTCACCCCAGTCACCCTGAAAAGCAATTGAAGCACTAGTATCTTCCTTAGAATACCATAGATGTGATGGTGATTGTTTCCAATATAGAAGCCTTAAATAAATTTTAAGGTGCATCAGAGAATGATCAATTAATGACCTGAGTCTTGGTGGAACCCTTCTTTGCCAGTCCATCATACCATTGCATATTAATGTACCATATAGCCCGTCAGATCACGAAATCAGTAAAAGTTTTAATTTTCTATAATTGTAAAGTACCCTATGATGCAGGTAAAAATGGTTTATTTTTTAACTGAGAATTATCCGGTACAGACTCAATAATTTGTTTATCTTCATACTCCTCTAAAGTCCCCCGATACTGTAAATGCAGTTTAGAATTATGCTAATTCGTTTAGAAAGAGAATTCAAAGTTTTCTTATCTAAGTCGAAATATCGTTAAGTTCTTCACAATTTCTTTTTGCCACAGTAATTAATGGAAGTAAAGGAATGAAACTATCATTTCCACTACACCCTGGATGTAGATAGAATTTGTTGTTAATACCGGCGATAAAATTTTCATTGTAACAAAAAATAATCGGTGATTAAAATATCGATGATTAATTTAAAATTATCACATACGTACCTAATCTATTATTTAAGCCAAATTTAAAAGAAAATTATTTACGTAACATCTAACTTCAGTTATAAAACGTATGAAAATAATGCAGATGAAATTTAAGTAATTTAAAATAAGAAATGGCTAAATGAATCGTTTAAAGGAATGACGTCATAATTCTAGAAAAAATGTTACTTTTACCTATTGATTATGGTATAAATTTAATCGCCTGTTCTTAAAAGAGAAAAATAGGGCTCTAAATGATGGCATTAAATGCTCGAAAAGGGTGGAAGCGTGGGATTTGAACGTTTAGAAGACGGCGGTATTTTTCACTGTAATATGAAGCATATTTATACCAATTTATTAAGAATCAGATCGATAGTTTATGAGAAAATAAACCTTACTCGCTTTGATTTTTGCTAACCCTAACTCATCAAGGATCCAGTTTCGATATTTCTATCCATTCCAGGTCTAACCTTTTCATAAGTTTGAGGAAAGACGGACAGATAACTTATGCTATTATTAGACAGTGATCCCTCGCTTTTCGCGGTTAATGGGGATTAGAACCTTCCGCGAAAGCTGAAAAAACTCGAAGTAGGATTTGACCCTAGGAATTTTCGTGTATGCTGGCACACGAATGTTTTGAAATATGTAAACAGTATTAACACTTTACACAAAAATTTCAATAGTATTACGTATTTACGTAAACGTGTCATTGCTAATTAATAAGGTTCATTACAAAACCTTGAAGAGTAATAAATATTATTCAACATTGCTTTCCGAGAGAGGCGAAGAGTCTTGTGTTGGTGGCGGAAGAGAGGCTCTCACTTGACTCGTAGGAGTTTTAGGCTCGCTCTGAGACTCTTCTGTTGGAGGTGCTGACGGTAGAGCCAGGGGGATTTACCTTGGAGAGAAACATAGTGATGGGTAGTTGCTGTCTTTGTTTTTCCTTTTCCTTCAAAATTCCCCTGTACAACGACATAACCCCGTCAACGCAAAATGGTCATGGCATGTCAAAGTTATATATGTATATATATGTATATATATATATATATATATATATATATATATATATATATATATATATATATATATGTATATATATATATATATATATATATATATATATATATATATATGTATATTATATATATATATATTGTATATATATGTATATAATATGTTTTATATAAATATATATGTGTATATATATATGTATATATATATGTATATATGTATATATATATATATATATATATATATATATGTTTATATATGTATATAAATATGTATGTGTATATATATGTATATATATGTATATATATGTGTATATATATATGTATATATATATATATATATGTATATATATATATATATATATATATATATGTATATATATATATATATATGTATATATATGTATATATGTATATAATTGTTATATATGTATATATATATGTATATATGTGTATATATATGTAAATATATTGTATATATATGTATATATATGTGTATATATATGTATATATATATATGTGTATATATATGTATATATATGTGTATATATAAGTATATATATGTGTATATATTGTATATAGTATATATATATATATATATATATATTTATATATATGTATATATATATATATATATGTATATATATATATATATATATATGTATATATATGTGTATATATAGTATACAAAAATAATATATATATAGTAAATAAATAAACATATAAAAATAAAAATTTTGTTTAGTGGAAAGATAATTGTATATATGTGATATATATTTGTATATTGAAATATTGTTTTATGAATATATAGTATTATATGTGAAAAATTGTTATATGTTTTTTGTTTTTTAAAATATGTATAAAAAATGTGTATTATTGTATATTGGTTTTTGTTATAAATGTAAAAATATCTTTTTGTGTAAAATGTTTTTTTTATTTATAAATTCTTTAACTTATTTTTAAATTATTTTTTAAATATTTTCTTTTTTTTTATTTTTAAATTTTTTTCTTTTTATTTATATGTATTTTATTTAACGTCAGAGCGAGCCGTAGTACACAAAACAAATACAATAGAAATAAATTTCCAGTAGCGATGCTAAACATATCATTGCTTTCTGAAAGGAGAAGAGTCTTTTTGGTGACGAGGATCTTTCACATTACTTGTAAAGCTTAGGCTCATTTGTACTCTCTTCGAGACGCTGAAGATATAGCCAGATTACCTTGAGAGAAACATGATGAATATTGTTGTCTTTGTTTTATTTTCTTTCAAAATTCTGTACAAGGACATAATCAATTTTTGTAACTCGACAGTCGAACCCTATGTAATATCTTCTGCAAACTGCCATGTTGCACAGTTGTTGCAGATTCTCTGAAAACTCGCTTTTTGGTCACTGACACAATGAAACTTTCATTTTTTTTTAGACTTTTCATCTTGGTTCCGTCTCGTTAACCCTCTAAGTGGTTCGCACGTACAATTCCGCCAAACCGATATGTCTTCAAAGCGGTTTCAAGTACAACTTTCGACCTCCAAAAACATTCTGAAAATGGATGTAATGTACATTTCTGCCAGTGTTTTCCCCCATGGAGTTTTGAGTTAGGAGGGTCAGGTCGATTGTTTAGGAACTGCACCCCTCTTTGACTGACATTTATTGAGGGATGCATCCCTACTCCATGAAGCACCAAGACCCTGATAGCTTTTCATGGCTTTGTAAATCTCTATTTCGAAGTATTTCATTTGCGGTAACAGATGTATCTCTAAATGCACCACTTAAATATCTTGGATGACTTTTGTAAAAAAATATAAATAATTCTCTTAAAGAATATTTTTATTTAAACTTTTAGAATTCATTATTTCTTATGGGATGATCTTCGAGACTTGACGAGCTTTATGTGTATTAAAAATTAACAATCTATAATATCTATTTATATATCTATTTATAACCGGAAGTAAACTAACAATAACGAGGGTGGGTTTCCCGTATTCCATTCTAGTCGACAAAGGGTGAAGTAAAAAATCATAGAACGCTTTGGCCACTGACAAAATAAATCTTTAGCGTATTTTTGGAGACTTTCTTTCCCCGATGTGTTC
>CM063497.1:44252105-44254605 GCA_032207245.1 Pardosa pseudoannulata
CTAAATAAATTCAAGGTGATAGGTTTAGGCTTTTAATTATTTAATTGCTTCTAATTGGTTGATTGGTTGATTTGAAGTGCTACGGTCTACTTTTTGCAACACGAGGGCTAATGAACGGGACCTACAGCTTAAAGCCGATTCCGAACGGCTACGAACATCCATGCCACTGTGGGATTCGAACCCAGACCTCTGTTTCCAAAGGCCAGCACCCTTAACCATTCGGCCATCGTTCGACTAATTGCTTTTTTAATATAATTAATTATAATAGTAATAATCTGTAAATTATTTACTAATTCTCGGTATAAAAAATATATTATTTAAACAACCATTTTATTTCTTTTTACAATTTTCTCTAATCATGAAATAATTATGCACGCTTTTGTTAGTACAGTTTTTTAATTAAAGTATTCCTCGATATATAACAGTTTAATGCTAATAATATTACTATCAATAGATTATTTAAGTATTTAAGGTTAATTTTGTATTTTTAGTAACTTTCATTTACGATTTTTGCATAAAGCTTTCAAGAAAAAATATAGACACGTTTTATGAGTAGGTTTTATAATTTAATGAATTCATAAGTACACTTTTTCATTATAACAATATTAATTGTCTGTAAGTATAAAATTTACCCGTTTAGCATTTCGTGATTTAATTATTAAAAGACAAATCAATAATACACACATTTTCATTTATTTACTATATCACAATAGAAAGATAAGATTTATAGTTTTCCTTTTTAAACAGCATTTTGATACAAGTGTTTAGTTAGTAATTTCTTTCAACCAGAGAAAATTAGGTTATGTGTAGGCTTTTACACACAAGAACACAAATACACAAAATCTATTGACACATTTCTCAGTATAACAAATATACTGTTTAAAAACATCCGTTTTTTTGCACTTCTTTTCATGCACAGTTTGTAATACAATTCACACACACACACACTTTTTTAGACCAACACACTCATCACACAATAAAAACACCAACACACACACACACACACAAACACATATTACACATTGTGTTGGGTACCGTGGGTGGGTGAGATTTTGTGTGGGACTACTTTACACTGTCTAACTATATATATATATACAATATATTATATACTATCACGTATTTAATGTGTTTTTTTTTGGTGTTGTGTGTGTTTGTGTGTGTGTGGTACACACAACACAATTTGTGTGTATAACTACTGTGTATGACAGAAATTATGTAATATAACACACACTATGTATGTATGTATTTATGTATGTATGTATGTATGTACAATGTATGTACATGTATGTGTATGTATGTCTTGTATGTTATAATATATTGGTGTGTGTATGTTATTTGTGTATATGTTTTAATGTAATATGTATGTATGTTGTATGTGTGTTAGTGTGTATGTATGTATAATACATGTGTATATGTTATATTATGTACTGTGTGTGTATAGTGTATGTATTATATGTAAGCACATGTATGTATGTATGTAATATGTGTATGTGTGTATGTATGTATGTATATGTGTTTATACTATGTATGTATGTCTGTGTGTGTGTGTATGTATGTAGGTATTCTACATGTGTGTGTGTATATTAATGTATGTATGTATGTGTGTTATATGTATGTATGTGTTGTTGTATGTATGTATGTATGTGTACTGTATATGTATGTATGTGTGTGTGTATGTCATGTATGTATATTATGTATGTATGTATGTGTGTGGTGTATACTGTATGTATGTATGTCATGTATGTATGTATGTGTGTGTGTGTGTATGTATGTATGTATGTGTGGTGTGTATGTATGTACTACATGTGTGTACATGTAATATTTCTGTGTGTGTGTGTATTTTGTGTGTGTGTGTGTGTGTGTATGTGTGTGTGTGTGTGTATGTTTTTATGTATGTATGTGTGTTTGTAGTGTGTGTGTGTGTCATGTATGTATGTATGTATGTGTGTGTGTGTGTGTACATATATTATGTGTGTGTGTTTTTATCATGTATGTTGTATGTATGTGTGTGTGTGTGTGTGTGTGTATATGTATGTATGTCTGTATGTTGTGTGTGTGTATAATATGTATATCTGTGTGTGTGTGTGTGTGTGTGTGTGTGTGTATGTATGTTATGTATATATGTTTTGTATGTGTGTGTGTGTATTACTGTATTATGTATATTGTAATATGTTTATATGTGTATGTATGTCTGTGTGTGTGTGTGTACATATGTATTGTGTGTGTATGTATGTCTGTATGTGTGTATGTATGTATGTAGTATGTGTGTGTATGTAAATATATTGTGTATGATGTATATGTGTGTGTGTATTATGTATGGTGTGTGTGTGTATGTGTATATTGTATGTCATGTGTGTGTGTATCTGTATGTATGTGTGTGGTGTGTATGTTATGTGTATGTATGTTATGTATTTATGTATGTTAATGTTTATGTATGTATGTGTGTGTGTATGTATGTATGTATATATATGTATGTAATGTATGTATGTGTGTATGTATG
>CM063497.1:44259605-44290379 GCA_032207245.1 Pardosa pseudoannulata
GGTGAGGTCGGGCGTTGTCATCCATATACAGAAATTCAGGACCCATGGCAACAAACGTACATGTTGTTCCAGAATGACATCCCGATAGATGTGGCCTGTCATCGTTACACTCTGAACATGCAGGTAAGTTCTGGAACCAAGAATAATTCCTCCCCAAACGAGCCATCCTGCACCACCGTAACGGTGTCGTTCAATGGTGTTCTCTTGGTGGTAACGGGTACCTGGCGCTCTCCATATGAAAGTCCGGCGAGAATCAGAATGTAAACTGAACCTGGACTCGTCGGAAAACATCACACAAGACCACTGTTGCGGTGTCCACAATGCATGCTCTCTAGCCCAGCATAATCGCAGGCGACAGTGAGTTGCGGTAAGGGGAACACATCTGACAGGCCTACGAGCATATAGACCAATGTTCCCTAAGCGTCTGTACACGGTCTGCCTTGAAACGGTCGTACCGGTAGCTGAAGAGAGCTGACGAGACAGGTCTGATGCTGTGCTCCGTCTGTTTCTTTTGGCAGTAACTGCCAAATACCGGTCATCATTCGGCGTAGTATCTCGGGGGCGACCTGTGCTGTAACATCTACTCACATTACCATCATGTTTGAATCGTTGCCAAAGCCTGGAGATGACACTCTGGGCGATTCCAAGTTCCTCGGATACTTCCAGCTGGGTACGTCCACATTCCAGTCGTCCGATAATTCTACCACGTAAAAAATCATCCAAATGCTTCCTTTGTGCCATAACTATGCGGTTATTGCACTGAAAGGCTTTTAAAGCGCTTGTGAACAATTTTACTTCTTTGCTACCATTCCTTATATACCCCTTTCATACACTCTCGTCATTGTGACGTACTATCCGCGCCATCTGGTGGTTTCCTGCAATTTGCATATTCTTCTTCAAGATGTGTGTGATAATTCTAAGGTGAAATTTTTATTTTAGTGCTCAATTTCTGTGTGATTCTGAATTATCCTTAATTTATGGACATGAGTGTGTGTGTATATATATATATATATATATTATACAGTAAACTTTCTCCGAGCGGCCACCCCTGTATAGCGGGCACCCTGTCACCCTTCTTAAAAGGCCAATTTTTCATGTCACGGATTTTTCGACTCATAGACCTAATGGTAAAATAACCTATATCAGCGGACACCCGACCCAATCTAAACGCCACCAAGTTGGATTTCCCCTTTCATTTTTCGGGGAATTCTACTTACTCCATGCATTAATTTTTAGTGAAAAAAACTCAAGGTCAGGTTTATGGTCGGATATAAGACAAAGGAATAACTTGAGAAGTCCATTCCCGCGGTCCCCCCCCTCTTTCTAAGAAAGAATAAATCTGTTATCTCTTTTGTATTCTCCCCCACACCCTTCAAATAGGGAATCCCTATTGCACATTCTATAGAAGCTGAGGGAGGAACTGGACAATGAAGCGTTGAAGGTGTCCTAGGGCTTTTGCTTGGAATTACAATCGGTAAAGTAAAGGAATAATTTCACCTCTGTCAGCAAAACTGTCATTCACGCCAGTTTCATTCCATTAGTTGGTCAGTGACCTGACTTTCAACGATGTCGAAATGCGTTTTTTCTAAATCTCGAGCAGAGCTTCTGCGTGAATATGAGAAGGGCAAATCGGCAAGAAAGTTAGCTGAATTATTTAACTGCGGAAGAACGGAAATCAACAAAGTCATTAAAGAAAAGAATTTGATTTTGAAGGAGTACGAAGACTACAGAACAAACAGAAACAAATTGTAGAATTTTACTTTAAAAATAAGAGATATGAAAAAAAAATTTCAATTTTACAACTCCTCTTCAACCTCCACTCAAAATACGTGTTCTGCAAAGATCGGTCGATTTACTTGAAAAATTGAAATAAAAAATAAGTATCTAACGTGTTCTGCAAAGATCGGTCGATTTACTTAAAAATTGGAAAAAGAATTTACCAAGTATCTAACGAGTTCTATTAAGATCGCTCTATTTACTTAGAAAATAAAGAAAAATTTATATAAAAATATACCATTCAAATTTAAAATGGTTAAACAGAAAACATAAACTCAAAAGGCTGCTAATTTTTTTCAAAAGGCTTGTTGAGTACGATCCCCTCGCCAGATTTCAAACGCCACGCTGCAAGCACGCCAATTTCGCCAAATGTGGTTGAAGCACCAACAAGATCCATGATTAGAAACAGGAGAGTGGGCTAAGAAGAGGAGTTGAAAAAATGTAAAGAAGCATGAAATAAAGTACTATTTTCGCTTTAGATACGTTTTCAATTTCATTTACATAAGGAATATATGTCAGACTAGTTTATATTACACATTATAGTAATTATATTATACTGGCCGCTCAGAGAGTTTTCACTGTATATATTATGTAGATTAATTTTTTTTCAGCATGTTATGTAAATTTATACTTACAAGAACTTTATTCAAACGATAAAAAAACAGGGTTTAAAACCGTAATTTTTATTCTTCCGGTTCAATTAGAAAAAATGTATCGATTTAGTTCCGGTTTTTGTGCCGCCTAAAATAACGGCTTTCGGTTAAATTCCGAATGAAAAATTTTATTTTATGCATATTAATTTTATCATAAACAAAAAATGCAATTCTATCAAAATCAAAAATTTTATTCTTTTTCCTAATTGGTACACTGTGTGAATTGGTACAATTAACTAGCATGTGCGATACGAGCGGTGAACTTTGGTATTGTTTGCTATTAACAAAATCGCATTTGACAACTGAACATTCAACTGAATTAAATCTGCCTTCTACAAGTAGTTTCATACGAAACTGAAACAGAAAAATACTATAGAACATCAAAACAGGAAATCGAGAAGCAATGGACATGTAATGACGATAATTATATGGTTGACGTTAAATTAGAAAATATTGATAAGTTGGTTACAGTAAAAAAATGACTGAAAAATTTATCGAACTAAATAAAAGCGATTTTTTTTTGGTTCAGTTCCGATTTTAATTCCGACTAAAGTAAAAGTTTTTTCTGGTTTTCGGTTCCTCACCTAGACTCATTCATATCCATTGTGCATTCCGATGGACTTGGGGAATTCCAGCAGAACAATGCGACACCCCACGCGTCCAGAATTGCTGCAGAGTGGCTCCAGGAACACTCTTCTGACTTTAACCCTTTCGTGGGCCATTTATTTCTCACTCCACAAAAACAGAGCTGTTCACTTTCAAAACAGAGCTGTTAATTTTATTCAATCGATCGAACAATTGATGATAGCACAAAACCGAAGCGGGAATAAGTCTTCCCGTCGTTTCAATAACAAGACTAATATATTATAATGGGTTTTGCGCTTCTCACAGGTCTATTTTGTAAGATCGTGTAGGTGGGAAGTAATCTTCCCATGGCCCACGAAAGGGCTTAAACACTTCCACTGGCACCAAAACTGCCAGTAATGAACATTACTGAGCATATCTGTGGTGCCTTGCAGCGTGCTGTTCAGAAGAGATATGCATTTCAGGAGAGATACTAGTTAACATCGAAACATATAATCGAGAAGCGATGTACATTTAACAACGATAATTATAGGATTAACGTTATAATAGAAAATATTGATAAGCGGATCAGAGTAAAACAAAAGTCCTGGTGATTTATCGAACAGAAATAAACCGATATTTTTTTCGTTTAGTTCCGATTTTCGTTTTCGAGTTTTCGTTTTCGAATTTAGTTTTGTTCTGGGATTTGGTTCATTACCTACTCTTATTCATGTTCATTGTACATTTCGATGAACTTGGGGAATTCCAGCAGGACAATGCGACACCCCGCAAGACACGAATTGCTAGAGAGTGGCTCCAGGAACACTCTTCTGACTTTAAACACTTCCTCTGGCCACCAAAACTACCTAGTAATGAACAATACTGAGCATATATGGGATGCTCTTCAGCATGCTGTTCAGAAGAGATACTAGTAAACATTAGCCCCGTTTACATGTACCAAAAGCAGCGTAGAATGCAGGGTAGATACGCGAATTGTACTCCCCTTTCAAGAATTATCCCTAACTAGGGAAAAAATTGAGGGGTAGAAAGAACCCACCTTTCTACCCGGGTAATAGCAGAGTTTACTCTCCTTTCCCATTATCCTGTGGGCTTACAGATGATTGCCGTCCGGTATGATCACGTGACTTCTAGCGACGATCCCGGCGAAATGGAGAGTAGAAATAATTGACCATGTAAACGGGTTTCTCCGACCCTCCAAGCAAAATCCCTTTACCCGGGTAAAAAGAAGGGTACATGACTAGCACATGTAAACGGGGCTAATGAAACATAAAATCGATAAGCGATGTACATGTAACGGCGATAATTATACGACTGACGTTAAATTGGAAAATATTCATAAGCTGATCACAGTAAAACAAAAGTACTGGTGATTTATTAAACCAAAATAAACCGATATTTTTTCGATTCAGTTCCGATTTTCGTTCCAACCAAAATAGAGTTTTTTTCTGGTTTTCGGTTCAGGTCTGGTCCAAAGCCCTGCTTGCTAGACAAACGTTGGATTATTTTTTTTGCATCAAAATAGAAATTTCTGGATGAGAAAGGCTACGCAACATCGACGAAACTACATTACCCCAAAATTCTCCCACTCCTGATAAAGTCTGAAATTACGGGTTATTTTCCCTCAAGTAGCACGACTGTTGGAAGAACTGCTACTCAATACGCACAAAAGCAAACGGGCAGCAGCGATTATAATAATTAAGCGGTAGCATTGTCAAGCCAGACCACGCAAAAGAGGGAGCAATAAAAATTGCACCAATTACCTGGAAGCCTTAACAATATCTATTCCTTGCCTTTCAAGTGTGCCGACTCCTTATATAAACTGTAATTCTAAATCAAAACCATCAATAACCATGGACCACCGGAGGCTTTTTCAATTAGCCAAAAAATCTAATTAGCGCAATTAGCCTTGCAGAGTCTCTGCCCTTGTATTAATAAGAAATGACAACACTCTGCAAAGTAAATATATAGCTGGTTTAGTTTCGAACTGAGAATTGGTCGGGACCACCCTGAGAGCTGCGAATTGGGGGAAAAAGGGGTGGAGATGAATTACAAAAGAGTGTCTGTGATTTGGATTTTATTCTTTTTTTGTTCGGACCAATTTATCAACGATATTTTTTTTATGTGTCTGCGTGACATGGTTATTGAAATAACCGAAACGATTGATTTGCCCTTTCATCCGTGCCAGCAGTTCGTCTTCTTTAAACATGGTATTTTCTTTTCGTATGTGGTGTCAAATGACTTAAAGTTTGATTCTTTTTTTACGGAAAAGTTTTCGAATGATCTGTCAAGTTACATATTTTGAGATGCAAGAACAAAGGTATAACCATGTTCTTTGTAAAAGTGATTCTCTAAAACGAAAAACACAGTCGTCTTACTTTTTATACTTCTTTGAGTCCCTTTTCGAAGATATTTTATTTTTTAATATAACATAATAGTTTGGAAATTTACTGAATATATACATATGCAGATTTATACATATATAACTTCTCTGAGGACAGTATACTGTATTCCAGTGGTTATATAACATATATTTATATAAACATAATATATAACACACATACAATTATATAATTTATATATCAATAGATATATAACAATATATATCTCTGGCCCGTGTTTGAATTTATACATATATATATATTTATTATATATATATATATGAAGATTTCCTTACACACACCAAACACAACAACTGGCACACACAAACTGGGGCAAAAATTTTCAGTAATGAATATTCGATAATCCTAAAATGGTTATGTTTTAAACCTTTTTTAACTATTATTTTTATTATTGTTTATTTAGTTATAATGACAAAATCTTAACAAATCTGTAAAATCTATGCAAATTACAAAACATGATGGTTCCTTTCGTTTATTCTTCCGAAAAATGTTCTCACCAATCTCGAAAATATATTGAGCGATCGAAGGGGAGGTCAGATTAAGCGGTAAATACCTGATAAATCAAATAAATAAAAAAAAAATCAATTAAGTAAAATTGAATTACGCTGGTTTTTTTCAATTAAAACACAAATTGATTTTTACCAAAGATATAGACATAATTTATTTTCTTGAATGCATAGTACTACATATCTATCTCAAATAGTTTGTCTTCTTTATCTTTCTCCTCTTCAATCAAACCGAACGATGGCCGATTGGTTAGGGTGCTGGCCTTCGGTACCGGAGTTCGTGGGTTCGAATCCCACACTGGCGTGGATGTTCGTAGCCGTTCGGAATCGGCTTTAAGCTGTAGGTCCCGGTCTCATTAGACCTCGTGTTGCAAAAAGTAGACCGTAGCACTCCAAACCAAACCAAACCTCTTCAATCAAACACACGCTATCATTCAAATGTAAGTATTATTTTACTTTTCAAATGAGTTTAAATATCAGTGTTTTGTTCACCAACGGAATACTAATATTAAGATTTCAGTATATTCTGAAGTTCTTACATATTATAAAAGTAATAATTAGGATTATTCGAAATTATAACATGGATTGAACTTTAGAATTTCAGTGAACATTTGGGGTTTGGTTTGGTTTGAATTTGGAGCTCTACGATCTACTCTTTTGCTCACGAGCGCTAATGAAACTGGGACCTACTGCTTAAAGGCTGATTCTGAACGGCTACGAACATACATGCCCTCAGCGGGATTCGAACTCAGCACCGAAAAGCAGCATCGGCCATGTTTCGTCTGCACATTTGGGGTCACTCAGGTATTTATCGTATATGATCTAACAATGCTCATTCGAATGACAGTAAAATTGTCTTTAAATTCTGACATAAGAGTCCCCGCCCAATTGTCGGAATAATTGCTCCTATTTGGGAGAGGGGATAAATTTATTGTTTTGAGCCTCTTCTAATACTAATAAAAAGCCAAAAATCGTTGTTTAAATCGGATCTAATGATGTCCTTTCGAATGATACTAAAATTGTTTCAAAATTTTTAAAATGTGGCGGGGGTGAAATTTTGATATTGGGACACCGTTGGGGGTGATTTTGGATCATTTTCAGTGTTGATTAAACCCCAAAAATTGTTGATCTAATCCGATCTAATGATTCTTATTAGAATGATATATTGTTCATGTGTATAAGATTATTTTAAAAAATCCATAAGGTTATTCCCCAGCCCTTTAGAGATTTTCAATTTTTTTTTAATTGACCAAACGATGAAATATGTTGATCAAATCTGATCGGATAATGATCAAACGAATGACGTACTTTGAAATGTTAGTTTTCGTCACGAAGGGGTGAACTAACTTTATCAGTTACGTTTAAATATTGAATTGACATTAATGCCAAACCTATCAAAATTACATTTTAAAATTTCTTAAATTAGATGTTTTTTTAATTAATATTTTGAAATCTTTTAATTCTTATAAATATTTTTGAACACCTAGGAAGTTGCAGATAAAATGAATAGTTTATTAAAGGGGAACATTTTTTAATTGCACGTTGAATTTTCATGACGTATATCTAAATTTAAATTTAGTTTAAATAACTGTAATAAATACAAAATTTAAAGTGGAAAACCCAGATTTTTTTTAAAATAAAATAGAAGTATTTGCTAAACATTTTTTTTAAATCTTTAACAAGTTAAGTCGTTAGGACAAGGGGTATTTTAAATATTAAAAAATATTCGTAAAAAACTGATTTTTAAACACATCGGATTTTAAATTAAGAAAAATCTGTGATTAATTTACTAATACTTCAATTTATACGTATATAAAGTTTCATAACTCAGAGTTGATATTTAAATATAAATTTTCGTAATATCCACCAATATAATACAATTTTAATGACATCCAACAAGCATAAATTATAAAGATATATATGAAAAAATTAATAGACAAAATTTAAGATATCAATAAAAAATAATAGATATACAAAAATGTTATATATACCATAAAAATGCTTTCAGTTAAATTAAATTAAAATGCTAAAACTGTAAAAGTATTAACCGCATTTTAGTATTTAAAACATTAAACTCCAAAGAGATATTTTGCACTAAAATTTTATTTTTTATAAACTAGGAAACAAAACTTCATAATGAATGCATATTTTGAAAATTTTTCGTTAATTAAATATTATAATAATTCAGAAACGACTGACTATTTCAACATACTCAAACTTTTTTCACTGAACAAAATCTTTCCTAGCATCAACTTTCAAATTTTTATATACATATTTAAATATGTCTCCTTAATATTAATTCAACGATAAGAATTTTGTTAATCGAAATTTATAATAAATATTATCCAAAAACTACATACTATTTCAATACATAGATATTTTTTTTTCTTTCACTTATAAAAATCATTTATAGCACAAAAACTATACAAGTTGATGATTACTTATGCGATTAAATGAAATAATACAGATTAAATAATACAAAGAATGGAATCTTAATCAAACAAAATACGTCCCTTTTTGGCATGAAAATTTAAGGAATTTATAAATTTTTTAAAGATTTTCTTATGGGCCTAGTTTAAAATTAAAGATTTCAAGAACCCAATTTTTAAGGATCTCGATGATTGAAGTAGTTTTTAAAAACTTTTGATGACCTTTTAATTCCTGTTTTTTTTTTCCAAAATATATAATACTTGTACTCCTATATAGATACACAAACATTAAAGCTAAACATGAAAACTAAAAAAAATATATATTAAAAAATACTTGCCAGTTCGCTTGATGTTTGCCATTTCAGCGGAAGTCTATATGCTTTAATCAAACATAGCTAGTTGTATCACGCGTATCTAATTTGAAAATCTGAAATTGTCGAAGGCTGGCAATATCTTTTTTTTAAGCACAACTACTATCACCTAAAAGAATGATGGACTCCCTTGAACTAGTCCTTTTAAGTCTGTCACTTAAAATTTTATTGTATAAATCGTCCGTTAGTCTGATAATGAAGTACAGCTGCAAGAGGAATCCCCCCTACAAGCTAGGGTGGAATATTTGTAAGAATTATTTATACTTAAGACTTAAATCATGCCTTTTCTGTTTAACATGATGTTTATTTAATGGATTAGTAATATGCCTAGCCCAGCCTTGCAAACGATTCCAGGAATAGTAGAGCCTTAGGTTACACAAAACTTATGCCAACCAGATGTGCAATTCCCTCTCCAAGGAGAAAAAGTTCAATTCAAGGGAAGATTTTTTTAGGGGGAAATGGCTTTTTAATCAGACTAATGACTGAATCCCATGCGCACCCCATATTGTGTCCATTTATCTTCCCCTCCGGACTTCCTGGGCATTTTCAACACCTTTATTCTTTAAGTGAATACCCTCCACAAACATATATACATTTCTCGAACCATTTAGACTCTTCAATTGTTCATCGGTCAATGTTAAAATGAATGTCAAAGATTACGGAAATTAGCACAGCCCGTTTCTTGACCACACGGGGTGGAGAAAGCCTGTAGGTCCGCAAAACATTTCTGAACGAAACGGTCTTTTTCTAAGTAAACTGTTGTCTATAGCCAAGCAGAGAATCCATTTTCTTTCCAAGACACGGTCTTATAGAATTTTAGAATTTCGAGGAAAGGGGGGGGGCACCGGTCCCCTCGACTACGGATTTGAAATAAGAAATCTGTTAGTTTCTTCTTGATTCCTTTTTCGGTAGCATATATTTATTCCTCAAAAAAGGTCTTGAAAAAATCGAGAAGCATACCGTTATTAGAATACCTATATTTCCTTTAATAAATTAGTAAAACCTTAAACATCGGCAGGGGCAAAACTACAAGTTTAAAATCTTATACTTGCTTTAAAAATGTCCCACGAAAGGAGGATTACCGTAATTAGAATAAATCTTAAGCACACTAATAAAAACAGGATAACTTTAACATTCTTTAAAATGTCAAAAATTCAACGTGTGAATAAAACCGAAAACATTTCGAAGAGAAAAACTACAAGTTCGAATACCTATACTTGTTTTAAAAGTGTCTCAGAAAAGGACGATAACCGTAATTACAATAAGTCTTCAGCACACTAATGAAAACAAATTAACTTCAACATTCCTTAAAATGTTGAAATCTGGAGGGGCAAAACTACAAGTTCGAATACCTATACTTGTTTTAAAAGTGTCTCAGGATAGGAAGATAACCGTAATTAGAACAAGTCTTCAGCACACTAATGAAAACAAATTAACTTCAACATTCCTTAAAATGTTGAAATCTGGAGGGGCAAAACTACAAGTTCGAATACCTATACTTGTTTTAAAAATGTCTCAGGATAGGAAGATAACCGTAATTACAATAAGTCTTCACTACTTAAAACAGATTAACTTCAACATTCCTTAAAATGTTGAAATCTGGAGGGGCAAAACTACAAATTCGAATACCTATATTTGTTTTAAAAGTTTCTCGGGATAGGAAGATAACCGTAATTACAATAATTCTTCACACTACTTATAACAGATTAACTTCAACATTCCAACTTCAACATTCCTTAAAATGTTGAAATCTGGAGGGGCAAAACTACAAGTTCGAATACCTATACTTGTTTTAAAAGTGTCTCAAAAAAGGATGATAATCATAATTAAAATAAGTCTTCACACTAATGAAAACAAATTAACTTCAACATTCCTTAAAATGTCGAATCAACAATTTGGTATATGAATAAAACTCTAAAAATCTGGAGGGGCAGAACTACAAGTTCGAATACCTAAACTTGCTTTAAAAATGTCCCCGAAATGGTTGATAACTGTAATTAGAATAAGTCTTAAGCACACTAATAAAAACGGAATAACTTCAACATTTATTAAAATGTCAGAAATTTAGTGTATGAATAAAACCCATAACATTTGGAGGGGCAAAACTACAAGTTCGAATATTTATACTTGCTTTAAAACTGCCCCAGGAAAGGAACATAACTGTAATTGGAAAAAGTCTTAAGCGCACTAATAAAAATAAATTAACTGAAACATTCATTAAAATGTCGAATCAACAATTTAAAAATTAATCATTTAATATATGAATATTAAAATATGAATTAATACATGAATAATTATATGAAAATATATGAATAATATATGAATAAATAATTTAATATATGAATATTTAATATATGAATTAATAATGTAATATATGAATACAACCTTAAAAATCTGGAGGGGCAAAACTATAAGTTTGCCCCTCCTCTAAAAATTCTGGGGGGGGGGCAATTGCCCCCCCCCCCAAATTACGCCCATGCCATCTTGGATTCAAGGTCAAGGTCAAGGTAATTGGGTTAACGGAGTACCTAGCGAAGTGGAAAGTCTTCACTTTAACCTCCGAACGTGAAGTGATCAAAACATAAATTTAGGCCTCTAGGCAAAAAGTAATCCAAACAAGAATTTAAGACGCTCCAGCTCACAAGAGAGCGAGGAGGTGAGTACGTTCTCATAAAAAATTATGAGTAACCAACGCGTTGTCTAATTAAAGGATAATTAGACTGTAACCTTGACAGTGACCAATTGGGATGGTTAACAGAGTTATATAATTCCATAAAATGTTGCTCAAAAATAACATAGATAGGTAATACAAAACAAAAATAGGGACTATAAGAATGCAGCTTGGTACAACAATAAAAAATAAGAAAAAAGTGACAACACTAACAAAAAGATATATTTTTGGTTTTTATAAAATTTTTAAATTTTTATTTAGCATTTTTTCAGTTTTTTATATTTTTTGTAAACATAAAACAAGACAATACGTTACAGAAACAAAAATGCAAAAGCAAAGTAGCGGAACGATATGATACCCAAAAAATTGGAAAAATTAAAAATAAATAAGCCAAAAAATAGAAAACGGTACTTCACAAATAAAATAATATGTGAAAACACTTTAAAATAATTATAAACTTAATAACATAGAATTTGGAAAAATTTCAGGAAGTGGTCGTCGCCAAGGATCGAACCATCAACCTCCGGAGAGAGCAGCATTGAGCGGACACGCTACCAAGCGTGCCACTCGGCCATGAGATATTACGTGAAAAAAGCGAAGTTAAAGACAACGAAAAATGCTTATTCTCCTCTCCTTCTTTTAGAAGGGGGAAGAGCCATATCAGGACGATATAATAATGCTCTGGGCCTCTTAGCCGAGCTAGGAACAGCAGGATTATACACAGGAAGATTGTGAAGTACAGGATTCTGAATAAATTCAATGCTACGGTGAAAGCGTAGCGCAAGTCTTTTGAATTCAGGTAGAATAGGCCTGACTTTAAGATTATTATGTATCATATCATTCCTCACGTACCAAGGAGCAGAAACACATTTTTTAAGGACAGAATTTTGGACAACTTGAAGACTCTTGAGATGGGTAAGAGCGGCAGTTCCCCATACAGGACAACCATAAGTCATTATGGGTCTGATATAACTTTTATATAACAATAACTTTGTTTTCGTATGCAGGCGACTTCGATAATTGAGATATAAATTTAGAGTGCCAATTGCAGCCTTCATTTTACGAACAGTGTTTTCGATATGAAGTCTCCAATTTAATTTTGAATCTAGGGTAACACCTAGGTATTTATAAGAAGACTCCCAGGGAATATCTTCATCGTAAAGTTTAAAGTTATTGTGCTTAATGAAATTAGAAACATTTTTCTGAGTGAAAAACATGGCAGCACATTTTACCTTGATACGCCAACAAGAAAGCCAATGCTCGTAAATTTTGAGATAATTCCGAATGGTAGAGAACGCACGTCGTGTTTGTTTGTGTCGGGAGAGGATGGCTGTGTCATCTGCGTAGAGGCAAAGCTCGATACGTGGATCAGATGGCATGTCATTAATATAAACGTTGAACAGTTTAGGGCCAAGTAAGCTACCCTGAGGAACCCCTGAAAGAATAGGTCGAGGTGTTGAGAGAGTGTTGTTAACTCTGACAACGAACTCACGATTTTGAAGATAATGAGAGAAAATTTTAATAAGCTGGGGGGGAAAATTTAAGTTAATGAGCTTAAAAATTAGCCCTTCCAACCAGATTTTGTCGAATGCTTTCGCAATGTCTATGAATATAGCAGCAGTAACGTGTTTAACAGCGTTAGCAGCATGAATTAGTTCTGCAACCCTCCAGAGTTGGTGCTGGGTGTAGTGTTTACGACGGAAACCAAATTGTTCCGGTCGAATGATGTTATAAGTATTGCAGAACTCGTCCATGCGCTGAGCTAAGATATATTCATAGACTTTTGAAATACCCGACAAAAGACTGATTGGACGAAAATTAGAGGGGACGGTGTGGTCGAGTCCCGGCTTCGGCAGGGGTACCACAACCGCTTTCTTCCAGACGTTGGGAAAATAATTGAGATTAAGTAAACTATTGATAATGAAGGTGAGGGAGATTAAAAAGTTAGCTGGAAGATGGATAAGCATATTAGTGGAGACAGAATCAACACCAGGAGCCTTATTCTTTTTGAGTTTCCTCAGGTAGACGAGAATCTCAGAGGGTACGTAGGAGTGAGAGTGTTGTCTGTAGAAGAGTTTAGAAACTGTTCAACCACAGAGTTAACATTAATAAGAGTATCATTGTCAAAAATATCAGAGTTGGGAGTGAACTGACTTCTAAGACTGTCAGCTAAAAGCTCAGCCTTATCAGAGTTTAAATGAGCCACCGAATTGGGTCCATGAAGGGACGGAATGTGTGTTCGTGTCCTACGAAGACGTGAGGCTGCCCTCCAAATGCTGTTGTCAGAAGCCGTTAACGACTCAACATAAGTGTTCCAGCGTTCTCTACTGCAGATCCTAATCTCTTTCCGGACCAGGGCTTGCAAACGATTTAAAGAAACTTTGAGATCAGGATCACGTGAATTCTGCCAGTCCCTCCTAACAGAGTTTCTTTCGTTGATCAAATGTCTGATGTGACGAGGAAGGCGATAATAGTCAATGGTTTTGACATGAGGCTTGGTAGCTTCGGCTTAAGCAGCGAGAATAAAATCTCGAAACTTACAGACCGAATCCTCAGCAGACTCAGGAGAGTCGATGGAGTGGAAAGGAAAACCTTTCGTGCTGAGAATATGCTCGTAGTCCTCCCAGTTGGTATGGAGGGTGTAAGGCGAGCGAATGTCAATCCCACTGATATTAAACACCAGCACAACAGGGAGATGATCAGACGAAAGATCGTTAACAGCGGAAATTTCGTGGGGATAAGGGAAATTGCGGGTGATGGCAAAATCAATTATTGAATAAGGATGACCAATATAGGTAGAAGAATTTGGGGCGATAATTTGAGCCAAAGTATTATCAGCCCAGCGGCGAAGTTTAGAGCCACGGTGATCGAAATTGCGACACCCCCAAGAATAGTGGTGCGCGTTAAAGTCACCCGCAATAATAAAATTTGGATAATTTTTGGTAAGAATTTCAATATCTGGGACTAGCAGAGTACTTCTACCATTTCTAGCATAAATAGCAATCAGAGCAAATTTAGGAAGATTTTGAATATGAATTTCAACAATAGTGGCTTCACAATTTTGAAGCCGGGGGGTAGGGATCCTAACATGTGAAATAGTATTTTTGAGGTAAATTCCAGTGCCACCCCAAACAGCATTATTGCAACTACGAGGCCTGTCGTCATGGTAAAATTCGTAGTTCGCAATATGACAATTCAAACCCTGGGAGAGGTGAGTCTCCGAGACTAAGAACGCGTCAAAGTTATTGTCACATATAAACTGCCTGACTTCTGAAATTTTGGGATGAAGCCCGTTAGCATTCCAGAAGCCAATGTTAAGAGCGTTCAAGTTAGAAACATCGAACACAGAGCCGGAAAAAACAGGGGGGACAAGTCCCTAACATACACGGAGTGTACCGAAGTACACTAAGCCGAGAGTGTAACTACACTCTGATAAAGAATAAAAACCCTGTCCATAGGGTGCGAGGCAGCCCTAAGTTCAGGGAGTGCAGCTTTAAACGCTGCAAGCAGGAGTTTTTTATCGTAGTTAGCCTCAAGGGTAACTAAGTATTTTAAAAAGTCGACATCAGCCTCGCAACTGGGGGTCGACGAATTTTGAGAGGGCGCGGGGGGAGCTTCCTTGGCAGGAGAGGTGGCTGCCGCATATGACAGACCTGGTTCAGCTACTTTGCTGATGAACGGTTTAGGCTGCGAGGGCTCAGGCTTCCTAGCAGTAGACTTGGGATTAGGTTTGGTAGATTTCTTATCTACCGGCCATTTAGGGCATCTGCGAAAATTGGCAGGATGAGGGCCACCGCAATTCGCGCACGTGCATTCTTCATCAGGTTGTTTTTTACATAAGTCCGAACCAGTTTGGTGACCCTCACCGCAACGGACACACTTCGGGGCTAAGTGACATGAAATGCTAGAGTGGAAGAATCCCTGGCAATTAAAACATTGCGTGGGACCCTTGCTACCCCTGAATTTCTCAATATGGATTTCAGTACCATAAAAATCCGTGTAGTTGTACAATTCCAACACCCGTTCAGATTTTGCAACCTGAACGTGGAAAAGTGGCATTGGAATGCGTTTAGATTTAGGCCCCTTAGCCATGGCAGTAACTTTCACGTTAGTGAAGTTTTCTGATTCAAAGAAATTTTTGATCAGAGCCACCGGAGTACAAGCAGGTAGGCCTCTCACAACTACCTTAAAAGGCTTGTCTTCGTCCAGCATATATGTTTTATTTTGGATCTTGTTAGCTTCGAGATAATTGGCGAGTGCACGATATTCATCGGCGCTACTAGTGGAAAGCCTGAGATACTTTCCTCGCATGGCAGAGTACACTGAAGGAGCATCTTGGATTCGTGAAGGCGTGCACTACTTATGGAATTACAATTTTTTTCGAAGCAGGATAAAATTGCAGAAATTAATAGACTAATTTCCAGATTGAGTTTTGATTCTTGTGTGAGGACAATATCAATCTTCGATTCTTGAAGAAAGTTTTTCAATTCAAGAATTTTAGAATGAAGTCCATCTGCTTTCAAAAAAGAATATTTAAGTTATTCAGTGTTATCGGTTGTCTATCCATCAAGGTTGGGTACATCGAAACAGTTAGAAATTACCTCAAATATCATATACATTTTGGTGAATGTATCAGATGAGTATTTCATAACATTTGAGGTATCGCGAAAAAATCCTAAAAATGTCTGAAATGATGAACTTTTGCATAATTTCTTAAATGGTCTTAATTAACTGCAGAAAAGAGAATGGGCCACTGGCGTTTTCAGTTTTTGATTTTTCCTGAGTTGGATTAATGATATGGAAATGATTTCTTGTGACAGAATCATTAGGATTATTTTTCGGAACATTCTAAATTTTAGTTTTAGGAGCTGGCATTTTTTCCTTGGGTTTTTCTAGGGTTTTTATTAGTATGAGGAGGGATGATGGAGGCTTTGTTTGAGTCAGAAATCTGAGGGTGTGAGGACAAAGGAGGAGCGTTAGAAGTCTAAGATTTATTAGCATTTTTAGCCCTCTGTTAAAAGACATTATTTTTAGGAAGGGGGAGAAATTACGAATTTGGTTGACCTGGAAATAGTTTTACCAGATTTGGAGGTTTCACGGTTGGAGGAATGAGTGGGACAGCCTTTAAAATTGGCCTTACGTCTACCACCGCAGTTGGCCCATTTAAATTCTGCGGTTTAATAGAACATGTATTTGATCTATGGTGAGCTGACATCTTAATGAAGAGTGGACAAATTTCTATAATCTGTAGCACTGACCTACACCCTTAGCCTTATATGGCTCAAATTTTACATAAAGGTAGCTGATTGTTTTAATGTGATTTATCCAGAGTGAAAAAAGTCCCAACTGTGACGAGAAAAAGACGTAGAGGTTGATTTGTTGTCCAGTTAGTACCACCTTTATCAATTGCACCGATAGGCCACATTTATCGGTATAATTTAATACATGCCCAATGCATACCCAAAATTTCTTCTTGCTCTGCAAACAGAGGAGGGTAACAAATAATAAATTTAATTGGTTTCTACGATTTTAAATCAGTAGCACAAAACAAATAACGAACGATAAAAAAAATTTACTTTCTTTTCATATTACTTAAGTTAAATTATGTTAATTACAGTACCAACACTTAATAGTATACATATATAATTTAGATTTATATTATTAACACCTTCTTTCTTGCTGCCATGAAACTGACAGAATGAAAATTCGTCCTCAAAATATCGCACAATTATATTTCCGGGCTAGTATTCAAAAGTAACTCAAAAGTAACTAATTCAAAGTACTACTGCTAGATGGCAGTACCAGACAATTTGTTAGATCAAATTACTTTGAACTTGTACTTTATTTTATTAGTATTCATCTAACCAGATTCAAATGAACGAAAAATTAGATAATTTTAGATATCACTTATATTGGATCTAATAGGAATTAGGTAATATAAATCTGATCAAACATTTCTCTATATTTGGCTTTTATTAGACTGACTCTTTAGAGTTTCAAGGAATCGGAATGAAATAAAGTGTTTAAATATTTGGAAAAACTTATTATGAAATACTTTTCTGCATTTAATTTTCAAAGTCTCAGAAAAGGAAACCTGATTAGATATCATATAACTTCCTAATACGCTTAATGAAACGTACACTATTTGTGTACTTCATTTAAACTTGTTTAAACTAGTTTATATTTTTGTATTTCAGTGTGGTACACAATCCCCTATTTTTTTTTTAAAAGCTCACATTTACACAATTATTAAAATAATATGTTTAATATCATAAATATTTTATACAATATTACTTCAACAGTTAGTATGATTCTGTTCAACAAGGAGAAATATTTATTAATTCAACAAAATCTGCACAGCTCATGTATTGCTATGTAGCGACGACCGGTACGATTTAATACTTTACAAGACACTCATTCGCATACAAATCCTTAGCACCCACGCTACTAACAAATTTATTCGAATTATTTATAAAACAACGCAATAGCCAGACATTTGAATGTAACAGAACCATTATCCCCTCCTACATCGGTTCGAAATCATTTTTACTTCTGTCTATAAATCTTCTTTCCCAGAACTCTCACACAATGGGGTCCAACAAAGCAAAATCTTTTTTATTGGTATTCCAGCCTTGTGTGGCCCTCAGACTGCCGTAGAAGGTATATCCAGCAGCTCCGTTCATAACCTTATTTTTTCTTTTGGAGAGCTTTGAAGATGACAGGTCCATCTACACATATCATTTCGTGTTATCTCTAGACTCCATAGCGTATTCCGTAATACGTGCCATCGGTTACCAAACAATCTACAAAAGGCATTTAAAACCAATAAGAACGCTCTTTATGTTTACTTAATTTGTGAATATGTACAACCAACCGAGTTATGCTACGACTCAGTCTTTCTGCATATGCAATATTCAAACAATAAAAGATGATACCGGAATAACCAATAATAACTCCTTAAAAAGTAAATATCTGTAAAATAAAAGTGAAAGTAGTAAAATCAAGTCTATAAAAGTGACAACAAAAAGAACAGCTTCATATTCATGACCATTGTTTGTTTGAAACAACGAGAAAGACATCAAAGGCATCAAAGGTGGTGATGCAACTGGACACTATGGGCCGAGCCCGTTAATCCAGAGGCTTCTATCAGTAAGCACAAAAATGACAACGAGCGAAAAATAAACACATAAAAGAGCAAAGAGACAGAAGAGTGGATTCGTGAGTTCACAACACAAAACTAGAGAGTACAAAGTTGAGGGATAGTAACACATATATATTTTTTTGGCCATTGACATCCGTACAAAATAAGCCGAAAAATTTTTGAATAATAGCAACGAAAAAGATACTGATTTCAATTGGTTCATAACATACATTTTTTACAAAAATAATGGTAGATCTTTATTTTGAATGACACTTCAATTAATGAAATTAAAAGCACTGTATTTCCAAACTACAGTGCCGGAAATACAGTACTGTATTTCCGGCCAGCGGCCAATTAACACTTTTATGATGAGTGTTTTTTTTTTTTTAAAGAAAAGAACTATTATGATTATTATTATTATTTTCATGAACAGCTAGGCAGATAGCACACACACACACAAACGTGGACATTATGTATGTACAAAAGGGTCTTTCAAAAAAATTTTTTGGGGGGGACAAGTCTCCCTAATTCCTCCCAAAGCCTACGGCCTTGATTCTTATTATTCCAAATTTTATTTATAATCTCTCTACTAAATTTCATAAGCTAAAATTTAAACAATGACTTAATTAATAATCTTGTCAATTATGACCCTATTGATGCTCGCAATAGAAGAAGGCCGTTGGCCATTCTTGCCAAAAATCTCTTTTATTCTCTAAAAAATGAAAAAAAAACATAAAAACAAAATAAGAAATAAAAGCTTTAAAACCTTAAAATGGCATCATCTTTTAGTACTTCTATGATGCTCTGCATTAAGATCTCAAATTTCTGTTTTCGCTTTACTTGGCTCCCCTCACTTCGTTGGGGGCAGAGCGTTGTATTAAAAGTAGTAGCACAAAATAATAGACGTTATTCAAAAGCAATAGTTATGTTATTTATAGGGTTTATATGAAGGCATGACATGATCGGCAAGGCACCATCCCTGAACTTGGCCAAGTTGATAGTCCTATCCCCCGCGATGATATACTTTCTAATTATTGTTTAATTTGTAATTTACGCTTATTTTTCAGTTACTTTCATAATTTTCAAAGATTTGTTAGTCCTTTTCCGATATTTTAAACTTTTATTTTCTTATTTTAATTAATTTTTAAACATTTTTTATTATACTTCAAATTATTTATTTTTCAATACTGTTCTGATGTGCCTGTCCAAAAAATATATTGTGTTTTATATCCCTAAACTTTCTACTCTTTAGTTACTGTGTTATAACTCAGGAACCTCACCATCCTATCCCCACCTTTTTTCTTTTAGTTGTTTTTATGTTCTGCTCGTTGTCAATTTCTCTGCTTAATGGAAGAAATCTCTGGATTAGAGGGCCAGGCCGAAGAAATGCATTTGAGCTACCATCCTTGAAGGCCCTGAAGGACTCGCATGATGCTTGCAACAGGCCATTAGCCATTCTTACCAAAGATCCTTAAATTTTGTGCGTTTTCTTCATTAAATACCGAAAAAGTCTCGAAAAATTATAAAAATATATAAAAATGTAAGAAAAAGGCTTTAAAAATTTTAAAATTGGCCATAGATAATTTTTAACGCCTTCTCCGAGTTCTGGAAAGCGATCTCTTACTTCTATTTCGCTTTGACTTGGCTATCCTTTTTGTTGCGAGGGCAAAGCGATATATTTTAATGAGAAGAACATATAATGCTGTTGTTCCTATAAGTTACTATTTAATCCTTTTGCAACAAGTAGGCGTGGCATACTTGGTAGAGGAGTTGCCTTTTATTCTTTCTAAGCATGAAATCAATGGTTCTGTCCACTGAGAGGAAATAATTTTTCTAAACATTATAATATTTTACTTGCCCATTTTTTCATCTAACTTTTTATTTTTTGATGTTGTTTTCAGTAATGCCGAAAATGTGTTCAATATACCCCTTTAAGAATCCCATAATTTAAAAGGATAGATTAAATAAGTTTACGCCACCTATAGGCAGATTTTTGTACTAAAAATGTTTATGTAATAAATGTTAGGCGCATCATTTGAGTTATCTTTAATTCCAATTGTCTCGTATAAAATTTATTTCCTGATAACCCTATATTTCATTTTACTTTGTAAATGGAAGAAATAACATATTTTAAATAAATCAGGGAGATTTCAAAGAGAGGTGTCTTTTGTAGACACCTTTGACTTTCTTAAAGATGTTTTTTAATTTTTCAATTTTTATTAACTTAGATATTTTAATGTAATCGCACCAGACCATTTTATTCTAGACGAAAACTAATGAAACAATAAAACAGTACCTACTGCTTAAACCTTTTATACAACAATGTAGCAGACCAACAAAATAGACAAGAATTAAAATTGTTTAAACACTAAGCTTAGGAAGATAGTTTTGTAGCTTGTTGTATCACAGCAGTTGCAGGATTCCTATATTTAGAATAAGTAATTTGCTCAGTTGGGGCTAACTAGATGCAATATCTTACAATATTTCATCTGTTATCCCCACCTTTCTAATTATAACTTACAGTATTAAAAACATTTAAATTAGAATTTAAAACTCACCGTATATATTTAAAGGAAAAAATATATAAATAGAAATAAAATAAAACTTTTTACAAATTTCACTGTCAATTTGTCAATAAGAAATTCTGAATTTAACGAGTGTGCACTAAACAGTGCGCAATCATAATTGAAATAGTCTAGCGCTGCGACTGTCTATCAATAATAATAAGTAACAACCGAAATTCGGTATTTTTAATATCATATTCTCAGATTTACAATATTGCGTGTAATTTTTAAAAATTTATTATTGAAGGAAAACCAAGTTGCACTGCGAATTTGTCAAAATTGACATTCGTGACATTTAATGAGTGTTCAGTAAACTGTGCACATTTCTTTTGGAATAATCTAGCACTGCAACTATCTTTTAATTAAAATAAATTAGAACCAAACTTCAATATTTATAATATCAGTTCTTCAGATTTACAATACATAATTTGTGCTGTTTTACATAAAAAATATTAAAAAATCTAAGAAAAAAGTTTTAAAATGCTTAAAATTGGCCACACATCAATTTTCGTACGCTAAATTATTTTTATTCTACGTATTTTCCTCCGTACTGTTCTTTCCTTCTGCCATCCTGCTGAAGGCGGGGCCTAATATTTAAATCTGTACATCGCCAACTCAGTCATACAAATACTTAATTTTGCTTTCCATAGCCTGAGAGGTGCGGCGTGGTCGGCTAACGCCGCCCCCACCGTTACTTCATCGATCTCGTCGGGTGTATGATTCTGTGTATGGTATGGTATGTCGGGTGTATGGTTCCCCGGCGAAAACAAAAACTCTAATTCTTAATCAAAATTAATAAAAATTGTTTTTTGTGTTTATTTATCATTATTTAGGCCCTTTTAGGATTTTTAGTGTAATTCATTTATTTTTTCAAATTTTTTAACTTTGTCGTTTCTGATCATTATCATTCAATAAACAAAAATCTATAATACTTAAACTAAGTTAATAAAAATTATTGTTATATTTAAAAATTATTATTTATTCCCTTTTTGGATTTGTAATACAGCTTATTTATTTTTAAAACTTATATTTTTATTTTTTTTCCAAAAATTTTCAAATTTTTTCGTACTAGTTCAATATTATTCTAATTTTTCGGCTTTTTTCTTACAGTTGTCACTGGCCACAAAAATATTTTATGTTTTTCTATCCCTAAACTCTTTACTCTCTAGTTTTGTGTTATGAACTCACGAATCCACCCTTCTATCTCTTTGCTCTTTTATGTGTTTATTTTTCGCTAGTTGTCATTTTTGTGCTTACTGACAGAAGCCTCTGGATTGAAGGGCTCGGCCCATATGGTCCAGTTGCATCACCACCTTTCATACCTTTGATATAAAACTTTACAAGTTTAAAGTTATAAAGTCTAAAGATAATTCATTCAGAATTGTAGATAGCAGCACTACTGTTAAGAGACTTGCTAATACTAAAACTAGTTCTGGGAAGTCAATTAAATTATGCAACTTCTTTGCGGCCACTTCGCCTGTCGGTGACAATGAGCCTGATAACGACACTAGGCCTACTCCGGAGACCAGTGTTTCGGCCAGTAGCACTAATACCAATGAAATCTCTCCTGCTCCACGCAAGCGTTACCAGCTCTTCTTCGAGATCTCGAAGAATTGTAATCAAAATATCCAACACCTTCACTCACTAAATAAGGACTTAACCATAGAATTCCATCGGAATTTAATTAAACTTAACTACCGATTTGGCAGATGCTTTTCGCGCTGCGCAATCAAACCTTGTGGAGAGTAAAATTCCTACTAGATTTATGGATTTAAAATCAGCTAAGCCTCTTAAGTTCGTTATCCGAGGTCTCCCCCTCTTTACCCGAGGTGTGCTGAGATCGAGGATGCGTTAAGTGAGCACTAACTTGAACCAATTAAGGTTGCCTATTTAACTAATCTTAAAACTAAACAACCCATACCAATGTTCTTGGCGACAGTTAAGCCTTCGATGGCAGTGGACAAAATTAATGGCATTAAAACTATCAACTACCTATGCGTAAAATTCGAAATTTATAAAGCGAAGGGCGTAGCTCAATGCTACAGGTACCAACGTTTTGCCCATTCGTCATTAAACTGCCAACTAACACCGAAATGTTTAATATGCGGTGGTGAGCACCGCTCCAATATTTTTCAGGTTAACCCTAACGACTTCAAATGCGCGAACTGTGGCGGTGGCCACACGTCCAAGTTGAAAGGTTGTCCGGCCCACCCAAACAATAGAAAATCCTCTAAAAATAAGAAATCTGGTGTTGCTGCTGCTGCACCACAATTCGTTCCTGCTCCCCCTCCAATTAAAAGTTTTTGGGAGAAACTACCAATATAGTTTGTCATAGGCCAAAACCTAAAATTCCAGAGCAATCTAGTTATAACATTAATTCTAACAACTGTTCAGTCGCTTCTGAAGCTCCGGCTAAACATCCCAAAACTAAAAAATCTAACCCTCTGAGTGGGGCACAATTGAAAATAGTATGTGACGAATAAATGGGCTAGTCTGTTTCTAAGTTATACACCAAGAGCGGACTGTGAGTTTTTCATCCCCACCAACCTTTTCGGCTTGGATGGAATGTGGGAAACACCCCTTTTTTCTGTCCTTTGACACGTTATCTTACTTCCTGTTGTAAAGAATAGTTCAATGAGGGACTGTTTACAACAAGGAGGAATTCTCTGGGGAGGGGTTTGACCCCCTAGAGACTCCGCCTCCAAGGGGTTGTTGGTTTGACCGCGGCCACATGGGGATACAATATAGTCTTTCTTGCTTTTTCTCGGTTTGACTAAACGTCGTTTCTTTGAAGCTCTGAGCTATTTTTGATGCCCATTAGCTCTAAAAAAGAGAAAAAATTAAACTCGTGTCTTTGTGACTGTATTTTTAAATCAAATGTAATCAAATTCAATGTAGTTAAATAATTTTTAAGAATTAGTCAAGAACAACCTAATTTTTTTTTACGACTTTCATCAATTAATTTTTATTGGGTACTGAAATGAAATTTTCTCTAAAAGCCATAATACTTTTGTTTACTACTTCCAAACATCCAGAAAATGTTTTCTAAAATAAAAAAAATATATGTAAAAAAAATTCTTTCTCAGAATTATTTGAAATATATCGGTTTTTATAAGATTAAAAATAAACAGGTGATGACATTATGAAACTATGAACTATGGAACAATTTATAGTAATTTTTGTTTTATATACTTCATCCCTTTTTTTAATGAGGCATAAGAACAGAGAAAGCAATATGATTCTACTTTAAGTTTCCCCTTTTCATTCATTAGTAATTTTAATAAAATGCATGTTTTATTTTAAAATAAAGATTTTATTGTCTATATGGCACATATACATAGTTCATAAAGTGTGTATATAATTTCTAAAATAAAATCACATTTGTCATATGTATGGACAAAATCTATCACGAAAAGAATTAAATATTTAATAATACATAATATTTTAAAACACATCTTGGATGTGTTAGAATGTGTTTTACTCTACTATATTGAAACATAGTAATACATCTTATGTTATTGAAATGTAAGAAAAATTTATCTAGATTGGTATTCCTTTATTAAAATGATGAAATACAATTATTAAAAAAAGGTTTATATGCCGTTACGTAAAACCTCTTCGTTATGAATGCCTAATTATAGGTTAAGCTACAGCAAAAAATAAAATGTAATATGTTGGCTTCGTATGTAGAAAACACTCGTTAAAATTACTTTGAATTGCATAGGAACTACGTTGTATTAATATATGTCCTCATTAGTGCTTAATTCTAAACTATCATATATTTATAGAGTTTGAGTAAAAATATAATATTGTACCACTCCGAGCGAATCATTCGAATGGGTAGGGAGCTGCCATTCGGTACTGGATGTTCACGGCTTTAAATCCCATTGATGGAATAATCCTATTGATGATTTATTTGCATTTCTTTTACAGCTATAGCTCTAAAGAGCAAGATGACTGCACTGACTTTTAGGGGAAAATTTGATAAGTTTTTGAATACTCTTTTTTAATTATGGCTTTTTAGTTAAGAGGTTTGAGAAAAAAGTAATTAATGTATTAAGAACTGTAACAAATGAGGGGGAGAGAACAAGTGTGCCAGTTGCAATAGACTGCTCTTAAACGATATCTGTGTGCCATTGTGTTTCAAAACTCATTTTTTTATGTAAGTTGAACCAAACTGCTCCAAAACTTAAAAATATTGCTTTACTCAAATAATCACTTTTCCATCTCATTTGAAGCGATCCCGGCAAGCCGAATTTGCTAATCATTTTGTTTTTCACCAGCAGAATTCTAAATTCAGATCGCCCGCTAATGTGAATAAAGTTGAGGATTTTGTCGGCACCGAGGTGATGTCCCAATACAGGTCTGCCTAGATGAGGCTGTAGGCGAAAATTTTCCCCCATTTATGTTGTTGTTGTTGCTGGTGGTAATAAAGGACTCGCCTTTTATTCTCATTTAAGGATCTCACATTTGCTAATACAAACTAATTTGATTGCATAATAAATTACACAGTCTCTTAGCTGCGTTTACCGAACACCCTCTCCTTCTTTTTTTAAAAATTCGAGTTTTCTTTGTGTATCGTTGGAATTGGTATTTATTCCTCCCAACATATTTTTAGCCTTTGTTCTTTCATCATTTCATTACAAACCGTTATGGAATCTGTATAAAATTCCGCAATGGTCCTTTTTTTCTTCTTTTTTTTTTGTGGGAGGAGGTAGGGGATATTTACTACTGGCTATAGCTACTAATCGGGAAGAAAAATAAACGCACCAGTTTTAAAAAGAAAAGAAAACCTTAAATTTTTAACATATTTTAAAAAACGTTTTCTTTCCTAAATTTATTTCATTAAATTATACTTTTGGGGAGGTAGATTTTATGTATACCTTCTAGATTTCAGGCAGTTTTACCGCGTTATTTGCCTAGACAAAAGTGGTGCGTAAGAGTTCGTTTCTTTTACGATAAGCGATATAACTTCTTCATCGAAAAAGAGATTAAAGTATTCGATGGGATCTCCTGAATCACTTATATTCACTTTCAAACCTGAATTCTCCGTGAATGGAAACCTTGGGGGACTTCGATTTAAAGAAAAACCATTCACTGCACACCAATTTCTCACATCATCCAGTGATATACTATCTTCCGATTCACTTTCAGAGGATGAAAATTCATCAGAATAATCACTTAACAATTCTGTTTCGGAATCACTAAACATTTTGATGCTGCACTCCAAGAAAAGCAAGCGAATGAAAAAACAAGCAGACAAGCGAATGAAAACACTCTGAAACTTTCGCTCGAGTGAAAGGTTTTTTTATAGCCGATTGTACAGTCAACTCCCCATGCAGTCAGGATGCAGATATAATGCTCACTATTTAGGCGCTTTCTAAAGCCAGAGAAGTTTAAAATAAAATAAAGACACAGAGCATTTCCGGCACATCTAACATTTGTTATATCTTTTAGATCGAATTCTTTTTTATTTCCTATTGCTATCTCCCGTTGGTTTATGGCTGTTTAAGAAAAGAGGTACCGCATCAAGTGGCACTGCATGGGGTCAACATAATTAACCGAAGCAAATAATTTAATGGGCAACAATTTCAGAGACCTAAATCCTACTGAGAAAATCCACTTTATTTTCCCCTAATGAGTGTGAAATTTCACCAATAATTTAAGAAAATTCTCAAGCATTGTAGCTATTATATGATCGAAAATTGAAACCATTTTTATTTTCAAACATAGAGAATAAACAGAAAGAAGCATATCCATAAACACACATGTATTATGTGTTTCTGTGTGTAAATTTAGTTCTATGTTTTGCTTTTTCTTTTCATTTTTCGTTATCAAGTTATATATATCCTCCTATCTCTTGGTTCTATCATTCTCATAGAGATTTAATAGTAAATTTGAGAACACTTTAATCCCCTAAAGATAATTTTGCTCTTAAAATGTGCAACTCAAGTTTTTTATTAGCTTTTGAGTTTCGCTTAGAGTGAGGCAGAAAATTAATATTTGGAGAACAGAAATAATCCCGTATTTAGATACGATTTTCGGAAACGGTGAAAATAAATGTCTCATTACGAAAATAGAATTTAGAAGTTTTTTATTACAAATACATGTATTTATAAATGCTTGTACTGATAAAGGTCGTGTATGTTTTTGTACAAACATATATATAAAAATGGGGATCTTTCATTAACTGATTTATTTAATGACCATTTATTTAATATAATGGATCATATTTTTATAAAAATTAAGTGACATATATTACTGGGCAAAAATTGTTCGCATATACACCTAAGTATATACCGCAATTTATTATTACTATAATCTTTTATTAACAGTCAAATTTCTCTGTTTAAATGCTTTAAAACGATACTTATAGTGTTTTAGTCAAAACAATTCCTTGGGCAGGGAAAAAACTCCACCCAAAATCATGTTTGAGTTTTCGTGGTGGTGGTGGGGGGCATGTAAGTCAACGTTTTATGTACTTTTGTTATTTGCGTTTATTATTTGCCCATTACCGGTGGCCCCCAAGGCGCTGTAGCCAAGTCGAGTGCCGGTCACCGGTGACCCACCGTCGAAAATTACAGTTAAGAACAACTGGAAAATTACGGTTAAGAACAGAGCTGAACGGAGAAACTGTATGCAGCAGGATGAAGACACTTTAAGCTGTAATGCCAATAAAAAAGCTGCAGAAGAAATCACTTCTTTGACCCCAGTGTGTGAGTTTAAGTTTCAAACAAACAACGCTCATGAATATGAAGCTGTTCTTTTTTTGTCACTTCTCTAGTCCCTGACTGTACTCTAGAAAAATTTTACTACTTTCACTTTTTTTTTACAAATAATTACTTTTTAAAAAGTTATTAATAAACACACAGCCATGTACTTCCAAAGAAATGTACTGCGCTTTGCAAAAAGACCGGGTCGTCGTAATACTCGGTTGGTTGTACTAGAAAGTTTGGCAGACCGCCGGCTTTGTCCTAGATTCGCGCGCCCCGGTGTCAGATCATGTGAACTAATTGGCGCTCTTGCAGAATCTGGGACCTTGGTGATGGTCTGCTGCTATGTAGTCTGTGATCTTAACATTGAAGGCCGTAATCCGTTGGCGATTCTAAACGGTTACCATAAATCTTTCCCTGTTGTCTTTTTGGACTTCGAAAATTTTGAGACTGAAATCAATTGTGCTTTGGTGAGATTTGTATATTAATAAAATCAACCGAAACTAAGGGTTTGAATTACTTATATTAACACTTCATTGTGAATATTATTTACATGTTTATTTTCCATCATTTTTGTTTGAAAAAGCAGAAGAATTTCATTTCTTTTTGTTCGCGAATATTCTAACGGATATTTTAAAATTACTTTTTCTGCTACAATTTACTACTGTATTTACGTATGCTTTGCTAATAATTAACCTATTTTATAGCATTTTTGTTTGAAAAAAAATTCTTATAAATATTAACTAAGCTATTTACCCAATATTTAAATCCAGTCAACAGAATTTATCTGTTTGAATTATCTTATTACCATTTTATTGCGAGTATTATTTACATGGTTTTCTAATAAATGGTATTTTTTTTTTACTTTCTAGTTTTTTTTATTTAAAAAATCCAAAGAATTTCATTAATTTTGTTAGCAAACGTTCTAACGGATATTTTAAAATTTTTTAATGATACACTATATAAATACACTTAATATGATACATAAATATTTGTAAGAATTTTATTAATTTCTGTTTAGCAGGTATATATCTATCAAATGTACATTTTAATTTGAATTACATTTTGTTATTCTTAC
Source organism: Pardosa pseudoannulata (assembly GCA_032207245.1). NCBI lineage: Eukaryota > Metazoa > Arthropoda > Arachnida > Araneae > Lycosidae > Pardosa > Pardosa pseudoannulata. The sequence continues at coordinate 44,288,492 of CM063497.1, forward strand.
CGCTATTTTATTTAAATTTAAATAATTTTTCTTTTAGCTGTTTTATGAAGTAGTCTATTAGGGTTGTCATTCAGGGGGAAAGGAAATTATAAACTTTTTAATGCTCTTTCAGTTTGTTTCTTTTAATATTTTTAGATGTTGGATCTGTGTTTTAAGATTAAATTACCGGTATAGGACTCTCTAAGAAGAAATGTATGTCCTTTAAATCTTGAGAGGTAAGCAGTTTAAAATTCACATTTAATAAATTATTATATCAAGCTAAAACTTTAAAGATTCTTTGTCATTTTTATAAAAAAAAAAAAAATCTTAAAATTATTTCTGTGTAATATGTGGTATAAAAATATTTATAATAAAATAGTTTTTTTTTAAATTTGAATGAGTTATGTTCAAAGTGCTATTGGGAATTCCATTCTCTGCAAGTATTTTAATCAAGTGTTTTTCACCTATATCAGCCCAGCTATTTTCAAATATAAATTTTTAAAATATATTTTTTCTGTTAGATTAATTTTGCCCTTTATATACATTCAAAACAGACCCTTCACATAAAACAGATAAATTAGTTGTCCAGTAAAATAATTTATGGTTAAAATATTTATTTATGTAATTTATTTTATGGCCCTTAGCTTCAGAGACATTGACTGTTAGCTTATTTTTTACTCTGTGCAAGTTAACATTCAGAATGAGTATTTCATCATCCTATTTATGTATGTGACTAATGTTAAACTTAACCAGCAGTAATACATTGTTTCTAAAAATTGATGCATTATTTTGTATTCTCTGACACCAATTTGGAAAAATAACAAATAATAATACATCAATTCTAAAACTGGGGTTTCATCGTGAGAACTTGTCTACCAATGGAAAATAATTTTTAATCTACAATATTTTTTAATGACAAACTAAAATATTTTTAGATCAGTTTTATTTCAGTGATTTGTAAAAGTCTTTATGAGTAGGACCTAGTGTATCATAGGCCGTAAAGATCAAAAACACACCCAATCGCTTAATATACTACTCATTATTATTTTCATTTTATTCCATTTCATATTTCAGTTGTTTATCTTGTATATGTAGTAGCATACTCAAGTATAAATTGTGAAACTTTAAAAAAAGTTTTGTGTAGTTAAATTCTTTTCTTGTACAATGCAATATCACCAAAAATCTCATTATAATACCTAGATGTCAAAAGAATTCGAAGTGAAATTGGAAGCTGTAGATAATAAATGCTGGAAAGAGTACATAGTTGAGGTAGATAACGCCTGCAAAGAGCTGTTGTTTTCATAAAGAAGAACAATGAAATGGAAAATCATGAACGTAAATATAAAATTTCTGCTCTATAATAAATATTTAGTGCTTAGTAAATTTTTTTATTCAACATCAGTAGTTAATTAAGTTTTTATGATTAATAATATATAATAACTGAGTTAAAGTATTGTATGAATTAAATCATTTTATTTGTGGAATATAATTTAATGGAATAACAAATGCAAGAAAAGAAAATTTATGAAACCAATTATACAGCAGGACAACAGTCATCTATAATTTCAAACTAAATTTTTAGTCATACTTGAATGAAATTTCTTAATCTTGAATGAGAATTAATGAAGTGTATATGTATATGTATGTTTTAATACATAACTTGATATGTTGTATATGTCTAGATTAATTAGCAATATAAAGAGAAAAATATGTGGACATTTAATGTACTTTTAATCAATGTACTTTTAATTTTTCAAGTTATTCATGAAATTAGTTTAAATTTAGCTTATGTTGAGGAGCATAAATTAAATATTCTTCAATATTTACAAGGCAAATTTAAACAAATTCAATATTAAAAACTTACAGCATAATTTAAAAGATATTTTTCAAGTAAAATGAAATTACATAC
>CM063497.1:44292979-44307979 GCA_032207245.1 Pardosa pseudoannulata
GAAATATGGCTGTTATCTCCGAGTCCGATCTATGGAGCGTGTTGTTTAAAATAATTAGCCACTCAGGTAGCCGGACTGAATTTGATGTCCGATTCCTCCCATGAGCGTACCGCGAAGACTTGTAAAATACACAGTAAAATGATAGGGTATGAACTAGCATGATAACACCGCCAGTATAAGGAAATAAATACTTTAAAATAACTCTATTAGGACGTTAAAATTTAGTATCGCTTCTACAACTAGTGATAAATCTTAAGTAAGGTAACACTCTCTTAGCGATACTGATAGTTTATTAAAAATATATGTATGTATATATATATATATATATATATATATATATATATATATATATATATATATATATATATATATATATATATATATATATATATATATATATATATGTATGTATGTATGTATGTATATATATGTATATATGTATGCATGTATGTATATATATGTATATATGTATGCATGTATGTATATATATGTATATATATATGCATGTATGTATATATATGTATATATATGTATGTATGTATGTATATGTATATGTATGTATGTATGTATATATATGTATGTATATATATATATATATGTATATATATGTATATATATATATGTATGTATATATGTATATATGTATATATATATATATGTATATATATATGTATGTATGTATGTATATGTATGAATGTATATATATGTATGTATGTATATGTATATATGTATGTATATATATGTATATATGTATATATCTCTATATATATATATGTATATATGTATATATATGTATGTATATATGTATATATATATGTATGTATATATGTATATATATGCATATATGTATATATATATATATATATATATATATATATATATATATATATATATATATATATATATATATATGTATATGTACTTACATTTATAGTTGTGCATATAAAAAATTCAAATATTTTAGATAGTAAATTCTACAAGTACATGTACTTAACCTGTTTGTTGAAAGATCAGATTTAGTGCGAGTAAATCTTAAAAGAGGGCAAGGGACATAATCCAACGTAACTGTCCGGACAAAATTACCTAGCGGCCATTTCATAGAAACGGGTGTGACACATTGAACAACTTTTTATCATTTTTTTATAAAAAATAAAATATTTCAAATATATATTTTTTGTGAAGCAATTATAACACCTAAGGAAGGATTTGCCACAAATAAAGAATTTCTATTTCTCCTGTAAGCGTTTAAGAAATTCTAAATATGGAATACTTGTCTTATGACAGATGAAAATAATTCTTTAAAACCTTTTATGATTTGGAATACTTATCTTATGACTGATGAAAATAATTCTTTAAAACTTTTTATGATTTGGAATACTTGTTTTAAGACAGATGAAAATAATTGTTTAAAATCTTTTATGATTTGGAATACTTGTCTTATGACAGATGAAAATATTTCTTTAAAACCTTTTATGATTTGGAATACTTGTCTTATGACAGATGAAAACAATTGTTTAAAACCTTTTATGATTTACAATAGTTTTTGTATGACTGATGAAAATAATTGTTTAAACCTTTTAGGATTTGGAATACTTGGCTTGGAAAATTTGGAAATGAAAATAATTGTTTAAAATCATTTATGATTTGGAATACTTGTCGTATGACAGATGAAAATAATTGTTAAAACCTTTTATGATTTGGAATACTTATCTAATGACTGATGAAAGTAATTTTTTTAAATCTTTTATGATTTGGAATATTTATCTAACGACTGATGAAAATAATTCTTTAAAGCCTTTTATGATTTTGAATACTTTTCTTATGACTGATGAAAATAATTCTTTAAAACCTTTTATGATTTGTAATACTTATCTTATGACGGATGAAAATAATTCTTTAAAACCTTTTATGATTTTATGACTTTTATACTTTTATACTTGTTTAAATTTAGAGATAGTTTAAATTACTCGGTTCGTGAAATACCATTCTTCATGTGGATGAAGAAATCTGTCAAAAGATTTTTATCTTATGAAATACATTTGGTGTCTTGTAAAAGCTGTAATAATTGCCAATGGAAAAATTTGTTTGCTTCAGAAAATTATTTATTCTTCTTTTTAGTATAGAGTAAATGTTCAATATTTTAGGAACTGAAAGTCAAGACCTCTTACCCTTAAGTAAAATAACAATTGTTTAAATTTAGAGATAGTTTAAATTACTCGGTTTGTGAAATACCATTCTTCGTATGGATGAAGAAATCTGTCAAAAGGTTTTTATCTTAGGAAATACATTTGGTGTCTTGTAAAAGCTGTAATAATTGCCAATGGAAAAATTTGTTTACTTCAGAAAACTATTTATTTTTCTTTTTAGTATAGAGTAAAATTTCAATATTTTAAAAACTGAAAGACAAGGCCTCTTTCCTTTAAGTAAAATAACAATTGTTTAAATTTAGAGATAGTTTAAATTACTCGGTTTGTGAAATACCATTCTTCATGTGGAGGAAGAAATCTGTCAAAAGATTTTTATCTTATGAAATACATTTGGTGTCTTGTAAAAGCTGTAAAAATTGCCATTGGAAAATTTGTTTACTTCAGAAAATTATTTATTCTTCTTTTTAGTATAGAGTAAAAGTTCAATATTTTGAAAAGTGGAAGTCAAGGCCTCTTTCCCTTAAATAAAATAACAATTGTTTAAATTTAGAGATAGTTTAAATTACTCGGTTTTATCTTAGGAAATACATTTGGTGTCTTGTAAGAGCTGTAATAATTGCCGATGGAACAATTTTTTTACTTCAGAAAATAAGTAATTAAAGGATACATGGATAGTAATGTAATTTTTAACGAGGAAAGATAGACAAGCTTTTATACTGATTAAGTTTTACAAATGCGTTATAAAAGGTAAAGCATGATTGTTGAATAATTAATCTGAAACTAGGATTATGTAAAAGAGACAATTGTACCAAATTATATGATTCTTTTAAGGTTCATTTATTTCTGTTATTGAATGGCCATTTAAACTAAACCAGATACGTAATTGCTATCTACGGTGGCAGTAAGCATTGTGACAGGTTGTTCTCATTGTTTTGTAGTATTTCGTATGTGAAAATAAGCTCTGTGCAGTTTTAAATAGCGTTATTAAACCTGTGCTTGTCTTTTAAATCATATATGACATTCACGTCTAATCCTTTATAAGCTCGTATATTACTTGAGGTACACAAAGCACAATACTTTAAGAGAAAATAATTTGTTAAAGCATCTTAAATTTAATTATACAGGGTGTCCCAAAACGACCACATAAACTCTGGACAGCTAGATTCCTCGTTGAGAGTACATAAAAGCTGCTCAAAAAAGCGTTCTTGTACGATCCATAGTTTACGAGAAAAATACGAAAAGCAAAGTATGACGTTACTGCCGATGAAAGAAAAAAAACACTGTATTGGACATATCAACAGCAGTATGTACTCGGGCATACTCCCTAACAGTTCGTAAGGCATTTCTGTTACATCGGACGTACATCAGGTACATGTCGCAGCAGTCACGAACGGAATACTTGGCCGAACATTACCGGTAGCTGCAAGATGCAACCTTTTCAATACCAGTTCAACGGCGGCTTAACGTCATTCTATTGCGCGTGCATGCATATGCGATATTCGCGGCGAACGTTTTAACCCCTTCCGGTATAATTTAATAATGAAAAACTGTGCATGAAATAACCATTTAATTTTTATTTAAAAAACTTATTTCATTTTACAATTCTTATATATTCTTAATTAAAATCCACTTTTTACATAGTGTTAAATAATATCAGAAACAGTAAAATTAAGAAAATATCAAAGCAAAACATTAATAAGGAATACAGATAATAGTCTTCAAGCTAGTGGTACTTTTCAAAACAAAGTGCAAAGGAATTCTTAATTGTTTACACCGCCAAGTGGTCTCACTTTTAATTGGATTCTTGTAACACACACGGCATTTCTTAGTAGGTTTTCTTTTATTCTGACTCATTAATTTGGCAATGACTTGTACCAAGTAAACAATATGCAATAGTGACTTGTGATTTTCACAAGTGATAAAAGTGTTGCCAAATTCAGTACACTAGAAATTTTAAACTAAATTAATTATCATATTTAACAGTAACTTTAATCGCATGACGAGTGTAGCTCGTCATTGTGCGGTATGGAATGAAAAACTAATGACGAGCTAGACTCGTCATTTTACCGGAAGGGGTTAAACATTATCGTCTGGAAAGATATGCACATACTGTTGTTGATATGTCCAATAAAGTGTTTTTTTCTTGCGGCGGTAGTGACGTCATACTTTGTTTTTGGTATTTTTCTCGTAAACTATAGATCATACAGGAACGCTTCTTTGTGCACTTTTTATGTACTCCCAATGAGGAATCTAGCTGCGTAGAATGTATACGGTCGTTTTGGGACACCCTGTATGTTTCAGTTAGACGTATGAAATTTTTAAAATTTTATATTTAATATGTATTATATAATTATCCTCTCATGCGGGGACAATGAAAGCAATAATAAAATTTTGGTTTGATAAAACTGCAGCTAAAAGACAACATTTAATGATAAAACAGTTTTATGCTAGCAGAAAAAGAAAAACTGCGAAAGATTGTTTTATTACAAATTACAATTTTTTTTAACATTACGTTATACATATCAAAATTGAGTCTACCAGACTTTGTTAATCCTTTTTTTTTTCGAATAAAGAAACGAAATACAGGTCACAAACTGGCAACAGTTATTGCAGCACTTGAACCAAAGAGAGTTAAACCACTAGAAATGTTCACAAGCTGAATGAGTCTTGGTTTAACCCTCTGACTGCTCATCCCGCGATTTCCACGGGCAATTCAAATGTAGCAAAATTTGCTCATCCCGCAATTTTCGCGGGCATGTTGTTTTTCTTCCTTTATTAAGAAGCACATTCCGCCTTTTCAGCGTTTAACCAGTGGAATAAATTATACACAGTATTAGACATTTAATTAGGTAAATAGAATTATATGACTAGAACTATTATAGTTATATTAGATAACAGAATGATAAATAGTATGTTATAAATAGAAACTAACTATGTTAAAGTTGAAATTTATTATAAAAAAATGTTTAATGTGATAACATCTGAAATTAGTTTTTCTGAAAGCTTATTTTCTCATGATAAAAGTCAATATAAAAATTTTTTTCTAGAAAAGAATTAGTATTTCAATTCTCCAATATATATATATATATATATATATATATATATATATATATATATATATATATATATATTTATGCTTATATATATACATATTTATGTTTATATATATATATATATATATATATATATATATATATATATGTATTATATATATATATATATATATATATATATATATATATATATATATATATATATATATATATATATATATATATATATATATGTATATATATATATATATATATATATATATATATATATATATATATATATATATATATATATATATATATATATATATATATATATATATATATATTATATATATATATATATATATATATATATATATATATATATATATATATACTTAAATTATGCAAAAATAATACGCAATTTTTAAAGAGATCTCGGTTTACAAATTGAGCAGTCAGAGGGTTAAAAGAACTTTGAGAAAATGTTGACATTTTATAAGTTGTAGAGTAATGGTATCATCAAATAGAATAAAAACTGTCGAATTCTTCCTGAATGGTGTTTGTGTATACGTATGTGTGCGCACATGAAATACGCATATTTACACATACATATAAAAATACGTAATTTGAGTATGTAGAAATGTATCAACATACATGTATTTGCTTATTACTTATTCGCATGTTTAAATATAATATTAAGTTGGGTAAAAAGAAATTCATTATTTTTTTCGGTAGATGGCTGTAGTGATCGATATTTCGTAAAGTATCAATCAAACAATTTCAAATTTATGCTCGTTGTCAAGGTGACATGTAACATTAAAATTTTTTTAATTGTTTTTTGTTTGGTCTATTCAGTTAAAAGTTACAAAGTGTTAAAAATGGAAGACAACAAAGAGATAATTCGGTACATTTTACAGTTTTTCTTTGATAAAGGCGAAAATGCAAGCCAGGTGGCTGAAATTGTGAATGGTGTTTATGGTGCCGGTACTGTAACAGATAATTACGTGCAATTTTGGTTTCGTCGATTGCGTTCAGGCATTTTTGATGTTACAGATGCACCTCGCACAGGCAGGCCCGTCGTCGAAAATGACGAAAAACTCACAGAAATAATCGAAGTTGACCGGTATGTTAGTAGTCGTAGCATCGCCCAGGAGCTAAAGATCGACCATAAAACAGTTTTAAACCATTTGCGCAAACCTGAAAGAAAAGAAAAAAAAAGAAGCTCGATGAAAAAAGAAAAAAGAAGCTTCCAAAAGAAGCTCGATGTTTGGATGCCACACCAATGAGGAATTTGCACATGTGGGGGATTCGAACAACATAGTGTTTTTCTGATAATTTCAGACTCGTAGATTCCTAAAATGTTCTCAAAAATGTAAAAAACTGGGTCCATCATTTAAAAAATTAATTTTAATGTTAAGCGAAAATCACGTGACATCAAAACGCTCCGTGATTGGTTGTGATGTCATCGTTCATGCAGACCAATATTTTTATATTGCTTTTAAGCGCGCACTATTTTCCGATTCTGTTTTTGCAAGTTCTTAAATTTTCTAGCTATCAAAATTTATTTTTATTTAAACCTGAAGGTTTATTTTATCGATCTCGATAGCTTAGTTATCTCAATTTGTCATAAATGTCTCTTCTACCTGGATTTACCAAAGGACAGTCAGACAACCTCCCGAAAATTGACAGCATGTCAATGTTTTCTTTCTTGGCAAAAAACCCAGATTTTATGGGAGCAGAAATACGAGGAATTAAAACCCAAAGGTATGTAAAATCATTTATATTTTTTTCCAATTTTACTTAACATGTATTAATACTTTATTCATGCTAAACACAGCTCTTTTGTTTGTAAACACAAACAAGTCAAATAAATATACATATATCATATACACACACATTTGTAGTAGCATCGTTTTTTATAAATAGAGACGGATGTAATATTAAAATAAAAATTAGAGGAGGTATTTATTGTGAGACCGGTCTCATTAGCCTTCGTGTTGCAAAAAGTAGACCGTAGAACTCCAAAACAAACTAATTCTTAGATATTTTAAATATGATGAAAAGAAATTTAAAATCTTAAAACGGCTTTACTTAAATATTTATACATTTTTAAATAGCAATACAATTTTATTGCCTTTAATATTAATGTCAAATTAAAAAATGTATAAAATTTCTCAAATTAAATTTAATTTTTAAAGTAATATCATTATTAAGTATTTTAAAAATATTATACTTTTTTTCAAATTAGTCACCAATTTAATCGAAAAATATCACTGTGATTTGATACACAAGAAAGTATGCATCTCTGAAGAAAATATTTATAATATCTTGAAAATACATAACTTTCCCCTCCCCCGAGTTATTTATTAGATAATTATATGCTTTAGATATTTATATGTTTTTCGATATTTATATGCTTTATAAAATATATATTGTACTTGAACTCTGTGATAATACTCGAAAATTAGCAGTTTTAAAAGTTAAATAGCAGTGGTTAATCAACAATCCTTTTAAAGGTATAGATGTAATTTTATATACTTGAATTGTTCTAAATTAGTAATATTTAAACAAATGCAAGCATTTATTTACCGAAAAGTGGTCTTCACAAACCCATAGAGATGATTTATATGATAATTTGGGGTTTAATTTCTCATCCCTTTTTATCGCAGTTGTCCAGATTTTACGTGTATGTGGGTCTTTCGGGACGCTGAAAAATATCTTCTCATTGCAATTAGTTGTTGTATTTTTACAGAGTGGCACAATACAATATTTAGAGTATGATTTTTTAATGCCAGACATAACAAAAAAATTTCTATTATATGCGATACTTTACACAAAAACAAATTTAAAAGTTGCCTTTTAATATGTAAACAGGATAGGGGCTCGGTGTCTACATGAACTATGACGTCACAAACTCGGCGGAGAAAAAGTATCGTTTTTGAGAGACGTTAAAGAGTCCGCTATAAAACCCATTAGAAATCACTCATTAGGCCCCCAAATGAAAGAAAAATAGCTACTGTCTTGCTTACTTTTTTGTCTTCTATCATTTAAAATCAAAATTAGAAAACGTGAAAATTCCTCATTAACACCAAAAAACATGATGGATCAAATTGCTGTCTGCGAAGGCTTGACCAAACGGAATTAAATCGACCCATTTCTTACACGGGTGGTGACTGGGGATGAGAAATGGCTCAAATACGACAATGTTGTGCCAAAAGGATCGTGGTCGATGCGCGATGAAGCAGCTCAAGCGGTCGCCAAACCAAGACGGGAAGATTCTACTGTGTATTTGATGGGACTGGAAGGGAATCATTTATTATGAGTTGCTTCCGTATGGTCAAACACTAAATTCAGATCTCTACTGTTAACAACTGGACCGTTTGAAGCTAGCGATTGACCAGAAACGGCCAGAATTGACCAACAGAAGAAGTGTTGTGTTCCATCAGGACAACGCCAGGCTACACACGCTTGTAGTGACTCACAAGAAACTCAGACAGCTTGGTTGGGAAGTTTTAATGCATCCACCATATAGTCCGGACCTGGCACCAAGCGATTAACACCCTTTTCTCCCATTTAAAAACTTCCTGAGTGATAACAAATTGGGATGAAGAGAAGATTGCGAAAATCGATTACTAGAGTTTTTCTCCAATAAGAACCAAGACTTCTATGAGAGAGGCATTATGAAGCTACTTTTAAAATAGCAACAAATTATAGAACAAAATGGTGCATATTTGACCCAAATCGGACAATCCGAAACATGTTAAATAAAGTCATTAATTTTACGCAAAAATAATGGATTTTTTTCCCCCAACCTAATATTTTTATTCTATTAGATTTAAAAAGATTAGTTTCTAACTTATGTATTTCAATTTTACGTATTATTTTGGAATGAATTATTATTATTTCACTTATTAAATTTCTTTTTTTTTCAGTTGGTGTACATATTTTATGCTTTTTTTAATGTTTTAATTTTTATTTAAGATGATTGCGAAAATCGATTACTAGAGTTTTTCTCCAATAAGAACCAAGACTTCTATGAGAGACGCATTATGAAGCTACCTTTAAAATGGCAACAAATTATAGAACAAGATGGTGCATATTTGACCCAAATCGGACAATCTGAAACATGTTAAATAAAGTCATTAATTTCACGCAAAAATAATGGATAACTTTTTCCCCAACGTAATAGATAAAAATTACTGTTCATAATAAATGTAAATATATCTGAAATTTTATAGACGCATTAAAATATAAATACACTATTAACTATTAAAACACGTCTATTATATATATTTTTCGGCTAAGAGACTCCCCATGCAGGGAAAATAGAAGCCACCGATAATGGCACCTCGGAGAAGAAAAAAATCGTCAAAATTGCATGCCCGCAAGCAAACTATAATCAGCGAAATTTGTCAGGCATTAATAGTTTCACAGATTACAGACAAGTATCTGTTATTAATACGCCGAGATCTGTCTGGTATTCTGCCGACGCATTTTTCGATATGTTAAGTGAAGAAAAGCGGCTTAAAGCAAATTTATGTCTATAATGATTATGCATTCATTCGTGTAGAGCAGAGGTTCCCAACCTTCTTTTAGACTACCACCTCCTGCACAAGAAAAATATTCAAACGCTCTCTTTTCCTTAGTAAAAAATTATGTAAAAAATTTAATTGTTTAGTATATTATTTATGTTTTTAAGTCTATGATGATTATGCATTTATTCGTATAGAACAGAGGTTCCGAACATTTTCTTTATCACTTTCTCCTTTCGATGAAAAAAAATATTTGAACTCCTCATGTTCCATAATAATACTAAACATTAAAATATTGATGCATATTTTCTATATCTATTTAAACCTATGACGACTATGCATTAGTTCGTACAGAACAGTGGTTTCAAACCTTTTCTGGATCATCGCCTCCTTTACCAAAAAACAAAATAGTCGAATGCTCCATGTTCCATAATAATACCAAACATTAAAATATTGATGCTTACTTTATATGACGATTATGCATTTCTTCGTACAGTACAGTGGTTTATAACCTTTTCTGGATCACTGCCTCCTGTCATTCATCATTCGTCATTCATCATTCATGTGTGCATCATTCATCATTCATCTCTGTTGCATATTTTCTATATCTGGTTAAGCCTACGACGACTATGCATATCGTACAGAACAATTTTCAACCTTCTCTGGATGACTTCTTTTTTCCCAGAAAACAAAATATTCGAACGCTCCATGTTCCATAATATACCTAACAATAAAATATTGATATTTGTTATTAATTCATAAAGAGTGATACAAAAGGAAAAAATAGAATAAATAACTTATTGTAAGTATTGTAACACTAGCATATAGACCTTCATATGACTGAATCAGTAAAATTTTTAATTTTCCAGAATTGTAAAGTACCCTATGAGGCAAGTAAAAAAATGGTCTGTTTTTCTGCTGAGAATTATCTGGTACAAGCTCAGTAATATGTTTATCTTCATACTCCTCTATAGTCTCCCGATAATGTGAATGCAGTTTACGATCTCGTTGAATTAATTTAGAAAGATAATTCAAAGTTTTCTTAGCTACGTCGAAATTATCGTTCAGTTCTTCCCAATTTTTGTGCCACAGTAATTAATGGAAGTAAAAGAATGAAACTATCAGTTCCACTACACCCTGAAGGTAGATAGAATTTGTTGTTAATACCGGTGATAAAGTTTTCATTGCAACAAAAAATAATCGATGATTAAATTGAAAATTATCACATATGTACTTAATCTATTATTTAAGCCAAATATAAAAGAAAATTATTTACATCATATCTAAATTCAGTGATAAAACGTATCTAAATAATGCAGACGATATTTAAATAATTTAAAATAAGAAATGATGAAATGAGATGGTTAAAGGAATTGCGTCATAATGCTAGAAAAAAAAATATTTTCATCTACTTATGATTCGATAAATTAATAAATTTAGGGCCATTTTCACCAAAATCGTTTGACGGTTAACCGTGATTAACCCATGGTACCAACCAATAGTAGAACGCAAATCTTCGTTTAAACAGAGATTTATCGCGGTTAGCCGTTAAACGACTTTGGTAAGAACGGCCCTTAACTGTCTGCTCTTAACTGGGAAAAATAGGGCTGGAAATAATGGCATTAAACTCTCCAAAAGCGGGAAAGGGTGGATTTAGAACGTTTAAAACCGACAGTATTTTTCACTGTGATATGAAACATATTTACACCAATTTATTTTAAAATCGTACCGATAATTTAGGAGAAGATAAACTTTGCTTGCTTTGAATTTTGCTAACTCTAACTCATCAAGAATCCAATATGGTTGCCTCTATCCATTCTAGATCCAACCGTTTCATAAATTCGAGGACAGACGAACAGATAACTTAGGCTATTATTATATAGGGGATTGTACTTTGTTATTATTTTGTAAAGAGAGGAACAAAGGTGAAAGATAGAATTAATCCCTTATTGTAAATATTGTAAAATTTTCTTGTACATGCGGTCTTTTACTTTATTCTTAAACTTGAGTCAGCAACTGTATTTTTAACCCTTTGACAGTTTTCTTTTTTTCCAGCTTAGGCTATTATTATATAGGGAATTGTACTTTGTTATTATTTTGTAAAGAGAGGAACAAAGGCGAAAAATAGAATTAATCCCTTATTGTAAATATTGTAAAATTTTCTTGTACATGCGGTCTTTTACTTTATTCTTAAACTTGAGTCAGCAACTGTATTTTTAACCCTTTGACAGTTTTCTTTTTTTCCAGAATTCGGTCAGAAAAATGTCACATTTTTTTTATTGCATTTTTTTGTTCATTTAAATTTTTAAGTAAAGATATGCTATTAAAATTAACATTTCTAATATTTTTAAGCATTTATTACAACTTTTTTCTTTCTATGAAAGCATCATCGAACTCAAGTTTACCTTTAGTCTCATCGATATCCACGTTAATTTTTGGAATTCCAGTGAAAGCAAATCTAGGAGGCGGATCCGAAGGATTATCACAGTTAAAATTCAAAAAATTTTCTTGCTTGATTGATTCCATCTGTACTACTATCAGAGTCAGTACTATCCAGGTCATCTAGTACACTTTCGCTACTATCATTTACAGCTAATTCAGTTTCTGATTACGAGTCACAGTTCGAATCACAAGAAATCAGCTCCATACGCTCAGAATTATCCATTATTTAAAAGTAAAAATATATTATTCAACTCTTACATCAATAAAATTATCAGGCGGGTAGTAAAATATAACCAGAAAGCTATACTCTGAAAGATAACAATTCGTCTTCTGATACAAAACATGCGAAAAAACCCGCGCTTTTGAACCAATCAGAGTAGAAAATACAATAAACTGCAAACTGTCATTTACTGGACCATCTATACGAATAAATTGTCACTAAAATTGAAAAAAATAAGGCGGAAACAGTGCAAGCGAAATAGAAATCAGATTGCCCGTACGGCGTACGGGCAAATCAGTAAAGGCCCAAATGCTGTGCCCGTACGGTGTACGTTTAAAAAAAGGAAGGGTGTAGATTTATATATGTCGTCATATTTAAATCTACACCATGGATATTCAGATATTAGCTCGTATGTCCCTCGCTTACTCATAAATCTTCGAATTTGTTTTCATATTTTTGATTTTGAAACTAAATTGCATTGAATGAAAAAAAATCCCATTTTACGCTATCACCTCAATCTAAATCTCACCCAATCATAAGGCATTTTCAATACTTTTGCCAAGCCCAGCGTCTGCAAGATATACGGAGGGGTGTGGAACATTATTGATACAGATCACCATAAATCGTCTACAGCCATTTCCGTTAATTGATACACAAATTATTGTGTACATATAATGCGTCACCGCCGATTCGGTAGCAGTCGACCGATATATTGGTATTCCGCGTATGTGCGGACCGAGACAAAATGTCAACCCACACTCTTGGCGGGTGACAAATATTTGAGTGGGTTGTGTCAGATAATAAGACACGTCTGGATCGCAGCGAATTTGTCTTGATTCTAAGCAACGCCAGGTGATGTTGCTTTAAGCTGCAGTTGCTTTATGTCAGGTTGGGTTTGGTTTTGCTATTGCTAACAAAAAAGCAAATATTATTAACACTTGGCATGCGGGTATGCTTCACCGTCAACTTACAGCTTGCAGCGGGCGTTTTTCGTGAATCGCGCAAAAGTTTAATTATTCAGAAAAATCGCCGTAAATCGAAAATTATTTTATTTTTACGAACGAAATTGTTTTACCCTTTAATATACAAGGTTCTGACAAAATAAATTGTTTCAACCCATGACTTTTCACGACTTTCCCTGATTTAGTGGATCATTTTCCATGACTTTAAAAAGCTTTCGTTAGAGTATATATAAATAAAACTTCTGATGTACATACGAATAAAATATATTCTTTTAGTGAAATTAAAGGATTTTTATAATAAAAAAACTATAAACTTACTTTATAAGTGTTAATAAACTCACATACATAAAATAAATTGTTGTATCTACATACCTAAGTTTAATCATATAGCAATTTTTCAATCAAAATGTTTCCAATTTGAATTCAGGATACTTTGGTATTATCCAGGTGACCATTAATAATAGCCAAATATAACTCTATAATGTTTATATACAGTATCCCTAGGGATAAACTTATATTTTGTGCAAAAATCTTAATTTTTATTAAAAAATATTAATTATTATATTAATAAAATTTTAATCTACAATTTAAGAAAAAAACCAGAATAATATAGATTTACCCACCCATTAAGCTTTGAGTTTTCTTGGTGAACAAATTTTACTTGGTAATAGGGTCAATAGGATAATACATAAATACCAAACTCAGTAACTTCAGCCAAATGACAAGAAAATATAGAATTAAACAATTCAATGCATTTTTTTTAATCGGTAGTTTAGCGGATCCATGACTTTTCATGACTTTTACTCATTTTACTTGAAAAATCAAGACTTTAATGACAAAATTAATCTATTGTTTAAATCCAGAATTTTCCATGACTTTCCCTGACTTTCCAGGTGCGCGGAAACCATGTATATACTGTATGATTATTTAACAAAAAAAAAAAAAAATTATGAAATCACAAAAATAAACGATTTTTAAAATTAAAGTCCGATTATCTGCCAGCGCCTATTTCTTCATCACTATCTTTGTCACAACGCCTCATTTTATCAATTTTGTATTCAACTATAAAAAAACAAAGCTTCAAATTGACAAAAGACGACTTGTACGTTTTGGAGCTAGGAATTCGTTTGAAGAAGAAATAACGCAACAAAAGACCGAGTCACTCGACAATCATGACTTGTGGAACGAAAAAATGCAAAGCGTTGCTACCCAACAACACGCATATAATGTCACACATTCATATAATTATACGTATTTAGTAGATTTGGGGTGGTTAGCGGGTATCCATCAAAAATTTACTAAATACGTATTTTTACGTGACCCGCGCTGTAGTGACAGACTGAAAAAACGTAAAAGTACGTTGCCCGCACGCGAAGTGTTAATGAAACTAACTTTGTATTGTTGTAACTTTGGCACAGTGTGTCAGAAAATATTTAAAATTTTTGAAAGTAGTTCTCAATTTTCACCTTATAGAAAAAAAATCTTCTTTTTAGAAACAAAATGAATTTAACAAAAATAATCCCTTATATAATAATATCCTGAGTTATCTGTCCATCTGTCCTCGAATTTAGAAAGCGGTTGGACCTGGAATGGATAGAGGCATCCATATTGGATTCTTGTAGCAAAGGTTAGGGGTAGCAAAATTCAAAGCGAGTAAAG
>CM063497.1:44312979-44322979 GCA_032207245.1 Pardosa pseudoannulata
GAAAATTATTACGAATGGTTTTGATAGTATTTACTAGTAAATGACCTAAAAGCTTTAAATTTGGATAATTTTTAATGATGTTACACTCATAGTTAGATATAAAGGTAATGGAAATTCGTTAAAAATTCAATGTGTATGATTTTGAAGGACCAAAATCTTTTACCAAATGTAAATTAAGCAAAGATTTTAGGTGATTCACTAGTCCAGTATATAAGAAATGTGTTGCATCAAAACATATTGAAATAATTTAATTTATTAAAAAATTGGACCTTGAAAAAAACCTGATTTTTTTACTAAATTTTCTTTATTTATTAGAAATTTTATAAAAAGTTCTCCAGGAATAATTTTTCAAGTGCAATTCTCTATGATAATATAAAAAATATATCTAAAAATGTAAAAACATGAACTAGTTTTTACGTTTAAAGAAAAAAGTTCTCCGAACATAGACGAATACATTGAAAGTTAAATATATTTAAAACTGCTAGAACAATGCGTTCTCATAATTTATCTGGTGTAATTAAATATCAATAATTGCATTTTTAAGAGGAGATTGCAATTAATATATCAATGAGGTTTTCTCGTTAGTAATAATCTACTTTGTCAAACCTTTTAAGGAGTCATTCTTTAGGTTTTGGAGTTTATGTATCGGTAGAAGTTTGTTAAGGTATCCGCCTACGTTGAAAACTTTTTTATTTCTCTTTTGTAAAATTTCAACTTTTAGGCTTCCAAATCTATCTTTGTTTTGTCGGCATTTTAAAGAAAAGTTACAGCTGTTTAAATATCAGTGACAGCTGTCAAAACAAAACGGAAGTAGTGACTTCGGAACCGGAAGTTTCGAATTTAAAACATTTTAAAGAGCATTTTTTGGACAAAACTTTTTAAATTTTCATGAAGATTAATTAGTTTAAATATTTTTCTAGTATATTTAATAATTATCAACTTGGCAATTAGAAAATTTTGAAGCAAGAAATTGTGGGGAATTTTAAATATGTATTTTAATTTTTTAAAAGTTAAAATAGCTTTCATAAACTTCAAATGTGTTTTTCTCAGAACGGTATTTTTAATAAAATGTCGAAACTTGAAATGTGATTTCTCTAAAATTTCTTAAAATATTTTGTTGAAAATTATTACGAATGGTTTTAATATTATTTACTCATACATGACCTAAAAGCTTTAAATTTGGATAATTTTTAACGATGTTACACTCATAGTTAGATATAAAGGTAATGAAAATTCGTTAAAAATTCAATGTGTATGATTTTGAAGGATCAACATTTTTTACCAAATGTAAATTAAGCAAAGATTTTAGGTGATTCACTAGTCCAGTGTATAAGAAATGTGTTGCATAAAAAATATTGAAATAATTTAATTTATTAAAAAATTACACTTTTGAAAAAACCAGATTTTTTTACTAAATTTTCTTCTTTTATTAGAAATTTTATAAATATTCTCCAGGAATAATTTTTTTAAGTGCAATTCTCTATGATAATATAAACAATAAATCTAAAAATGTAAAAACATGAACTACTTTCTACATTTAAAGAAAAAAGTTCTCCGAACGTAGACGTATACCTTAAAAGTTAAATATATTTAGAACTGCTAAAATAATGCGTTCTCATAATTTATCTGCTGTAATTAAATATCAATAATTGCGTTTTTAAGAGGATATTGCAATTAATTATATCTCAATGCCGTTTTCACGTTAGTAATAATCTACTTTGTCAAACCTTTTAAGGATTCATTCTTTAGTTTTTGGAGTTTATGTGTCGGTAGAAGTTTGTTAAGCAAATTATAAAACAAGATAACAGGGTGAAAATAAAATAAAAATTAAAATAATGTGAATTACTAGTGATATCACGGGATCAGTAAAATTTTTAATTTTCCAGAATTGTTAAGTACCTTATGAGGATGGTAAAAAAAAATAATTTGTTTTATGGCTGAGAATTATCTGATCCACGTTCAATAATTTGTTTATCTTCACACTCCTCTAAAATATCGCGATACTGTTAATGTAGTTCAAATACAAATTGAATTAATTTAGAAAGTTAATTCAAATTTGTCTTAGCTAAGTCAAAATTATCGTTGAGTTCTTCCCAATTTTTTTTACCACAGTAATTAATGAAAGTGAACGAAAGAAACTATCATTTCCACTACACCCTGTGTGTGTGTGGGGAGGGGGGGTGGATAGAAATTGTTGTCAATACCGGTGATAAAATTGTCATTAAAAAAAAAATAATCGATGATTCAATTTAAAATGATCCTATATGTACCTAATCTATTATTTAAGCCAAATATAAAAGAAAATTATTTACGTCATATGTAAGTTCAGTGATAAAAGGTATTAAAATAATGCAGACGATATTTAAATAATTTAAAATAAGAAAGGATTAAACGATATGGTTAAAGGAATGACATCATAATGCTAGGAAATTGTTCTTTTTACCTATTTATTTTGTGATGAATTGATAAATTTAATCGCTTGCTCCTAACCGGGGAAAATAGGGCTTCAAATAATGTCGTTAAACCCTAGAAAAGGGGAATAGGGGATTTCGAACGTTTCAAAGACGACAGTATTTTGTGCTGTGATATGAAGCATATTTATACCAATTTATTTTAAAATGAGATCAATAGTTTAGGAGAAGGTTAACTTTAATCGTTTTGAATTTTGCTAACCCTAACTCATCAAGAATCCAATATAGATGCCGCTATCCATTCCAGGTCCAACCGCTTCATAAATTAAGGACAGACGGACTGATAACTTCTAAAAAAGAAGATATAATAAAAGAAAATTATTTACTTAATATCTAAGAATAGTGATAAAAATTATGAAAATATTGCAGACGATATTTAAATAATTTAAAATAAGAAAGGATTGAATGAGATGGTTAAAGGAATGACGTCATAATGTTAGAAAAAATGTTATTTTTCCTATTTATTATGTGATAAGATAAATTTAATCGCTTGCTTATAAAGCAATAGAGCTAGAAATAATGGCATTAAACTCACTAAAATTGGGGATAGAGGTGGATTTCGAACGTTTTCGAACTCGCTTTGAATTTTGCTAACCCTAACTCATCGAAAATCCAATATGAATGCTTCCATCCATTCCAGGTCCAACCGCTTCATAAATTCGAGGACAGACGGACAGATGGACACACAACTTAGGCTATTATTATAAAGAGGATTCTTAACCCTCTAAGCGGTTCACACGTACAATTCCGCCAAAGCGATGATGTCTTCAAAGCGGTTGTCATGTACAATTTTCGACCTCCAAAAACGTTCCGAAAATGGATGTAATGTACATTTCTGCCAGTGTTTTCCCCTATGGAGTTTTGAGGTAGGAGGGTCAGGTCGATTGTTTAGGAACTGCACACCTACTCTCTGAGGCACAAAGATGCTGATAGCTTTTCATGGCTTTGTAAATTTCTATTTCGAAGTATTTCGTTTGCGGTGACAGATGTATCTCTAATTGCACCACTTAAATAGCTTGGATGACTTTCGTAAAAGAGATAGAAATCATTTTCTTAAAGAATGTTTTTATTTGTACTTTTAGAACCCATTATTTCTTATGGGATGATCTTCGAGACTTGACGAGCTTTATGTGTATTAAAAATTAACAATCTATAATGTATATTTATATATCTATTTATAACCGGAAGTAAAGGGACAGTAACCAGGGTGTGTTTCCCTTATTCCAGTCTAGTCGACAAAGGGTGTAGTAAAACAATCATAGAACACTTTGGTCACTGACACAATGAAATTTTAGCATATTATTGGAGACTTTTTTTCCTCAGTGTGTTCCACTCGAAGGGTTAAGCCAAGATGTATATTGGGGCCAAATTTTAACTTTTTAAAATATAAAAGGCTCATTTTTATAGGTTAGTTGTCCGTTCAAATAATATCTATGAGCTTTCTGCTATAAATTAAACCCTGCATTATTATAAAATGTTTGCAGTAAACAGTAAATAAAAAAAGCTAAAGAAAGAAACTCAAATTCATAAGGTTAATTTTGGGACCACCATATAAATGCGTCAACTTTGTTGCCTATGAAGGTACAACAAAAAGTGCAACCACATTTTTCAGAAATACGCACACCCTGCTGGTGGTAAGTAGCTGTCAGATAAGCAGAATCTATTATTTAAGCCTTGGCTTAAATAATAGATGAGGTACACATGTGATAATTTTAAATTTAATCATCGATTATTTTTTATTGCTGTGAAAACTTTATCACCGGTATTAACAACAATTTCTATCTACCTCCAGGGTGTAGTGGAAATGATAATTTCATTCTTTTACTTCCAATAATTACTGTGACAAAAAAAATTGGGAAGAACTTATCGATAATTTCGACGTAGCCAAGAAAATTTAACTATTATCTTTCTAAATGAGTTCAACGTGATTCTAAACTGCATTCACAGTTCCATGAGACTTTAGAGGAGTATATATCTTTGAATATTAAGAATTTTGTCCGTTTGTGTGTTTGTTTTTTATACATAACCACACTGCAATCGATTCGCTATCGATTCGCTCAATTTTGGACATCATTGATATATTACCCCCAAATAATCACCATCAATATCAAAACCTCTGATGTCCATCCTATCACGTAATATGGCAAGATAAATTAAAGTTGGCAACCAACATGCGATCTGTAAAGATAAACAAATTATTGAGCGTGTACCAGATAATTGTCAGCCAAAAAACAAACCATTTATTTATCTGTCTTATAGGGTACTTCACAATTCAGGAAAATTAAAAATTTTATTGATCCCGTTATATGACGGGCTATAGGCTAGAAAGTTTAATAAGCTGTTAGGGTAATAAGTAAAATGTTTTTCTTAACACATTCTGTGCGGGTACATTTCGCAGAGGAATTGTACCGGGAGCGGGCATTTTGTGCGTAAGTTTAGTTATTCAATTAAATCTCAATAGATTTAAAATTATTTCATTTTTTAACCAACTGTTCTTATTTATATTGAAATATATAAACAAATATTTAAATAGAAATATATAAATAACAACCATAAGATTTTTGTAAAAAAAATATTTTTTTAGTGGATAAATATACAATAGTATCGTAAACAGAAAAAAATCAAATAGAAATAGAAGTATATAGTTTTAATTTTTTTCGAATTATGTTATATATAAAAATTTTTACATTATAAGAAAATGAAAAGAGCAGTCATGAAACTAATAATGTAAAAACTAGTTTTATTTGCCTCGTTTTTTCCAGAATCTCTGTAGTAGACAAGAACATTCGGCTTCGTTTTCCTGTGTATACCGTTATTTTTGTACCCACAAACAAACCATGTTGTTACACTAACCCGTACTAGTATGTGACCCCGCTCAAGTATCAATCGTCAGAAAATGTACTAGTTCGTGTTCCGCGCTCAAGTATCAATCGTCAGAAAACGTACTAGTACGTGTCCCGCATACAATGTGTTAAGGAGAAAAATTCAATTTTTTCAAATAATTTTTGGGAATATATATATATATATATATATATATATATATATATGATAATAGACACGACAACTTCAAGCTAAAATTGTTACTGATCCCGTCAAATGACGGGCTATATGCTAGAAAGTTTAATAAGCTGTTAAAGTAATAAGTAAAATGTTTTTCTTAACATATTGTGTGCGGGTACATTTCGCTGCGGAATAATACGGGGAGCGGACGTTTTGAGTGTAAATTTAGTTATTCAGTTAAATTTCTATAGATCGAAAATTATTTCGTATTTTATATTGAAATATATAAACAAATATATAACAACCATAAGATTTTTATAAACAAAAAATATATTTTTTAGTGGATAAATTTATAATAGTATCGTAAATATGAAAAATAAAATAGAAATAGTAGTATATAATTTTCGAATTATGTTATATATAAACATTTTTACATTATAAAAAATGAAAAGAGCAATCATAACTAATAATGTAAAAACTAGTTTTTATTTGTCTAAATTTTTCTAGTATCTATGTTGTAGACAAGAACATTCGGGTTCGTTTTTCTGGGTATACCGTTATTTTTGTGCCCACAAACAAACCACGTTGTTACACTAACCCATATTAGTACGTGACCCGCGCTCAAGTATCAATCGTCAGAAAAGTACTAGTACGTGACTCGCGCTAAAGTATCAATCGCCAGAAAACGTACTGGTACATGTCCCGCGCTCAAGTATCAATCGTTAGTAAACATACTAGTACGTGACCTGAGCTCAAGTATCAATCGTCAGAAAACGTACTAGTACGTGTCCCGAGCTCAAGTATCAATCGTCAGAAAACGTACTAGTACATGTTCCACATACAATGTGTTAAGCAGTAGGTCCCAGTCTCATTAGCCCTGGTGTTGCAAAAATGTAAACAGTAGCGCTCCAAACTAATCTAAATAAAAAATTCATAAAGAATAAAAATGACTTAAAAATTTGTGGATTGTTTATAATACTATTCTCTATTTACTCTCAAAAACGAAACGCGTTCTAAGAAAACATAAAAATTCTGCAAGCTATTTTTAGCGGTATCTAAAATATTGTGTTAAGGAGAAAAATTCAATATTTTCATATAATATTTAAGAATATATATATGATATTAGACACGACAGCTTCAAGCTAAAATTGTTACTGATCCCGTCATATGACGGACTATATGCTAGTAAGTTTAACAAGCTGCTAAGGTAATAAGTAAAAAGTTTTTCTTAAGCTAGGAAGACGACTGGAAGTTATCGTGTTGCCTAGGATGACAAAAATGCTACAGCTGGCTCTGTGTTTTCCATTTTTGATAAGTATATCATCTGAGTGTTTCATATTCAATTTCCGAACTTGTTAGCACTGTACCGTTCGACTGTATCTTATTAGAGTAACTCCTAGACGTTTTACATGATTGCTTCTAGACCGATTTGACGTTTCGACGTGTGACAGGAATACCTAACGAGATCCTATAATGGATCACGCCCAACTGTTTTGCTCTGGAAAGGGAGCGGTTGGGGACAATCGAACACAAAAAGGCAGGATCAAGTGTAGTCAGCTGCTCGGGTTGAAGTTTTCGAGATGTCGAACTTCCCCGAGAACGTCGAAACATGTGATCAGAGTTTGAAATATGCGCTACGCGAAATACAGAATTCCTGTTACAAACAAACTGTTTGTGATTGAAGCATTTAGGGGATGTATGCTTTTATATTTTCTATTATTGGATTTTAACACAGTTGTTCCATTCCCGTTAGCTATTGGTATGTAACGGATGGAGTTATATGACAGGAATATGTTAATTGTTCGTATTCCTTGGTAGGTAATAATTCTGCTCTAGTTTTAAAGCAACAAGCACACGATTATATAAATACATATAATGCGTGTGTGTGTGTATGTGTGTATGAATATGTGGATGTATGTATATGTATATATGTTACGGTGAAAGACCGAAAACTGGAGAATGTCGACTTTCACCGGTGAATGTCAACATTCACGTAGTCGTTTGGTGTATTTCCGAAATATTTGTTAAATACCCTTATTTCTGACTCACACCAGTAAAAGTCGACATTTACTATGCACTAATGGTGAACATGTCGTATATTTATATTTTCCTCTTCGTAATTTAGTGAAATCTATAGTACTAGCATATACAACTGTTGAACTTAAAACAAATCGATTACTCTTAGAACGGAAAATCATTTCAATAATGAACTAAATTATCTGATTGACGTTATACTATCTTATTTGTTGCAACAATTTAAACTGTTATAGCAATTTGAATTGCACAAGAGTCCCTTACATTTACAATGGTATTAAGTAATGAAACATTTCTTTTTGCTAAGACAGAGTTTACAGCCATGACCGCCACTTCTCGAATTAGCTGCAGCGGCTTCTCTCAGCGACATTTCTTGAGAAGAAATCTCATCTATGGAGAGTAACTTTTCTTTACAAAATATAAACTGATTACGGGTATAAAGCTGCTTGAGGGTACCATTTTTGTTTACTAATTTATAAAAGTCGGAATCTTCTATTCCAACAACAACCGCCAATACATTTCGGGCATCTGTACGACCACGGTCGACATCAGGGACTTGTATTCGCACAGTGTCATCAATTTGAGCAGGAGGAAATTTTCTTTTTGAGGTTTGTAACATTTTTGTTGCATGTATTAGAAGACTATCTTTTGCGGCAGTTCTTTTAATAGAAATAAACTTCTGTTTAGTCAGGGTTTGATACAAGGTGTAGTAGGTTGAAGCTTTTCTTCGATATTTTCCTTTGGAATTGACACAGGTACTTTGGAGTATTCCTTCATGGTATGTGCTATTTTGACATATATCATTATGTGTTTTAATAATAAAGAATGATTTAAAAACGTAAAAAAAATATTTTTTTTAACATTTACCATCAGTGCAAGGGGATTGTCAACATACGATAGTCCGAATATATAAGAACATAATCAAATATTCGGTCTTTCATCCAGGTATGTCTACATTCACCGGTGAATGTCGACATTCTCCAATTTCGGGCATTCACAGTAACATATATATTTATCTATATGTATGCATATATATATATATATATGTAGTATGATATATATATGTATATATGTATGATATATATATATATATATATATATATATATATATATATATGTATGTATATATATAATGTATATATATGTATGTATATATATATGTATGTATATATATATATATATATATATATATATATATATGTAAGTATATATATATTATGTATGTATATATATATGTATTTATATATATATGTAGGTATGTATATATGTATATATATATGTATGTATGTATATATATGTATTATGTGCGTGTGTGTGTAACATTTCAAAATTATTACCTTCAAAATACATATTGACAATTCTCCCCCCCCCCTATCACTTTAAAAGTATCTAATTTCTCAGACATAAAATGTTAAAGGAGTGATCTATGACTAAAATTTATGTGGTCTGTTTGAAAAATCATAAATTTTAGATCATAATAGAAATTTTATAATAGAATGTACTTGAAAATCTTGTAGATTGTTTATAAGATTTCCCTCCCTCTACCTATTATAAAAATTGTAACCTTCAATGCCTAACGTATCTTTTATGTATCGCTAAAAATAGCTTGTAAAATTTTTATGTTTTCTTAGAGCGAGTTTTTCTTTGAACAGTAGGTGCAGTGTAATCATCTAAACAATCTACAAAATTCTCAAGTAATTTCTATTTATAAATTTTCATTTTAGATCTATCCTTTAAGTGCTTCCGAACAGCGCATATCCATTTACTTTTTCGGTAGGAACATAAACTGAAGTCATGAAAAATTACTTTATTTATATTCTAAAAAAAATTTCTAGTTCTTATTTTAAATGTTACCAATAACCTTTTTCTAATACCTTTTTCTAAGCAGTTTTTCCCTTTTCATAAATGGCATCGTATGATGTTTTACAAGGACCGCTGATTCCGAACGTGACGTGCTGTACCATTCAAAGTGGTTTAAACTTCCTATTTATTTTATTCTGCGCAGTGCATAAATAACTTAGGTTTAAAATATGCATCAATATGGAATCGGCAGAAATGAGTTGATCGTTGAAGCGCTAAACACAAATCAGCATACCTGATTACCTAAACAGAGTATTACACTGAAATTGGCAAAAATTTCCCCGACAGCGACCAAATGCCGATCTCTGTTCTAGACCATAAATAGGAGTAGACCTTTTTACCTGCTTCATCCCCTATATAATAATAGCCTAAGTTATTTGCCCGTCTGTTCTCGAATTTATGAATCTGTTGGACCTGGAATGGATAGAGGCATCCACATTGGATTCTTGATGAGTTAGGGTTAGCAACATTCAAAGCGAGTAAAGTTTATGTTCTCCTTAACTATCGATCTGATTCTAAAATTAATTGGTATAAATAGGGTTCATATTACAGCAAAAAATATTGTCGTATTTAAAACGTTCGAAATCCGTTCCTTCCCCCCTTTTCGAACGTTTAATGCCATTGTTTCAAGCACT
>CM063497.1:44332979-44340479 GCA_032207245.1 Pardosa pseudoannulata
TTTTAATTTCTTATTCTTGCAATTAATTATAATATAAAAGTAATGGTATTAAAAAACATAATTATCACATAGTTTTACTTTCTTGCAATTAATAGTAATATAAAAGTAAATGGTATCAAAAAGTATAATTATCACACAGTTTTAACTTTCTTAATCTTCAAATTAATAATAATATTAAATTAATTTTATTAAAAACATAATTATTCCATAGTTTTTAGTTTCTTATTCTTGAAATTAATAGTAATATAAAAGTAAATGATATTAAAAAACATAATTATCACATAGTTTTACTTTCTTGCAATTAATAGTAATATAAAAGTAAATGGTATTAAAAACATAATTATCGCCTAGTTTTACTTTCTTGCAATTAATTATAATATAAAAGTAATGGTATTAAAAAACATAATTATCACATAGTTTTACTTTCTTGCAATTAATAGTAATATAAAAGTAAATGGTATCAAAAAGTATAATTATCGTATAGTTTTACTTTCTTATTCTTGCAATTAATAGTAATATAAAAGTAAATGGTATTGAAAAACATAATTATCCATAGTTTTACTTTCTTATTCTTACAATTAATAGTAATATAAAATTAAATGGTATAAAAAAAACATAATTATCATACAGTTTTTACTTTCCTATTCATGCAATTAATAGTAATATAAAAGTAAATGGTATTAAAAAAACATAATTATCACATAATTTTAATTTCTTATTCTTGCAATTAATTATAATATAAAAGTAATGGTATTAAAAAACATAATTATCACATAGTTTTACTTTCTTGCAATTAATAGTAATATAAAAGTAAATGGTATCAAAAAGTATAATTATCGTATAGTTTTACTTTCTTATTCTTGCAATTAATAGTAATATAAAAGTAAATGGTATTGAAAAACATAATTATCGCCTAGTTTTACTTTCTTATTCTTCCAATTAATAGTAATATAAAAGTAAATGATATTAAAAAACATAATTATCACATAGTTTTAATTTCTTATTCTTGCAATTAATAGTAATGTAAAAGTAAATAGTATTAAAAAACATTATCACATAATTTTACTTTCTTATTCTTGCAATTAGTAGTAATATAAAAGTAATGGTATTAAAAAACATAATTATCACATAGTTTTACTTTCTTGCAATTAATAGTAATATAAAAGTAAATGGTATCAAAAAGTATAATTATCGTATAGTTTTACTTTCTTATTCTTGCAATTAATAGTAATATAAAAGTAAATAGTATTAAAAAACATAATTATCACTTAGTTTTACTTTCTTATTCTTGCAATTAGTAGTAATATAAAAATAAATGGTATTAAAAAACATAATTATCGCATAGTTTTACTTTCTTATTCTTGCAATTAATAGTAATATAAAAGTAAATGGTATTAAAAACATAATTATCACATAGTTTTAATTTCTTATTCTTGCAATTAATAGTAATATAAAAGTAAATGGTATTAAAAACATAATTATCGCCTAGTTTTACTTTTTTATTCTTGCAATTAATAGTGTTGATATCTTTTTTTTTTTACTGTGAATACACATGTACAAACTGAATAAATTTATATATTTTATAATTTAGCACATTTATGGATACACATATCTACAAAGCCGGGGTTCTAAGGTGTTCTAAGCGTCAATGCACACAGGAGTACAAATTTATTGGGTGGCCGATGGAATTAATAACATTTATAATGTTTTTAACCCACGACCAGTGTTTACAACATGTCAGCTCTTCCTAACGTCTGAGAGATAACCTTTTGATCCCTCCCTCTTTTGTTTTCAGGAAATGGGAGCCACCAGTAGAAAAATCTGTGTTCAGATTTTTGTACCACTAGGTACAAAAATCTGTGGAAGATATTTTTCAGTAACGGTTGAGGAAACAGAACTGGTAAAGGTGTTTTCAGCGGAACTCTGGGGCTTATTCTGGAAGTTTCCAGTCGATTCGCACGTTCGTTGTGGCATCACTTTGCAGGTCAGCTTGATCGTTTGTTCGCATAATGACCGCAAGCTGATGTCGAAGTGACGTCACAACAAACGTGCGAGCTAACTCGGAAATGTCCAGAGTAAGGGCTTTTAAAAGCCGGTCTCACCAAAGTCGTTGAAACGGCTAACAACGATTAACCCATAGCGCCAACCAATGGTAGGACACAATCTTCCGTTTAAACAGAGATTAATCGCGGTAAGCCTGTAGTGTTTGGATTTAAATTTTGTTTTAAAGGGTTAATTTTGTAATGTTAATATAAATATTGTAAATAGATGGCGCTGCTTGCAGCAGCGCGGTGTACGTTGAAGGAGGGAGTCTGTGTAGAGACAGCGTCGAGTAAGGACGCATCTGCCGCGTAGGGCAGCTCATTAGTTAAATAAACTTTTGTTATTGTTTTGTTTTAAAATTTTGCACTCGTACGAACCAACCAGCCACGACACCATTAAACGACTTTTGTGAGACCGGCGCTTAGACAAGGAGAGGGTTTATCTGAAGATAGCGATTTTTCTGGTGGATCAGATTTCGAAAGTTTGAGCCCTGTGAAACGAAAGAGCAGAGAACATCGGCGATCACAATGTTCTTTGGACTGAATAACATCTCTTTCGGGAGTAGACTTTCTTTTTCAAAGAATCGAAGAAAATGCAGCATAGCGTGTCTGATTATGACAGTTAGTTTTGAAGCCACTCATCGACGAATTTTGGTTGGTGTTGGTCTCATGCTGAGATTCATCAAATTATATTCTTCTTTTTTTTATTTGATTTAACCATTTTGTAAATAAATATTTGTGTTGTCCAATTAAATTTGAAGCCAGTCTGAGTGTTTTATGTAATCATAACAGAACTCATCATACCTACTCCAGTTAAGTAGACAGACAGGTCACATTTCATTAAACATTTAAAAAAGGTTCTAATATTAAGGGTTGGTCTTACCAAAGTCGTTTAACGTGTAAGCGCGAGTAACCCATTGTACCAACCAATGGTAGGACTCAATTCTCCATTTAAATAGAGATTAATCGTGGTTAGACGTTAAACGATTTTAGTGAGATTGGACCTTCTAGCGTGCTGTAATCTTAATCGACTGATATTCTTCACGTGTTAGGGCTGACAAACCAAAGACATTTAACGGTTAACCGTGATTAATCTCTGTTTAAACGGAGAATTGCGTCCCACCATAGGACGGCGCCATGGGTTACTCGAGGTTAACCATTAAAAGAGGGTAACCGCGGGTGTCTTTCCTGAGACTTTGGTGTAACTTTGGTGAGACTAGACTTTCCAGTGAGCTGTAATCTCAATCGACTGATATTTTTCACGTGCAAGGTCCAGTCCTCACAAAAAGATTTTTAACGGCTAACCGGGATTAACCCATGGCGCCAACCAGTGGTGGACCCAATTCTCCGTTTAAACAGAGATTAATCACGGTTATCCTTTAAACAACTTTGGTGAGTCCAGCTCTTACTGATTTTTTCTAATAGTACGATATATTTGAAACGAACAAATGTGTTGCCATCGTTAGATAATGTACTACTTTCATCTTGTAAAAATATTTAACTTGAATAGTTTAATAGTTTATTTTAGACAGTTTTGATTTTTAGAAATGTCAAATGCTATTGTTAAAAAATTGACAAAATAGGTTGCTATGCAGAATTCCTGTTAAAGTTTGGTCTTGATTTTTTTATTAGTTTTTCTTTTTGCATTTGGTAAAATATGTTTCCTTGTTGTACGTATATGCTATAACAACTTGAAAAAATATATAATAATATGCAAACTGTACAGATTACATTGAATTATTATATACTAATCTTATTTAGACAATAATTTTATATTTCTCTTTTATTTATTGTTTAATCAGTTGAAAACCAGTGCACTGCACAAAATCCTCTCTTTTAGAAAATACAAAAAACCTATTTTGGGCCGGTCTCACCGAAGTCGTTTAACGACTAACCGCGATCAACCCACGGCGCCAACCAATGGTGGGTCGCAATTCTCCGTTTAAACAGAGATTAATCGCTGTTAGCCTTTAAGCGACTTTGGTGAGACCGGCCCTTACTTCTACTAAAAATTCTGTTGGGTGTCATCTATCTTCTATTACAGGGGTGGCGAAGCTTCTTGATAGTCCGAGCCATTTTTCAAAATTTGAAATTTTTGGGAACCGCAAATCGCTTCCACCATGTTTACACACACGTTAACCGGATGGTAAAGTTAACCGCACCAGGAAACCCACAACCGTAACCTGTATCTTTACTATTCCCTTATTTACGGAGAAGGAAAAGATTTTGAATTACTGATCAATCATGCTTTAATGGGATATACTTTGTATGTTAACAATTCTCTCGTCATCCCGTTTTAATGACGAGAAATTTTTTTCGAGAAGGCGTCACATGGCTATTCACTCGTGATTGAAAGATTTGAAGAAGTAACGCCGTGGCGAATGAAAAATGTGAATGAATCAAGTTCAATTAAGCCAAGAGGTAAAAAGCTATACATCTAATATAAATTATTTCGTTATGTGACGCTTGCCTGATTTGATTGCATTTTGCACTAATTAGCTGAAATTGCTGTAGAAGGCGCATAAAAAGCCCTGAAAGCGAATCTGTTAAAATACATTAAAAGATTAGATGATTCAAAACTAATATAACAATTTAAAATAATGGTTTCTTACATAGGCAATACTTATTTATTTTTAGTTGTTTCATTCTTCATTATAATATATAAATAAATATTTTGATTAGTAAGTTTGGTATTTAGTAATGGTTGATGCTGCTAAGGCCAAAAATTAAAATAGCTTAGTAGGGTATATTTTCGATTACATGTATATATATATATTTATACATGGATATACATGGATATATATACATGGATATATATATATATATTTAAGGAATATATATATTTAAGGTATATTTTCGATTACATGAGTACAGATATATATATATTTATTTAAGGACGTGTATTGTTTGTTCGACTTTAATGGTAAATTTATAGTGTATTGTAAAGGTATTCTCTTGATACCGTGTATTTCTTATATAAGCAGTACTCATTTATGTTTAGTTGTTTGATTCTTCATTATAATATAAGTAAATATTTTGATTAGTAAATTTGGTATTTAGTAATGGTTGATGTTACTAAGGCCAAAAATTAAAATAGCTTAGTAGGGTATATTATCGATTACATGAGTGCATATATATATATAATATATATATATATATATATATATATATATATATATATATATATATATATATTATATATATATATATATTATATATATATTTATTTATTTATTTAAGGACGTGTATTGTTTGTTCGACTTTAATGGTAAATTTATAGTGTATTGTAAAGGTATTCTCTTGATACCGTGTATTTCTTATATAAGCAGTACTCATTTATGTTTAGTTGTTTCATTCTTCTTTATAATATAAGTAAATATTTTGATTAGTAAATTTGGTATTTAGTAAGGGTTGATGTTGCTAAGGCCAAAAATTAAAATAGCTTAGTAGGGTATATTTTCGATTACATGAGTACAGATATATTTATTAAAGACGTGTATTGTTTCTTCGACTTTAATTGTAAATTTATATTGTATTGTGAAGTTATTCTCTTGATACCGTGTATTTCTTATATAAGCAGTACTCATTTATTTTTAGTTGTTTGATTCTTCATTATTATATAAGTAAATATCTTGATCAGTAAATTTGGTATTTAGTAATGGTTGGTGTTGCTAAGGCCAAAAATTAAAATAGCTTAGTAGGGATATGTTTTCGATTACATGAGTACAGATATATATATATATATATTGTTTATATATATATATTATATAATATATATATTGTATTGTATATTCTCGGACGTGTATTGTTTTATATAAGCGACTTTTATTGTAAATTTATAGTATATTGTAAAGGTAATTCTCTTAATACCGTTTTTTTCTGATATAAGTAGTACTCATTAATGTTTAATTGTTTCATTCTTCATTATAATATAAATAAATATATTTTTGATCAGTAAGTTTGGTATTTTGTAATGGTTGATGTTGCTAAGCCCAAAGATTAAAATAGCTTAATAGGGTACATTTTCGATTATATATAGTACAGATATATATTTGTTTAAGGACGTGTATTGTTTGTTCGACTTTAATTGTAAATTTATATTGTATTGTAAAGTTATTCTCTATTGATACCGTGTATTTCTTATATAAGCAGTACTCATTTATTTTTAGTTGTTTGATTCTTCATTATAATATAAGTAAATATTTTGATTAGTAAATTTGGTATTTAGTAATGGTTGATGTTGCTAAGGTAAAAAATTAAAATAGCTTAATAGGGTATTTTCGATTACATGAGTACAGATATATATTTTATTTAAGGACGTGTATTGTTTGTTCGACTTTAATTGTAAATTTATATTGTATTGTAAAGTTATTCTCTTGATACCGTGTATTTCTTATATAAGCAGTACTCATTTATGTTTAGTTGTTTCATTCTTCATTATAATATAAGTAAATATTTTGATTAGTAAATTTGGTATTTTAGTAATGGTTGATGTTGCTAAGACGAAAAAATTAAAATAGCTTAATAGGGTATATTTTCGATTACATGAGTGCATATATATATATATATATATATATATATATATATATATATATATATATATATATATATATATATTTAAGGACGTGTATTGTTTGTTCGACTTTAATTGTAAATTTATATTGTATTGTAAAGTTATTCTTTTGATACCGTGTATTTCTTATATAAGCAGTACTCATTTATGTTTAGTTGTTTCATTCTTCATTACAATATAAATAATAATTTGGATTAGTAAGCTTGGTATTTAGTAATTTTTGATGTTGCTAAGGCCAAAAAATGAAATAGCTTAGAAGGGTATATTTCCGATTATATGAGTACATATCTATATTTATTTAAGGACGTGTATTGTTTGTTCGACTTTAATTGTAAATTTATAGTGTATTGTAAAGGTATTCTCTTGATACCGTGTATTTCTTATATAAGCAGTACTCATTTATTTTTAGCTGTTTGATTCTTCATTATAATATAAGTAAATATTCTGATTAGTAAATTTGGTATTTAGTAATGGTTGACGTTGCTAAGGCCAAAAAATGAAATAGCTTAGAATGGTATATTTTCGATTATTATGAGTGCAGGTATTTTTTATACACGTGTATTGTTTGTTCGATTTTAGTTGTAAATTTTTAGTGAGTTATTTAAAGGTAATCTATTGGTACTGCTTACATGTCAAGGTGTTGTAGATAGTTTAAGAATTCTGAACTGTAAAAAAGTGCTGCAACCCCTGGTCATGTATTACTTTATCATGGTAGAATATTTGATAAGTTTAATAGTTTATTTTAGAAAGCTGGTCTTTTAAGGGCCATCTGATAATTAAAACTCGAAACAAATGTAAAATAATTATCATTTTAGACTTTTCATAGTTTGAAAACTACCAGTTTTTACAAACATAAATTTAACATAGATAGAACAAATTATTATG
>CM063497.1:44347979-44350479 GCA_032207245.1 Pardosa pseudoannulata
GTTTTATCAGTAGTTTTTGACGTTTCACGCTAATATATCCTCTGTAACTTAAAAAATTACTTTGAAATTTCTAAAAGCATGCTATGTTTTTGAAAAACATATTAATAATCAACCACAAAAATTTTTAATTAGAAATGTGTAAATGTTATTCACCCGGAATATTTTAAAATTACTAATTAAAATGTAATTAAAGTCAAGTTCATGTAGCCGATAATGAAAAGCAATGCACCTATCATAAAACTGTTTATGTCATGTGACGCAAGACTGATCCATTACATTTTACGTAAATTAACTCTAATTTCTGTATAATAGATATAAAAGGTATGAAAATGTATCAGTATTAAAACACTTCAAAATAATAAATCACAAATAAATCACTAGTGCTAACCAATTTATATCCACAACATACTATTGCTTTTATTTATTTCATTTCTGAAAATTTATATAAAAACAAACCTGGATATCTATTTCTCTTACGTTAAATGCCATTTTTACAACACAATAATTTCAAGTGGTACAATGTTTTATCAAAAGTTTTTGACGTTTCACGGTGATAAATCCTCTAACTTAAAAAATTACTTTGCAATATTGAAAAACATGTTTAGTTTTTTGACAAACATATTAATAATCAATCTCAAAAATTTTTAATGACAGATATGCAAAAGTTATTCACCGGAAAAATTTTAAAATTACTAATTAAATTATCATTAAGGTAAGTCATTAAGCCGAGAGTTAAAAGCAATGCACCAAACATAAAACTTTTTATGTCATGTGATGCGAGACTCATCCATTACATTTTACGCAAATTATCTCTAATTTCTGTAGAATATATATAAAGAGGTATGAAAACGAATCAATACTAAAACAATTCAAAATAATAAATCCAAACTAAATCACTAGTGCTAACCAATTTATATGTACAACATACTAATATATTGTTTTTATTTATTTCTTTTTTAGAATTTATATAAAAAACAAACCTGGATATCCGTTTTTTTTACTTTATACCATTTCTAAAACACAATAATTGCAAGTTGTAGAATGTTTTATCAACAGATTTTGACGCTTCACGGTGATAAATCTTCTGTAACTTAAAAAATTACTTTGCAATATTAAAAAGCATGCTTAGATTTTATGCATCTAACATAAAACTTTTTATGTTATGTGACTCCAGACTGATCCATTACATTTTAAGCAAATTAGCTCTAATATATGTAGAATATATATAAAGCGGTATGAAAATAAATCAATTTTAAAACACTTAAAAATAATAAATTACAAATAAATCCCTAGTGCCAACCAATTTTTATGCACAATATACTATTTTTATTCATTTAATTTTATCTGTAGAATTTATATAAAAACAAACCTGGATATCTATTTTCTCTTACATTAAATAGCATTTTTACAGCAGAATAATTTCAAGTTGTACAATGCTTTATCAACAGTTTTTGACGTTTCACGATAATAAACTTAAAACTGTACTTTGCAATTTTGAAAAGCGTGCTTAGTTTTTGGAAACAGAATAATAATCGTTCTAAAAACTTTTAAATGAAAAAGACCTAAAAGCTATTCACAGAAATATTTAAAAATTACTGATTAATTTGTCATTAAAGTATCGTTCATTAAGCCGAGAGTTAAAAGCAATGCATCTAACATGCATCTTATTTTTTTGATAAAGATATTAATAATCAATCTCAAAAATTTTTTAATGAAAAATATGTTATTCACCCGGAACATTTTAAAATTACTAATTAAATTGTCATTACATTTAAGTTCATTAAGGTGAGAGTTAAAAGCAATTCATTTAACATAAAACTTTTATGTCAACTTTTATGTGACGAGCAACTAATCCATTACATTTTACTCAAATTAGTTCTAATTTTTGTAGAATGCATTTAAAGAAGTTTGAAAATAAATCAATATTAAAACTGTTTACAATAATAATACCAATTAAATCACTAGTGCTAACTAATTTATATGCACAACATACTATTGCTTTTATTTTTTTCATTTTATCCTTAGAATTTAAATAAAAACGAATCTGTTTTCTCTTACGTTAAATACCATATTTGCAACACAATGATTTCAAGTTGTAAAATGTTTTTATCAACAGTTTTTGAAGATTTATTTTTATACAAAAATATAAAAATAAGGAACTGGAAAAGAGTTTTAGAAAAACCTTTACTTTTTAAAAGGCCATAAAAATATTATTAAAATAAGGAACTGGAAAAGAGTTTTAGAAAAAGGTCATACAAATATTATTAAAATAAGGAACTGGAAAAGAATTTTAGAAAAACCCTTTGTTTTGCAAAAGGCCATAAAAGTATAAAAATAAGGAACTGGAAATTAGTTTTAGAAAAACTCTTTGCTTTACAAAAGGCCATAAAGTGTGATAAATATAAGTAACTAGACAAGGGTTTTAGAAAAAACCCTTTGCTTTTCAAAAGGCCATAAACGTATTATAAAAGTAAGGAGCTGGAAAAGAGTTTCAGAAAAA
>CM063497.1:44362979-44365479 GCA_032207245.1 Pardosa pseudoannulata
ATTCAATAAAAAGCATAAACTGTAAATATTAAAATATGATTAATATTTCACAGAAGTATGGGTACATTATAAAAGCAATAAAAAGCATAAATTATAAAATATTAAAATATGATTACTACTTCACTGAAAGTATGGGTACATTTTTAAAAGCAATAAAAAAAGCATAAACTATAAATCTTAAAATATGATTACTATTTTACTGAAAATATGGGTACTTTACAAAAGCAACGAAAATACAATAAAAAGAATAAACTATAAATATTAAAATATGATTACTATTTTACTGAAAATATGAGTACTTTATAAATTAAAGGAAAATGCAATAAAAAGCATAAACTACAAATATTAAAATATGGTTACTATTTACCTGAAAATATGGGTATTTTTTTATGAAAGTAATGAAGACGCAATAAAAAGCATTAACTATAAAAATTAAAATATGATTACTATTTCACTGGAAGTATGGGTACTTTTTATGAAAGTAATGAAAACGCAATAAAAAGCATAAACTATAAATATTAAAATATGGTTACTATTTTACTGAAAATATGGGTATTTTTTATGAAAGTAATGAAAACGCAATAAAAAGCATAAACTGTAAATATTAAATTAAGATTACTATTTAACTGAAAATATGGGTATTTTTTATGAAAGTAATGAAAACGCAATAAAAAGCATAAACTATAAATATTAAATTAAGATTACTATTTTACTAAAAATATGGGTATTTTTTATGAAAGTAATGAAAACGCAATAAAAAGCATAAACTGTAAATATTAAATTAAGATTACTATTTAACTGAAAATATGGGTATTTTTTATGAAAGTAATGAAAACGCAATAAAAAGCATAAATTATAAATATTAAAATATGGTTACTATTTAACTGAAAATATGGGTTCTTTATAAAAGCAATAAAAAACATAAACTATAAATATTAAATTAAGATTACTATTTAACTGAAAATATGGGTATTTTTTATGAAAGTAATGAAAACGCAATAAAAAGCATAAACTGTAAATATTAAATTAAGATTACTATTTAACTGAAAATATGGGTATTTTTTATGAAAGTAATGAAAACGCAATAAAAAGCATAAACTGTAAATCTTAAAATATGATTACTATTTTACTGAAAATATGGGTACTTTACAAAAGCAATGAAAATACAATAAAAAGCATAAACTATAAATATTAAAATATGGTTACTATTTACCTGAAAATATGGGTATTTTTATGAAAGTAATGAAGACGCAATAAAAAGCATTAACTATAAAAATTAAAATATGATTACTATTTCACTGGAAGTATGGGTACTTTATAAAACAATGAAAATGCCATAAAAAGCATAAACTATAAATATTAAAATATGATTACTATTTCACTGGAAGTATGGGTACTTTATAAAACAATGAAAAGGCCATGAAAAGTATAAACTATAAATCTTAAAATATGATTACTATTTAACTGAAAATATGGGTACTTTATAAAAGGAATGAAAATGCAATAAAAAGCATAAACTATAAATATTAAAATATGGTTACTATTTAACTGAAAATATGGGTTCTTTATAAAAGCAATGAAAATGCAATAAAAAGAATAAACTATAAATATTAAAATATGATTACTATTTTACTGAAAATATGGGTACTTTATAAAAGCAATGAAAATGCAATAAAAAGCATAAACTATAAATATTAAAATATGATTACTATTTAACTGAAAATATGGGTATTTTTATGAAAGTAATGAAAATGCAATAAAAGCATAAACTATAAAAATTAAAATATGATTACTATTTCACTGGAAGTATGGGTACTTTATAAAACAATGAAAACGCCATAAAAAGTATAAACTATAAATATTAAAATATGATTACTATTTAACTGAAAATATGGGTACTTTATGAAAGCCATGAAATTGCAATTAAAAGCATAAACAATAAAAATTAAAATATTACTATTTCAGTGGAAGTATGGGTACTTTATAAAACAATGAAAACGCCATAAAAATCATAAACTCATAATCATAAAATATGATTACTATTTTACTGAAAATATGGGTACTTTATAAAAGCAATGAAAATGCAATAAAAAGCATGAACTATAAATATTAAAATACCTAAACAAGAATTTTATACACAATTTTAGTCGGGATAGCCCTAAATTTGTCGCATGTGAGAATAATCACATACTTGGCGATGATAAATACAGATAAAAAGTCAAATTCTTAGGGTACCTCATTCTGAGGGCATAGAAGTGAAGCCTTAAATTGGCAAGTGAATCGGTCAACATGTAATTCAGAATTTTAATTCACGCCCGCATGTAACATAGCAGTCAATGCACGTTATTTTTCTTCCTAACGCTTCAGAGAACTCATCTATACCCCGCACAGTTAACTTTTTTCGATTGAAAATAAGAAACCGTCATTTAAGAGATTAAAAACCCTGATGTATCGGAATTGCCACTTGATAGATGTCGTGATTGAACTGAAATCTGTCGGA
>CM063497.1:44370479-44380479 GCA_032207245.1 Pardosa pseudoannulata
GTATATGTATATAATATATTTATATATGTGTGTATATTTATACATGTATGTGTATATGTATATACAATATAAAAAATAGTAGTGTATATATATATAACATGTATTGATATTTATATATATATGTATGTGATATATATATGAGTGTATATGTATATATATTATATATATATATGTATGTGTATATTTATACATGTATTTATGTATATATATAATATATATATATTATATATGTATATATATCTGTATGTGTTATATGCATATATATATATTTATATATATATATATGTATGTGATTATATATATACATATATGTGTATATGTATTTATATATACATGTATGTGTATGTATATTATATATTTATATACATTTATGTGTATATGTATATATATAATACATGTATGTGTTATATATATATATGATATTACGTAAGTGTATATGTATATAACATGTATGTGATATGTATATATATCTGTATGTGTATATGTATATATATTATATGTATGTGTATATGTGTATATATATTATACATGTATGTATATGATATTTATACATGTTAGTGTATTTATAACATGTATTATATATACATATATGTGTATGTGTATATATATACAATATATACTTTTATATGTGAATATATATATATATATATATATAAATATATCTATACATATTATATATTATATATATATATATATATATATATATATATATGTGTGTGTGTGTGTGTGTGTGTGTGTTTTAAGCCAAATAAAAGAAAATTATTTACGTAATATCTAAGTTCAGTGATAAAAAGTATGAAAATAATGCAGACGATATTTAAATAATTTAAAAAAAAGAAATGATTAAAGGAGATGGTTAAAGGAATAACGTCATAATGCAAGAAAAAATGTTACATTTACCTATTTATTATGTGATAAATTTAATCTCCTGCTCTTAACCGGAGAAAACAGAGCTTGAAATAATGGCATTAAACACTCGAAAAGGGGGAAGGGGTGGATTTCGAACGTTTTCGAACTCGCTTTGAATTTTGCTAATCCTAACTCATCAAAAATTCCAATATGGATACCTCTATCCATTCCAGGTACATCCGCTTCATGAATTCGAGGACAGATAGACAGATGGACAGACAACTTAGGCTATTATTATATAGGGGATTTTAAAGTTTCCTTCCTGTATTTTCTGCCTTCCTAAACTGAAGCAACCTAATTTGTTTTACTCACCTCTTCTATCCCATGTTATCACTCTTAATTTATGTCATGCCAACTCAATTTCACTAGTGTATGTGTTCTATTATTACAAGATTCGTACGGTGCTTAAAAGTGCTTAAAAACTGCTTAATAAAACTGCGTTTTTAAGGCCTTAAAAAGTGCTTAAAGAGTGAATTAAAGAAAATGTTTTTCGTTGTATAAGACAAAGAAATTCCTTACACTATCTTGATACTGGCATCACGTCTATAGAAGATTATAAATTAATTCAGTATTAAAATAGTAAGCAATAACTAGTTTTGCCTTTGTCTACATTTTTGGTCATTCGAATAGGCGATCCATCAGTTGTTTGGTTTTAGTCAATTAAGATCATTAAGATATTATTTTTATAAATCATATATGTAAATCTTATATAATATGTAATCTTATTAAATCTTATACAAGTTATAATTTTCTGAGATCTAACATTAAAGAGTAGAAAACGTTTTTATAGGTTTTCTAAGAACCTTTCTCCTAAGGTTTCTTCTAAAGTTAAGTCCAACAAACAATATGGTTCCTAAAAGTTTAATATAATAAAGTTCAAATATATTGGTGAATTGATTTATTTATTTTTTTAATTAGGCAAATTGAAGAAGCATCTGATTTGAATCTGTTTTAAATTTTTTTTTACTAGGAAAACTTAAGTACTTGTTTATATTGATAAAAAGTTATTTAGATACTTTCATATTTCATATTTTGATACTTGTTTTTGTATTAAGTAAGTCAGAACATTCATTTTTAATAGTTATTCAACTACCTCTTTTCTTCCTTTTTTTTTTTTTTCATTTTTCTCCATTTTCCCTCTTTTTCCCCAAAATTTTGACTTCTGTGTCTGTGAAATACAATGATTTCCAACTTATACACACTCTCTTTTGTTCATGTTTTTGTTGAATCTAATGTAATAATCATTATTTTATCTGACATGTTTCTGATAAGAGGTGCTTAAAAAGTTTGAACGGTGCTTAATTTTTTCCATTAAAAAAGTGTACGAACCATGTATTAGTAACACCTGAACTGCAGGGCTTGGTCCAGGAAGGTCAGTTACTAATTCTTCCTGTGAGATCCGCTGATATTTATGGCTTTATCAAAGTTAAAGAAACAGTTTCATTCTTCCAGCTTTCATTGTGTTACCGAAAGTCCAAGTCAAAATTTTATTGAGTATGATAAAGTGTTAGTAGTTTTTCGTGCTGCTTTGTAATACATATGTATGGTTTTATTGGTATACCGATGAATAAATCACAGTTTGTTATTTGGTTTTATTACTCCAGGTGAATATTTCAGGTGTTACTACGTGCAGGGGAAAAGTTTTATGTTCATACTAGCAAGTTTGCCCGTGCTTCGCTACGGTGAACTTAATATATTACTTTTAAACAAAGATTTATTTTTCGTGAATAACTCTCTAAATTCGTCACAGTTCAGTTCGAGTCATTGGCATGTTTATATATTTCTATCATAAGCGTATTATAACATTATTCAGTTTTTATAATCGAATTTGTCTTATATTAAATTTGCTCAAACTTTTTTTATTGTAAAATATAAGCTTAACCCTAAATTGCATTACTGTATTACTACTGTACGTTGATTAGCAAAGTTAACAGATCTTGCCATATTACGTGATAGAATAGGAAGCACAGGTTTTTGACAACAACAGTGCTAATTTTGTTGGTAGTAATAAATGTTGTCCAAAATTAAGGAAATTTATGACAAACCACATAGTTTTGTATGAAACAGAAACACACATTCATATCGACAACCATATGAATATGAAGATAACTATATAAAATGATAGGTTTTATTTGCATGAGAGTCACTGAAATTTGTACTTTTTGTACTTAGAATATTGTTGATATGCATTTCATTGTAACATAAAAATGAACCAAGAATTAAATTTAAAATTAGTTCTCATATAAAAATGCTATAATTTGCGTCACATAGAAATGAAAGTGAATCACTTTATATCTCAAATTTCAGTTCAAATCGAATAGATACTAAGCAGACGATATTAAATAATATAAAATAAGAAATGAATAAATGAAATATTTAAATGAATGACGTCATAATGATAGAAAAAATATCATTTTCGCCTATTTATTATGTGATGAATTGAACATTTTAATCTCCTGCTTTTAACCGTGGAAAACTGCGTTTAAAACAATTACTTGGGATGACGTCACATTGCTAGAAATATTGCTTCTTTCCCTTAGATATGATGCGATAAATTAAAAATTTAATCGTTTGCTTTTAACCGGGGAAAATAATGCTTGGAATAATGACATGAAATGCTCGAAAAAG
Organism: Pardosa pseudoannulata; assembly: GCA_032207245.1. Taxonomy (NCBI): domain Eukaryota; kingdom Metazoa; phylum Arthropoda; class Arachnida; order Araneae; family Lycosidae; genus Pardosa; species Pardosa pseudoannulata. The sequence goes on from CM063497.1 coordinate 44,374,017, forward strand.
GGGGAAGGAATGAATTTCGAACGTTGAAAATTTACAAAAACCTTCCCAGGGATATACCTAAACATTTCCCAAATTTTCACGGCGATTGGATGCATAGTTTTTGAGTCTATTGAGTACATACATACAGACAGACAGACACACACAAATTCATTTTTATATATATAGATTACCACTTGAATAGATCTGACGCATTTGGGGACGTATTTACCGATTTTCTGTAACATCTGCGTACCAGTGGCTTGCGGTAGGTTTTCATGCATGGTTGTGCAGAGAACATGGATTTTCCAATAAATCTTTAATTATTGAGACATCTGAGTTCTCCATTCTGAAACGGGTTATTTATTATGAATATAAATTTAAAGATTACAATAAATAAAATATTTACCTACGAGTAGTCGAGTTATATCTATAAAAACAGCTAAACTTATGAGAATTCTACTAGCACTGAAGCAAAAATATGTCTCTTATTGTATGGTAACATATCGGCCTCGAAAAAGCAACCTTCGGGCTTCCACGAAAAACTGCGGTGCCGATAAAACCGAACGTCTATTCCATGTGCAGAGCATTTCACTGCACGCTGTCACAATGGGGCGAGCTGTTTGTTGTTTGGTCAATTAAATTATATTTTTTAATTGTTTTTTACACTTGGAAATCATATATGCTGCTAAAAACATGTTCACAATTTTTAAACACAAAACCATGGATATGGTGTTACATAATAAAACTTATATACTGTCTGTAAGACACAATGAATGGTTAAATTTGGACTGCTCTGTTAAAATTCGTTTCTTAAAAACAAAACAACATTGTGTTTCAGCTAATTATTTCAATAAATATAATACATCATCGAAATTAATTTAACATACTAAAACATATTTACTTCATATTTATGAAATACTTCTTTTATATTTCCATGAAAACAAAATCGCACGATATATAAATTTAAACATTGACTGTCTGCAAAATCCTATGGCCAGTTAATTAGTTAAAAAAAAAAAAAAAAAGTCCGCACTCTAATACACTGTACCTTCGGATGATTCTGAATGCCAAGTGCAGGAAAAATAGCTGCACTTGCCTTAGCGGCATAGTATGCTGTTTTTCTCCAGTAGCTACTACATATAAAACGTGATTTTCAATTTAGTGCGCAGTGCGTACACATCAGAACTTCCTATGTTCGTTTGCGCGCTAAGTGGTGCAGCACTTAGTACCTCACGCTATGCTGGAATACAAGTAAGCAAATCAACATAATATTTGAATATATTATAAATAATATTTATTATATAGGTAAACATAGATGCAGAAAGTTATTGTCCCTCATAATTTTGCCAGGGTGTGCAGTGCACACCCTGCACATATGGACCGCACGCCACTGCTGCGTACCAAATTTTATCTACGCAGCTCGCTGTTTATAAACTTTGTTACAACTATGTTTAAACTTTGTTTTTTTATTAGTCTGATAAGCCAATAAACACTTCAGTCTGTGAACACGATTTTTTTAAGGATACATAGGACCTTTCGAGATGAAAATTCTTCATTAAAAAACTCAATTTTTGATTCAATGAAGATTTGCACAATTTTTTTAATCATAAAAGTTTGCTGTGTTTAGAATAAAAATTTTTCTAGATCATTAATAAAAGACTACTTTTATAGCTGATTGTACCTTTTTACTATAATGCTATTAGTAGCTATCATATAAAAGTATACAGCTTTGCTATAAATTACTACCTTTATTTACTACCTTTATAGTTTTTATATCTGTATAGTTGTTTCTACTTTTATAGAGCCGAAGGATGGCCGATTGGTTAGGGTGCTGGCCTTCGGAACCGGAGTTCGTGGGTTCGAATCCCACAAAGGCATGGATGTTCGTAGCCGTTCGGAATCGGCTTTAAACTGTAGGTCCCGGTCTCATTAGCCCTCATGTTGCAAAAAGTAGACCGTAGCACTCCAAAACCAAACCAAATCTACTTTTATAGTTAATAGTTGTTTTATTCTATTCCTACTAATAGTTCACACTCTCCCTATACAGGGTGTCCCAAAACGATAACATAAACTCTGCACAGCTAGATTCCTTGTAGGGAGTGCATAAAAACTACCCAAAGAATCGTTCCTGTACGATCCATAGTCTACGAGAAAAATACGAAAAGCAAAGCATGGAGTCACTGTCGCTGAAAGAATAAAAACACTTAATTGTACATGCCAACAACAGTATATGTACAATTTAAAGCAGATGTTCAGTGTCTGCAGTGCATGTCGAAGCAGGCTTCAATACGCCGTAGAATGGCTGTCATCACACGTTGCAGCATCGCGGGGTCCACTGAAGTACAAACAGCATGCAGACGATATTTAAATAATTTAAAATAAGAAATTATTAAATGAGGTGGTTAAAGGGATGACGTTATAATGCTAGAAAAAATGTTACTTTTACCTATTTATTATGTGATAAATTGATGAATTTAATCGTCTGCTCTTAACAGTGGAAATAGGGCTCGAAATAATGGCATTAAACGCTCGAAAAGGGGAGAGGGGGTGGATTTCGAACATTTTAAAGACGACAGTATTTTTTGCCGTGATATGAAGCATATTTACACCATTTTATTTTAGAATCGGATTGACAGTTTAGGAGAAGATAAACTTTACTCTCTTTGAATTTTGCTAACCCTAACCTATATTATATTATGTATTATATTACATTATATTTTATTATATTAAATATTATATTTTTTATGTTATGTTATATTAAATTATATTATATTCTTTATATTATATTATGTTGTAATATATTATATTCTTTTATATTATATTATTTTAAAATATATCATATAAATATATTATATCTTCTTTAATATTACATTATATTATAGCATATTATATTATTTTCTTTAATACTATATTATATTTTATTATTTTCTTTTGTATTATATTATATTATATTATATTACATTCATTAATATTACATTATATTATATTGTATATTATTTTATATTTATATTATATTTAATATTACATTATATTATATTATATTATTTTCTTTAATATTAAATTATATTATATTATAGTATTAGACCATTCCAGGTCAAACGCTTCATAAATTCGAGGACAGACTTACAGATAACTTAAACTATTATTATATAGGGGATGTAAGTCAAAATAGAGGGTAACAGCAGGCACAATTTTCAACCCTAGTGAAAGAACTCAGTTTAAAGTTATAAAACTCTTTTTAATTGCTGTTTATTTCTTTGGTCTCTTAATGAGGCGATGCAGAGTTGTGTAAGAGAAATCCGCTGGGAGGTCCCTCGCTTCTCTGGTGGAACCAGGTTCCGTTTCTGTCCGCCAGAGGGTGCTGCATTCCGCATTTCCAATTAGTGCGTGCCACACAGGTGTGTCCTTTTTCTCACGCTCTGCGAGCAAATCATGCCGCAACCAGCTTGATTACCTGATGGACGCTCGGATCTCTAATCAACAGATGAGCACAGCAGTGCTTCAACCCACACCCGTGATGTACGGGTGCTCAGATCGTGGATGGAAAAACGCTGGTTAATTCGAGCCCCGCATCATGCAAAACGGTTCCGCAGTTATTTGGGAGCAGGGGAAGGAAGCGTTTTAGAACGCGCAATTGCGTTGCGAAAATTTAGAGAAGTCAAGAGACTAAAACCGCAAATTACACAGTAAATGGATGTTTTAAAAAAAATTCTAAATATTACAGGTACACTTTCATAACACAGTCAAATTAGGCGTAATCAGAACCGGGTGTGTAGAGCACGCATGCGCATAGTTGCGAAATTTCTAGAGCGACCGATTGAATAAATAAGATAAATGAAAATAGGCTTAATACGGCTTCAACAGTCCTTTTAACACATTGTATGTGGGACACGTACTAGTACTTTTTCTGACGAATGATACTTGATCGCGGGACGTACTAGTACTTTTTCTAACGAATGATACTTGAGCGCGGGACACGTACTAGTACGTTTTCTGATGATTGATACTTGAGCGCGATTGATACTTGAGTGCGAGACATGTACTAGTACGTTTTCTGACGATTGATACTTGAGCTCGGGTCACGTACTAGTACGGGTTAGTGTAACAACATGGCTTGTTTGTGGGTACAAAAATAACGGTATATACAGGAAAACGAAGCCGAATGTTCTTGTCTACTACATAGATTCTGGAAAAATTTAGACAAATAAAAACTAGTTTTTACATCAGTCGATGCGGAACCACAGAACGGGAAGGTTGATTAAAAAAATCAATTTAGATTTAAAATTAACTTTTTATTTATCCTTGCGAAAATGATATTATATATATATATATGTATATTTCTATATATATATATATATATATATATATATGTATATATATATATATACATAAATTTGTATATATATATATATATTTGTTTATTTGTCTATTTATATATATTTCTTTATATATTTCAATATAAAATACGAAAAGTTGGTTAAAAAGTTAAACAATTTTCGATCTATTGAGATTTAACTGAATAACCCAATTTACTCACAAAACGCCCGCTCCCGGTACAATTCCGCTGAGAAACGTACCCGCACAAAATGTGTTAATTTTATTTTTCTACCCTTATAATGGGTATTTACTTTTTTTACATCCCGATGTCTAAAGAGACTGAGTCGTACTGCTAAAAGCCGATTCCGAACGGCTACGAACATTCATGCCACAGTGGGATTCGAACCCACGAACTCTGGTGTCGAAGGTCAGACATTCTTCCATGGGTCAGCTCAAAAACCATCTAGGACTCAAACGGTTAACTTACAATACAGTACGTCAGTCACGTGTTAAATTTTTTTTAACTATTCTTATTTGTATATATATACAGTGTGCTCCACTTAATGTGATCGGTTTGTGACACCGTTATTTTGGTAAAAAATAACAGGTTAACGATACTAATAAACGATATACAAAATTAGAAAAATTCCTCCTTTAATTCACACTTACTACATTTCAAAATAAAATGAAATAATTGATCTTATATTTATGTACTGTATATTATCCTTTAAAACATAAGAATTGTACACATAGTTTAAAAATGATCAATTGTTGACTGTCTACAATTTTTTCTAAGAAGCTCATGGATAAATCGTTCGTAATCATAATGTTTTTTAAAGTCATAGGAGCGGTGTTGTACTCCACGTTTCAACACTTCCAATTCAATTCAGAAGCTGAGAAATGTTTTACTGCGCTGACTCACATTTGGAAACTTGTCATAAAGATTTAAGATTTCGATCTTTAGTTTTAACGTTAAATCATTTCGCTTTCAGGCTTCCATATCGACAAACTGCATATAAGCGAGCAAGGCATAAAATATGAATACGCTCCTTCTCAGTTCCGAATAGAATTTGTTGACTTCTGCTTATCTGACAACTATTGACCAATAGCAGGGTGAGCGTATTTCTGAAAAAAAATCCAATAACGTGTAATGCCCCACTCTTTTGTTTTTCTCCTTTTCCCTAGGTGGAAGAGGAAGAATTCTTGAAAATTAAAACAAGAACGAAGGGATAGAAAATAATGGGTTCCTTCTGAATGCATTGAGAATATTCCTTTGCCGTTTAAAATGAGGTTCGTAAACTGATAGCATTAACCGATGTAACGATGACATAAAGCGATAATATAGAGAAAATCGGGACCAAGTGATTTCGATACCAATAAGCGATTGTTAACAGTAACCGCGATCACATTACGCGGAGTCCAATGCATATGCGTTTTTCTTTGTGGGTACGTGTGCTCATGCGCAGAAATAGAGGTGTAGCCAGTGGCCACCCTGGTCAATGTTTTAATAAACTTTAATTCTCTTCTTCAATCGCGATCTCTGATTTAACTCTATCCTTCCTCTTATTTGAGAATGAATGAAGACCCAGAAAAAATAAATAAACAGATGTTATAGACCTTGAGAAAGCATTATCTCGTCTATAGTTTAAAATTACACCGGATGCTTCAGTAGGAAGTAAAAAAAATGAAATACGCTTTCATGGCGGCGAAAGTGTAAATTGATTCTGAAACGAATTCCATGCTGGTATCTAACATATAAATATCAACAAGTGAATTGCAGTGAAGTGATAGAGATTTTCATGTGATATACTAGCATATAGATCGTCCGATAACGGATCAGTAAAATATTCAATTTTCCAGAACTGTAAAATACCCTTTATAAGGCAGGAAAAAAATGGTTTGTTTTTGGATGAGAATTATCTCGTACACGTTCAACAATTTATTTATCTTCATCCTCCTCTAAAAACTCCCGATACTGTAAATTATCACATAAATTATCTCATATGTACCTAATCTATTATTTAAGTCAAATATAAAACTATTTACGTAATATCTAAGTTCAGTGATTAAAAGTATGAAAATAATGCAGACGATATTTAAATAATTTAAAATAAGAAAGTATTAAATGAGATAGTTAAAGGAATGACATCATATGCTAGATAAAATA
>CM063497.1:44400730-44405730 GCA_032207245.1 Pardosa pseudoannulata
AATTGTTTATTTATCTTTAAACTAGCAGATGGCTTTAATTGTCCACATTTCTGCGAAATATAGAAGAATTTTTTGTAGCATTTTGAGCTCGCTGTTCATAGCTGAAAGATGTCTGCAGATGGCTTTAATTGTCCACATTTCTGCGAAATAGAGAAGAATTTTTTGTAGCATTTTGAGCTCACTGTTCATAGCTGAAAGATGTCTGTCAAGAAGCGTTTCGCGAGTGATATAACCTATGCTCCTGACGATATTTTCGCCACTGATAGCACTTCTGACTCTTATTTCAAGTATATTGAAGATAGTTATAGCGAAACTGATGAGAATTTCTCGGATTCCTCTGTGGATAGTAATGAATCTGAAAATTTATTTTCTATTTAAAATGTTCGACAGTGGAGCAAAATTGATATGCAAAATATTCCACCAGCTCCTGCTTCATTTCCTTTCATTGGAAATCCCGGACTAAATTCCCCTATGGCAAATAATGCAACAGTTTTGGACTATTTTGAACTTTATTTTGACGATGTTATGTTTCAAATAATAGTAAAAGAGACCAACAGTACATGAGAGTAATAGACCCAGGAGACTAACTGCTAGACACTTTCCTAGCCATATACACCCAAATCGCATCAAGAAAGAGCCTCGTAGATAGTGTACTGTCTGTTTTTAAAAAAACTGAAGGTGGAACAAAAAATTCGAAAAAAAAAAAAAAAAAACACGAGAATTTGGTTCAAGGATTGCGAGGTAGTACTTTGCATCGAGCCTTGTTTCAAAATTTATCATACAAGACTTCATTTCTAATAGTTTTGTAAGTCTTTTGCATTTTTTAATTAGTATATACGTTTTGCTTTTGTATTTTATAAAATAAATGGTAATTTAACCAAGATTAATTTTCAAAATTAAGCTTTTATATATTATTCTACAATTTCATTTTTCTGAACACCTTTTTTAGGACCTGATTCTGTATTAAAAAAAATCTTTTACAAAAGTTTTTTGTATATTTTAACTCTAAAATATATATTGATTTGATATATGTAATAAAAAAATTACTTTATTTTTGAACCTATTTTGATAAAATAAATACGCAGCGAGAGGGTTAAAACAAATAATGATTTTTAAAGTTGTTTTTTCATTTTTTATATAAGAAAGGATAGCCAAAAAAATTTAATTAGTTTAAAAAAATTGAGCATATGAGGGTTTAAATTTATCAATCGTCAGTTGATTAGCATTTTTTATAAGAAGTAATTTTCACTCGTTTTCTAATAATTGGCTCGAAATTTCACAGCATTAAATTGAGAATATAATTCAGTGCAATACCAATTTTCTCCCTTTTTACAGGTTGCTTAGAATATGTAATTTTTATCTTTGGTTTCTTTCATTACCAGACCCACCGCAGCAGGTCCTAGCCTATACCACCGTGTGGGGCCTACAGCGTTATCGTACCAAAGCAAAACAGAACGCAACGTGTGAATTAGGAAAATAACACACCTCGCGTCTGTGTTTTCATAACATCTCTTTCGTGAAATTCAAAGACCTCCCACGGTGTAGTTTTGACCAATCTTGCGAAACTGATAAACATCATTCGGAGCAATGAAAAATAAAAAGGCATTTTTATTAATACATACCCCCTCATACTAAAAACAAGTAGTGTAAATTAAGCGTGATAGATATGAAGCGAGCGCTGAAAAAAAAATTAAAACGAATTTCTAGCACTGAATTCTTAATTTTCTGTTAGCTATTCCACATTCCACGCTTCGCTGGCTCGGTAAATTACAGTTAACTACGCGGGTAGATCTTTAACCGCTGTTTTTTCTCGGGTTTATTTTTTCAGCTGCTAGGTTTGCGTATGATTTACGTTTGGAATAAATAGTTCACAATTTAAAAATAGGGGTATATTTATCTTTCCAGTTCCCTAATAAAGGAAAAAGTGAGTTCCAAACATGAAATTTCTAAGAAAAGATAGCACTTTTCCCTTTTTTCAATCTTAAATAAGTTTTTAAAGTGAAATAATTAAAATAGCCTGTTTCCACGATGGTTGCATCAACGCATATCACAGTTTTTATTCTATACTACTATACATGCCATATACTGTCTCAGAAGGACTTTTATTTCAAAAAGATTATTTTAAAGTTGCCTTAACTCTCCTTTGATTTTTTCTTTCTTTTTTTATGAAACGATCATGGTGATATAATTCAACCTCTAGATTAAAGGAAAAATGCTTAAAAAATCCTAGTATAAATATACCTAAACTGACCACTGATACTAGTTCACGTCTTCTGGGAGGGGAGTCTAACCAATTAAAACTTTATAATTTAATAGCGGCCAATTAAGGAATTGCTGAACAAAAAAAACATGAGATACACACTTTTGGGGACAGATTTTCAGTCAGATTTTTACTTAGCTTTTTACATAGCGTTTTCATGTTAGCTGATTTCTCAGTTTGTTCCATCCTTATAATGAAATGGGACCCCGTAAACCCGATGCTCTGGTAATGAATACCTTTCGTGACTCCAACTTACGACAAGTAGTCGACAGGATAAGCACAATCGGGAAAAATGAGTAGAAATGAGGAATGACTGCTGTGGCCAACTGGGTAAATCCGTGGTGAGAATAGAATAGACGATGCTGCCTGTAACACCTATGAGAGATAGAGAGAGAGAGAGAGAGAGAAGAGAGAGAGAGAGAGAGAGAGAAGAGAGAAGAGAGAGAGAGAAAACTACTGACCCCCTTAAAAGATTCTATGAAAAAAATGAATTCATTATCATAGTAGCATAACAAAGAAATAAAAAAGTTTTGTTCTTGACTTTGGATTTGAAAACCCTGAGAATGTTCTCGGGTCGCAATGAGAGCTTCCGGCTTTAAATTTACTTTGATATAATTGCATTACCCTATTACAGGAAGTTTTCTGACAGTATATTTCTTAAGGGAACATTTTCGGGATTTTAAACAAAATCTCTACATTAGTTTACCGATTTAGTTTAGTTTTCTCTTACACACAAAAAATCACAAGTTAAAAGAGGAATGAAGCAACTGAGAGTGAACAAAAGCCTGTAAATTAGTTCCTCTGTCAAGGCTCTTGGAAATAACTTCTTTCACTTGCGTGCAATTTGCGTGAAGAATAGATAATTTCAAAAAACAAAATCCAATCCCAACTTAAAAGAGGAATGAAGAATTTGAGCAGAAACTTGTAGAGTACTCTTTCTGTCAAGGCTCTTGGAGTTCACTTCGTTCGCTTGCGTGTAATTTGCGTGAAGAATAGATAATTTCAAAAAACAAAATCCAATCCCAACATAAAAGAGGAATGAAGAATCTGAGCAGAAACTTGTAGAGTACTCTTTCTGTCAAGGCTCTTGGAGTTCACTTCTTTCGCTTGCGTAAAATTTGCGTGAAGAATAGATAATTTCAAAAAACAAAATCCAATCCCAACTTAAAAGAGGAATGAAGAATCTGAACAGAAACTTGTAGAGTACTCTTTCTGTCAAGGCTCTTGGAGTTCACTTCTTTCGCTTGCATGTAATTTGCGTGAAGAATAGATAATTTCAAAAAACAAAATCCAATCCCAACTTAAAAGAGGAATGAAGAATCTGAGCAGAAACTTGTAAAGTACTTTTTCTGTCTAGGCTCTTGGAGTTCACTCTTTCGCTTGCGTGTAATTTGCGTGTAGAATAGATAATTTCAAAAAACAAAATCCAATCCGAACTTAAAAGAAGAATGAAGAATCTTTCTGAACCTAGGTTTCAAAAAATATTGTTGTACAATAACAAGAAAATATATATATTATATAATTAAATGGAAAAAAATAAGAACGGGAAAAATTGAAGAAAGAACAATTTTATAATTTTTATTCCACGATATGTTTTGTGCCGTGATCTTTCACAACAAGGAGAGGGGAATCTCGAAAATTCGAAACTTCTAGCATTCCAGCTGCACTTCCGCTCTAAAATCTGCTATAAAAAGATTTCTCTCGTTTTACACTGTCACATAACTCATTAAAAGAGCTCTTTCATAATAACTGCGTCGAGTCTGGCATTCGGATAACAGGAATCCGAAGCAATCGCGGTTACAGCTCCAGGTGTGAAGGGATGATTTAATTGGAATTCCTGACAATTAATTCAAGGATGTAATTAAAACTGTAGAATGCCGTCACGAAATTTTTACAAACTTCCTTTTTTTTAAAAATAAAAGTTTACGGTAAAATTTTTCAGCTTGATATACTTGTATAGATACATTATATATACATATATATATATATATATATATATATATATGTATGTATATATATATAATATATATATATATAAATATAAATATATATATATATATATATATATATATATATATATATATATATATATATATGTATATATATATATGTATATATATATATATATATATATAAATATATATGTATATATATATATATATATATAATATATATATATATATATATATATAATATATATATATATATGTATATAATATATGTATATATATATGTATAAATAAAAAATATGTTATATATATATGTATATATATATGCCCTATATAAATATATGTATATATAAAATGTATATAATATATATGATATATATATATATATATGTATATATATATATATGTAATATATGTATATATATATATATGTTATATATATGTATATATATATATGTATACTCATAATATATATATGTATATATATAAATTATATATGTATATGGGAATAATATAATATATAATATAATATATTTATATATATATATATAACAAATATATATAAAATATATAATATATATATATATTTAATATATATATATATATTATATATATTATATATATACATAAATATATATACATTAGATATGAAATTGTGTGTCATTGATTCGAGAATGGTTTAGATTCCAAAATTTCATCCCATAGAATATGTTTTTAGTAAAATCCAGAATTACACACTGATTGCGATTATTATAATAACCCTCGAAATCCTTCGCTGCCAACATATCTGT
>CM063497.1:44410730-44443230 GCA_032207245.1 Pardosa pseudoannulata
AAAATTTGAAATCAAAATACTGAACAAAGCTTACTGACTCACATTTAGATAATTGTTTAAGGACCGGGAACTCTAAATATATCCCCAATTATAAGAAATGAGCTGAAAATATGGACACCCAAGTTTCACACTGAACTGTATGTATCATTATGTATGACACCAACAAAATAAAGTTATAAAAAATCTGTTTTTTTTAATGCCTATTTATACCTGTTGATTATCTGTAAAATATGCGCCCTCGGTGATTTTCAAATTTAGTATTGCGCCCTTAAGAACAAACAGGTTGCGGACCCCTGCTATAGATAAAAGAAATATGTGAGCTAAATAAAGTGGTTCAGTCTACAGTTAAATTTAAAACTTTGTGTAGTTAATACGATTACGAAAATAATTAATTTGAATCAACATTTTTTTGGCTGAACTAGTGAATAACTGAAGTAGTAGCGGCAATACAAAAAACAACTCAAATTGTCCACATGAGTTTTTTATTTATCGAAGTCAATTGAACTGTGACTGTAACTATGTCAAATTCCATTCCTGCTTTTATTCTGTGGCGGTTATTTACAAATACCTTCAAGAAATGGCCATTTATTCACTATACCATTTCTTACACAAGTAAGTTACCGTGGCACTGTAATAAAAAAAATGTTTTGTATCAAATCATGAAATCCATAATTAACAAATCACGTTACAACTCGAAAATAAAGCATATCTCTAGGAATCCATTCTCAAACCAAAGCGATATTTCGAACGATATAATTTTTTTGTTGTTGTTGTTTCTTTTCCACCGTCAGAAAGTAGGACAGCTGCTGAAAAACAAAAAAGAATGAAAAAATATAAAAGGTGAAAGTTGGCTGCGATCAAAAGAAACGATTAGAATATTCCGCACGGAGAAAATTATAGAAATTATCAAATAACAAAGGATGGAAAGGTTCAATTTTTGTTTTCTAGGAATTAGTTTTTGTGTTATTTTTGCAGAAATATTTCACGAAAAGCTCATATTTTTTTATATATATATGCAACGTTTGAATCGGAAAAAATATAGATCCTTTTTGGGGGAAATTATGGGAGACTTTTTTAATCATTTGAATATATTATAGCAGTTTGTTACACATCAAGGCACCTATAATCATAATCCTCACTGCTAGTCCTCTAATCCTTTGATGATATTTCTGCCGATTCATATCGATGCATATTTTAAATCTAAATTATTACTAGCTTATAGCCCTTCATATGACGGGATCAGTAAAAGTTTTAATTTTCCAGAAAGTACCCTATCAGGCAGATAAAATAATGGTTTGTTTTTTTACTTTAAATTATCTGGAACACTCTCAATAATTTGTTTATCTCCATACTCCTCTAAAGTCTCCCGAAAGTGTGAATGCATTTTAGAATCCCGTTGAATTCATTTAGAATGACAATTCAAAGTCTTCTTAGCTACGTCGAAATTATCGTTAAATTCTTCCAAATTTTTTTCCACAGTAATTAATGGAAATACACGAATGAAACTATCATTTCCACTACACCCTGGAGGTAGATAGAATATGTTGTTAATACCGGCGATATAATTTTCATTGCAACAAAAAATAATCGATGATTAAATTTAAAATTCTCACATATATACCTAATCTACAATTTAAGCCAAATATAAACGAAAATGATTTACATAATATCTAAGTTCAGCGATAAAACTTATGAAAATAATGCAGACGACTTTTAAATAATTTAAAATAAGAAATGATTATGAGATGTTTCTTCAACGTCGAAAACTTTCTCTTCAGTAAACAGACTACTTCTGTAGTTGTTAAGAACATGCTATGGTCAGTTATTCTTCAATAATCTGTTAGTCTAAGGCCTCTGTTTCCCATGCGATGCAATATTCTCTGTACCACGTTCACCTGTTAAGCAAAAAGTCCTCTTTAGGATTTCGACAAGTTCTCTTTTTCACGGCTTCGACGTTGGAGTTCTCACCGAACGCGCGATACCTCTATGATTCCTTCTCTTTATCTTCTTGAACACTTCTTGGGTATTGCATGTTTATTTACGATGTTGAAAGATTCTTCCGTGTCGAAAATTCCATAAAGAAAATTCGTCTGGAGTGGTTATGAACATGTCACTGTACCAGTGCTTTTGCTGTAATGTTGCTTTAGGGTACAGTGCTAATGCTTTAACCCCTTGAGGACCAGCACGTAAATGCTATTCGAGTCGACCGTTGTGAAAGCCGTTGCCATTTAACACCATCTAGTAATTTAGTCTAGCATTTAAAAACTCAAATAAAACGTTCCGATATCCGATTACGCATACGTGACGCTGGTCTCTCAATATCAACCGGAGCTCTTAGCATGGAGGCGACGATGGGCTGATAAAGATGGAATCACTGCGTCGAGTCCACGACACGTTGGTCGTTAACGGGTTAAGGAATGAATTAAAGTCTCTGGGACTTAAATTATTTTCTGTGAAAATGGCCAATTATTCTTCAATAACCTATCTAAGGCCTTTGTTTACTATGAGACGCATTGTTTACTTTTGACGCTTTCTTCTGTTAAGCAAGAGAATCTTCTCTGCTTTCGACAAGGATTCCGAAGAATTGTTTCACTCATTTTGACGAGACCTTATGCAGTTTCCTAACCCGGACGACATATTTCAGTATGTTCTTTCATGCTGTCTAAAGGATTCCGAAGAATTATTTCTCTCGCTTGGACGATAGCTTATACAATTTCCCAACCCGGATGACATCTTCCAGTATGTTCTTTAATGCTGTCTAAAGGATTCCGAAGAATTATTTCTCTCGCTTGGACGAGAGCTTATGCAATTTCCTAAATCGGACGACATCTTCCAGTATGTTCTTTAATGCTGTCTAATGAATTCCGAAGAATTATTTCTCTCGCTTGGACGAGAGCGTATACAATTTTCTAACCTGTACGACATCTTCCAATATGTTCTTTAATGCTGTCCAAAGGATTCCGAAGAATTATTTCTCTCGCTTGGACGATAGCTTATACAATTTCCCAACCCGACGACAACTTCCAGTATGTTCTTTAATGCTGTCTAAAGGATTCCGACGAATTATTTCTCTCGCTTGGACGAGAGCTTATGCAGTTTCCCAACCCGGACGACATCATCCAGTATGTTCTTTAATGCTGTCGATATAGAACAGTCTTTTAACTGTTAGATAAACGAAATAACCTTATAATGATTAGTCGACTTAAAAATTCCTAACAGCCTCTTCCATTTCGATGCAGAGAAATAAATACTGCACGATACTGTTCGATGTTCGTACGTACTGAAGGATTTTGAACAATACTTATGTCTGAAAGGCTATAAATTAAAAATAGATACCATATCCAGTGAAGATATTAAAAATTTTTGCTGCGTTTGTATCCCAATACTTGATTTCAACTTTTTGTATCTGAACTTCGGACACAATTGGGTAAATATTACATTCATACGAAGGTCCTCTGAAATTTTTGAGATACAACTAGGTTTTTAATGTCATAATTACAAAATTTTAGGTGTGTTCAAAGTAGTCTCCTCTAGAATCAATGCACTTTTATAGATGAATTTTCCCCAGATTAAATGCCTCAAGCCATTCATTTCTTAGACTAGATGAAAAAATGCATTTATAGCCACATCAATCTCTTCTAAATCAAAAAGACGTCCCCGTAAGTTCTTTTTTAGATTAAAGAATAACCAAAAGTCACACATAGCTGGATCAGAAGAATATAGCGGATGTTCTATCACTTTAATTTGTTTTCGTTTTAGAAAATCAACTGTTAATCCGGTTGTATGTGAAGATGCGTTGTATTGGGGAAGCATTAGTACCTTAACATGCACTTCTTTTAGAATTTGGGGAAGAGATTTAGTGATATACCAGTTTGCTCTTACTGTCTTCTGTCCTTCTAACTTGATGGCTTTGATCAATCGCGTACTTCTGAAGAAAACGGCATACAGCACTTTTTTCAATGCGAGTTGTCTTTTCGCCATTGTCGGCGTGGGATCATCTTCAAAGATCCATACTTTGCTTTCTTCACTTGTTAGAAAGTCAAAAAACGGTACGTAAGTTTCATCACCCGTTACAGTTTTAGAAATGATGCGGTGGCTACCATCCTTTAGCAATTTAAGAGTTTCTTTACTGATTCTGACACTCTCCCCTTTTTGGAGCTCAGTTAGATTATGGGGAACCCAACGGCAAACTACTTTTTTCACATGTAGTTCTTCATTAATAATTTTGTGTATGGCTGCGGATCCAATGTTAAGTTCCTTCTGTATAATTTGATAGGTACAGCGATTATCATCCATTAGCATTTTTTGTATGGCAGACACATTATCCGGGATGACTGCCGACGGCGGCCTTCCTGTATGTTCTTCATCCTGAAAAAAAAATGGCGACCTCTGCTCAATTCTTTAAACCATCTGAATACAGTACCACGAGCTGGACATTCATCACCAAATGCCAATTGCAGCCCTTGAAAGGATTGATTTAATCCTGCTTTAAAATCTTAGAGAATCATAGCGCGAAAATTTTCTCGCGTCAACTCCATTTTCTCTTCTGTTTAAAATTTATTCTACACTAAATAATTTGAAGTAAGTCAGTAAAAAATCGTCTGCTGTCTTAAAATACTTTATAATTTAAAATTAAACCGTTACTTTTATTTTGTAAATTCTCTTATCTCAAAAATTTCAGAGTAACCCTCGTATAATGGTACTAAAGTTCTCCACCATCTGAAGCAAAAGCTCTATTTCGGAGCTTTTCATCGTCTGACTTAATGAATGAGCATTCTACCACTGTCGAAACTCGGTGATAATTCGGTTGGCACGCCGCCGGTGCACCACTGTGTTACCTCCTTGATTGAAGGGCCCAAGCGAAAGGCTTTTAATGAAAACTTGATTGATTGGTGGTCTGACTAAACGTGACTCCGGGATTCATCAAAGTGTGCGAGCCACAATCAGATACCGGCCTATCGTCTTAATCTGAGCTCACCAAATCGTGACTTTTCCTCTGTTGTTTCTTTAACCAATGCTGTTCTTTTCCAAATTCGAATGCATCCCGATTCCTCTTCGAACGCGACCTCCTAGCTTTCAGCACGATTCCATGGTGCTGCAGAGCTTGGTTCAAAAGCCGTGAGCTGTTTTGTTTCCGTTGGAGAGGATGGATTTACACAGAGACGTTTTATCAGAGGTTATTTAGAATTACCATACAGCTTCTGGAAGAATAAGGCACCATTCGTGTATTTTCCCCGTCAAATTTTTTAATCCAATCCCCAATATAATGATAGCCTAAGTTATCTGTCCGTCTGTCCTCGAATTTATGAAGCGGTTGGACCTGGAATAGATAGAGAAATCCATATTAGATTCTTGATAAGTTAGGGTTAGCAACGTTCGAAATCTGCCCCGTCCTCCCATTTCACCCATTGCTTGAAAAATCCTAAATTGTCGAAACAATAAAAAAAAAATTATAAATACAGGGTATCTGCCATGTCCATGACTTTTCATGACTTTCCCTGATTTAGCGGATCATTTTTCATGACTTTAAAAAGCTTTTGTTAAAGTATATACGAATAAAACTTCTGACGTACATACAAATAAAATATATGCTTTTAGAGAAATTACAGAAATTTTATCATGAAAAAACTATAAATTTACTTTATAAGTGTTAATAAACTCACATACATAAAAATAAATTGTTGTATCTACATACCTAAGTTTAATCATATAGCAATTTTTCAATCAAAATGTTTCCAATTTGAATTCAGGGTACTTTGGTATTATCCAGGTGACCATGAATAATAGCCAAATATAACCCTATAATGTTTATATACAATATCCCTAGAGATAAACTTATATTTTGTGCAAAAATCTTAACTAATTTTTATTAAAAAATAATTATTATTATATTAATAAAATTTTAATCTACAATTTAAGAAAAAACCAGAATAATATACATTTACCCACCCATTAAGCTTTCTTGCTTTGAGTTTCCTTGGTGAACAAATTTTACTTGGCAATAGGGTCAATAAGATAATACATAAATACCAAACTCAGTAACTTCAGCCAAATGACAAGTAAAAATAGAATTAAACAATTCAATGCATTTTTATTTAATCGGTAGTTTAGCGGATCCATGACTTTCCATGACTTTTACTCATTTTGCTTGAAAAATCAAGACTTTCCATGACAAAATTAATCCATTGTCTAAATCCATGATTTTCCATGACTTTCCCTGACTTTACAGGCGCGAAAACCATGTAAATAATAGAAATAACTTGAAAGTTTTGTAGGTTGTTTATAAGACTGTTACCTACCTACTCTTAAAAGAAAAACTCGTTTTAAGAAAACATAAAAATTCTACAAGTTATTTACATTAATATACCGATTTAGTTTAGTTTTCTCTTACACACAAAAAATCACAAGTTAAAAGAGGAATGAAGCAACTGAGAGTGATCAAAAGCCTGTAAAGTAGTTCCTCTGTCAAGGCTCTTGGAGTTCACTTCTTTCGCTTGCGTGTAATTTGCGTGAAGAATAGATAATTTCAAAAAACAAAATCCAATCCCAACTTAAATGAAGAATGAAGAATCTGAGCAGAAACTTGTAAAATACTTTTTCTGTCAAGGCTCTTGGAGTTCACTTCTTTCGCTTGCGTGTAATTTGCCTGAACAAATTTTACTTGGCAATAGGGTCAATAAGATAATACATAAATACCAAACTCAGTAACTTCAGCCAAATGACAAGTAAAATTAGAATTAAACCATTCAATGCATTTTTATTTAATCGGTATTTTAGCGGATCCATGAGTTTCCATGACTTTTACTCATTTTGCTTGAAAAATCAAGACTTTCCATGACAAAATTAATCCATTGTCTAAATCCATGATTTTCCATGACTTTTCCTGACTTTCCAGGTGCGCGGAAACCATGTAAATAATAGAAATAACTTGAAAGTTTTGTAGGTTGTTTATAAGACTGTTATCTACCTACTCTTAAAAGAAAAACTCGTTTTAAGAAAACATAAAAATTCTACAAGCTATTTTTAATGGTATAAAAAAAGATACACCATTTATTAAATTGTTAAGTTGTTACTATAAAGTGACAGTTTAGGAATACGAAACTAAACATTTAATGTCTGTGTGGCAAAGTGTTCGACAATTATGAGGACGGATTTCCAAATCTGGTTTTGCGATAAAACAATTGTTTTGATATTAGTGGCAATTATATTTAAAAGTATATTAACAAGCTGACTGCCGCGTAATCCATATTCTGATGACTGCAAAGTTACCGATCGGGACGCGTCATCCGTGTTTGGGTGATGTTTATTTGCCTACTTCCGAAGGAAATTCGTATGTACACTCAAGAGCCAAAACATTAGGACCACCTGAGCCAATAACGAGTTGACCCACCTTTGGCGAGCAACACAGCTTCAACCCGCCTTGGCATGGATGTCACAAGTCCTTGGTAGATGGCCGGAGACAGATTGTACCAGATGTTTAGGCAACGGTTACGCAAATCCGAGATATTGCGAATGGGTGGTCTTTGAACTCTGAGCTGCCGTCCCATGACATCCCAAACGTGTTCTATCGGATTGATATTCGGTGAGTTAGGGGGCCAGGACATTAACTGGAATTCAGCATCATGTTCCTGGAACCACTCCAACACAATTTTAGCCTTGTGAAACGGGGCATTCTCCTGTTGGAACATTCCATTTCCAGCTGGAAAAACAGAGGTCATGTAAAGGTGCAACTGGTTCGCAGTGATGTTCAGATACCCTGTAGCATTCATGGTGGGTCCCAGAGACGCCTCAGAGAACGTCCCCAAAGCATAATATCGCCACCACCGGCCTATGTATGACCTACTCTACATTGAGGGAACAAATGTTCGCCTGGAAGACGGCTTATCCTGGCACGGCCATCGGCGTGATGAATGTCAAACCGTGATTCATCTGACCAGGCAACTCTCTCCCACTGATCCATGGACCAGTCGCGATGTTCCTGGGCCCATCGTAAGTGTAGTTGGCGATGATGCTTGGTCAGCAAAAGCACACGAGTGGGACGTTTGCTACATAACGAAACTATTGAATTGTTGTAAAAGTAATATGAAAATAGTTTATTAAGAAAATTATTGCAGGTCTCGTTAAAGCTTTTTTATTCACTTCTCACTAAGAAATAATTTTTCCATTTTTCTTTTTAACGAATTAGGGTAAAGATTTTAAATAATATCCTCTTTACTCGGAAAAAATTTGACTCACTAAGAAACAAGTTTTACATTCATCTTTTCAACAAATTAGGGTAAAGATTTTAAGTTGTATCTTCTTTATTCGGAAAAGATTTCATTCGCTAAAAATGCGCTTTTTATTTATCTTTTCAACAAATTAGGGTAAAGATCTTGAGTTGTATCTTTCTTACTCGGAAAAGATTTGTCTAACTAGAAAATAAGTTTTCCTTTTATCTTTTCAACAAATTGGGGTAAAGATTTTAAGTTATATCCTCTTTACTCGGACTATTACTCTTCACTCGGACCTTACCTCTCAGACCTCTTACCTTATTCCTCTTTTCATTCTTTCTCTTTATATCCTCGAACTCGGACTTATTTGATCACTAAGAATTACGTTTTCCATTTACTCACAACGAAATAAGTTTTCCATTTATCTTTTGAACAATTTAGGGTAATCATTTTAAATTGTATCTCCTTTACTGGGAAAAAATTTTGACTCAGTAGGAAGTGAGTTTTCTATTTATCTTTTTAACAAATTAGGGTAAAGTTTTAAAGTTTTATTCTCTTTATTAGGAAAATATGTGACTCGCTAAGAAATAAGTTTTTCATTTATCTTTTCAACAAATTATTGTAAAGATTTTAAGTTCTAGCCTCTTTACTCGGACTGTTGTTCTTCACTTGGACCTCTTACTTTATTCCTGTTTACTCGAACTCGGATTTGTTTGACTCACTAAGAATTAAGCTTTCCATTTATCTTTTCAACAAATTAGGATGAAGATTTTAATTTATCTCTTCTTTACATGGAAAAAGTTTGACTCACTAAGAAATAAGTTTTCTATTTATCTTTTCAACAAATTATGCTAAAGATTTTAAGTTGCATCTTCTTTACTCGGAAATGCTTTGACTCACTAAGAAACTTTTCCATTTATCTTTTCAACAAATTAGTGTAAAGATTTTAAGTTCTATCCTCTTTACTCGCAATATTACTCTTCACTCGGACCTTACCCCTTAGACCCCTTACCTTATTCCTGTTTACTCGAACTCGGATTTTTTTGACTCACTAAGAATTAAGTTTTCTATTTATCTTTTCAACAAATTATGCTAAAGATTGTTGCATCTTCTTTACTGGGAAAAGATTTGACTCGCTAAGAAATAAGTTTTCCATTAATCTTTTCAACAAATTAGTGTAAAGATTTTAAGTTCTATCCTCTTTACTCGGAATATTACTCTTCACTCGGACCTTACCTCTTCGACTCCTTACCTTATTCCTGTTTACTCGAACTCGGATTTTTTTGACTCACTAAGAATTAAGTTTTCCATTTATCTTTTCAACAAATTAGGATAAAGATTTTAATTTATATCTTCTTTAGATGGAAAAGGCTTGACTCACTAAGAAATAAGTTTTCCATTTATCATTTCAACAAATTAGGGTAAAGATTTTAAGTAGTATCTTCTTTACTCGAACTATTACTTTTCACTCGGACCTTAACTCTCGGACCTCTTACCTTACTTGGACTCGGACTTATTTGACTCACTAAGAATTAAGTTTTCCATTTATCTTTTCAACAAATTAGGGTAAAGGTTTTAATTGTTCTCTTCTTTACATGGAAAAGGTTTGACTCACTAAGAAATAAGTTTTCCATTTATCGTTTAAACAAATTAGGGTAAATATTTTAAGTTTTACCCCTTTTACTAGGAAAAGATTTGACTCACTAAGAAATAAGTATTCTATTTATCTTTTCAACAAATTAGGTTAAGGATATTAAGAAGTATCTTCTTTACTCGAACTATTACTTTTCACTCGGACTTTATCTCTCGGACCTCTTACCTTACTTGGACTCAGACTTATTTGACTCACTAAGAATTAAGTTTCAGATTTATCTTTTTAACAAATTAAGGTAAAGATTTTAAGTTCTATGCTCTTTACCCGGAAAAGGTTCAAATTGATCTTGTAAAGTGGGGAGAGGAGAAACAGGTTCGAAGTAATGAACATTATTTAACAGAAATGATACCATGGAAGCAATCGAAGTCATAGATTATTCTTGAGACTACCAGAGATTCGAATTATTAAAATATCGATGGCAGTACCCAGTAGAATACGCTTTGTACTGTGGTACTCGTGGCTTCAAGATTTAGCAGTAAATACACGTAGCAGTAAGCGTGTTAGAGTACAACCTTTAATGTAAAAATAAGATTGATAAAAATAGTGTTAGGTGTTCCCAGTTGAGGCGGCAAACGAAAAGGTATCTCGTTTAATTCTTTGAGGAATAACGGACTCCCTTGGTACCGTTAGAGGCGGCAAATCACTAAGATAAAATTTCCTCACTTTAGGTCTATAGAATCTTGTAAACTTTGAAAAAAAATGTTCCGAATGTTCCGTGACCAATAATGTTTATGAAACACTAAATCACGTTAAGAGGTCGCGACTGCACATGTTTTATATGAATTTCGTCATATAGTCTCCGTTCATATTCATATGAGACATATGAAAGTAGGTTATTTACAACAGTTTTCATTTTCGAGATCTGTCTGAAATATTTATTGAGTAATGCCACCGAATATGTCACGTTTCCCCCATTTAAATCTAGGCCTAGAATCTCATTTGTCTGGATTTATACGTCTGCACTCTAACCTCCCCTCCCCTTTACTTGTTTATAAATTTGAAAGAGGAATAATTAAAGAATTATATATGACCCGGAAAAACAAGAAAAAAAAAATTAAAACCATCCTTGTATCATAGCAACACAACGTTAAGGCAAAAAAAACAGTTGAAAAAAAATAAAGAATAAATAAATACCGCAATCGTTTGGCTTCTTTCCAGAGACCGTCTCCCCCGGGCGGAATATGCCCTTCAACCCCGCATTCCAATCGAATTTCTACCCCATACGCCACCCCCTGGTGGAAGCGATCGCACCCGGGCGATATTTCGCGATCGGCTGAATACCGGCAGACGATTTCGGCGGACCAGGGAGCTGATCTGAGTCGCAGAGGGGGCAGAGAAATCACAGGTGTTCAGGCCTTGTTCGCAGGGTGTGGTGTACAGTCGGAGCGAGAGGTAGAGGCGCCGAATGGATGAGGAGTGAATGGAACGTTCCACTTCGCAAGGCTGAGTACAAGGGTCGTCTGTCGGCCAGACACTGGCAGAAAAGAGGATGCCTTTCGTTATCTCTTTTTTTTTTTCGGGAGATAATTGTTTTTGATACCTGTTAACAACAAAATAAATTTGCCTATGTAGGCCCGGACTCTACTCTTTCGCACGTTACTTTCACCTCTTTTAGAGGCGGCAAACCTCTTTCATGCTAATGGAATAATAATAAAAAGCTAGGGCATGTGGTTAGAAAAACAGTTGCTTTAGAGAAGTATTTGTTAAGTACTTACCGTAATACCTTATTTTCTACAATATTGTTGAGAAAATAGCTTATTTTAACATGAGTCTATACGTATATATATATATATATTTATATATATATATATATATATAATATATATACATATATATATATATATATATATTATGTATTATATATGTATATATGTATATATATACATATATGTATATATGTATATGTATATATATATATATATATATATATATATATATATATA
The DNA here is from genome assembly GCA_032207245.1 of Pardosa pseudoannulata. Lineage (NCBI taxonomy): Eukaryota > Metazoa > Arthropoda > Arachnida > Araneae > Lycosidae > Pardosa > Pardosa pseudoannulata. The sequence continues at coordinate 44,422,538 of CM063497.1, forward strand.
TGTATATATATATATGTATATATTATATATATATGTATATATATGTATTTATATGTATATATGTGTGTATATATGTATATATTTTATATATATATGTGGTATATTTATTTATATATGTATATACATATTGTATATACATATATATATATATATATATATATATATATATATATATATATATATATATATAATTATTTTACTTTAATATTTCCTTAAAAAAAAACCTCTCTCCCATTCTAATTCTTTTTCCCAGACTCTAAATGTCTTAATCAAAGGAGTTTCCTCGACTTAAAATTCTTTCGATACAATTCCCAAAGCTTTTTGTCCTATAGATGTAAATTTTCTGTCTATTCAACACGTTTTCCAGCTGGCGCCGGCAAATGGCTCCAGGTTTACCTGATCTTCAAGATTGAAGATCAGGATTGATCACGATTTAATCGATCCTGATGATCAATTAAATTCGCTGAGTAAGTTTCTTGTCCCTTGGGAAACTCTTTCTGTCTTCGTATACTTTCTGTTATATATATATATATATATATATAAATATAATAGAAGAGAGAGAGAGAGCGAAGACAGAAAGAGTTATATATACACACACACACACACACACACACACACACACACACACACATATATATATATATATATATATATATATATATATATATATGAGTGACGTGCGGTAGGTTTTCATACAAGGTGTGCAGAGAACATGGATCTTCCAATAAATCTTCAATTATTGAGACATCTGAGTTCTCCATTCTGAATCGGATTATTTATTATGAATATAAATTTAAAGATTACAATAAATAAAATATTTACCTACGAATAGTCGAGTTATAACTATAGAAATAGCTAAACTTATGATAATTCTAATAGCACTGAAGCAAAAATCATGTCTTTTGTTGTATAGTGTCATATCGGCGTCGAAAAAGCAACGTTTCGAGCTTCCACGAAAAACTTATATTTTCAGCAAACGTAGCACCACATGGCGCCCGCCGCTGCGGTATCTTATCTTCATGCTCATTGGTGCCGACAAACCGAACGTCTATTCCACTTGCAGAGGATTTCATTGCACGCTATCACAATAGAGCGAACTGTTTCTTGTTCGGTCAGTGGATTAAATTATATTTATTAATTGTTTTTAACATTTGGAAATCATATATTCTGCGAAAAACATCTTGACAATTTTTAAAAAACAAAACCAAGGAGATGCTGTTACAGATATAACTTATATACTGTCTGTAAGACACAATGAATGGTAAAATTTGGACTGTTCTGTTAAAATTCGTTTCTTTAAAACAAAACAACATTGTTTTTCAGCTAATTATTTCAATAAATAGAATACATCACCGAAATTAATTTACCACACTAAAACATTTCACTTTATATTGATGAAATACTTCTTTTATATTTCCATGAAAACAAAATCTTACAATATATAAATTTAAACATTAACCGTCTGCAAAATCGTATGGCCAGTTAATCAGTTAAAAAAACCAAAATCGCTTCAGCACGTAAGTCCCCGCTCTAATACAACGCTTAATAAACCGTACCTTCGGATGATTCTGAATGCCAAGTGCAGGAAAAATAGCTGCACTTGCCTCAGTGCCATAGTATGCTGTTCTTCTCCAGTAGCCCATACATATAAAGCGTGATTTTCAATTTAGTGCGCAGTGCGTACACATCAGAACTTCCTATGTTCGTTTGCGCACTACGTGGTGCAGCACCTAGTACCGCACGCACTGCGGGAATACAAGCAAGCAAATCAACATAATATTTGAATATATTATAAATTATTTATTATATACCATATAAGTTAGACATAGGTGCAGAAAATTATTGTCCCTCATAATTTTGTCATTGTGATATATATAAAAAAGTATATATTATAAAATTTATAATAAAAATATATATATATGTATATATTTTGTAATATATATGATTTATTAGTGATATATTTATATTGAAATATTAAAATGTATATATATATTAATTTCATATTTAATATTTATTTTATTATATATATATTTAAAAATTTTAAAATTTATATTTAATAATATTTTTAAAATATAATTTAATATATATATATATATTTTATATAAAAATATATATATATAATATATATTAAATAAAATGTTCCTGTTTTAATGTAAATCTACATTAAAATGAAATAATTATAAATGATGTTTCGCGGTTATTCGTGCTATGATGGATGTTCATAGCCGTTCGGAATCGGCTATAAGCATAGGTATTTGATTAGTAAAAACAAAATGTAACCAAACCAAACTTTATAATATTTGATGTTACTTTAATCTCTTTAGAGGCAAACCTTTTTTCATAAATTATAAAGATTTTTAAACTTAAAAATCATGTAATTAATCTTTTATCTACAGATATATTTTAAAGATGTAAATGTGTAATTTCATATGTGCAGAATTTTTAAAGTATATAATCTGCCTATGACTATGGTAATTGTTTGGTAAAATATTTGAATCGTGCTGATAAATGTTCATAAAATTGGATGTATAAGCAGTATTTTCTTTAGTCATAACATTTTAAAGCGTTCAATCCATTATATATTTTATGTTGTTTCCTCTTTAGAGGCGGCAAAATTCTTCATTGATTATAAAGATTTTTTAAAGTATAAATTAATCATGTAAGTATTTATGTGTATATATGTACCATGACAGCATATTTTTATAGTTTACTGTAAATTTAATATGTATATGTGCAAATTATACATAATGTATAACTGCCTAATTTTAATGGTAGATGCTGTTTTGGTAAGTTCGTTGAATTCCAGATGGCATATGTTCATAGCCATTTGGAATTATAAGATAGATCGGTTTCATTACTAAAACAAAACTGTATCCAAATCAAAACGGTTTTTTAATATTTCGCATGTTACTTAATCTCTTTTGCGGCATTTTTTTTTAAAAAGGAATAATTTTAAAGCACATTGCGTGGTTAATAAAAGTTTGCACTAGAATCGCATATAATATATTTTAAAATTTCTTTAGAATTATGAAATTTTACCTAACTAAAAATTTTTATATAAATTATATATATATAAATATATATATATAAATTTATATATATATAGATATTTTTATTAAAATATATAGATATATGTTTATATATAAATTTATAATATGTATATAAATTATTATATAATATTTAAATAATATATAAAAATAATAATAAAATAACTATAAATTTTTTTATTTAAATTTATTATATTATAAATATATTTAAAGTAATATTCATATAGTATTTAATGAATTTTATTAACTATTTTTTGGATGCTGGTCTGTTTAACAATAAAATCACATTATAATTAAGTAAAATATTATATATTTACAAGAATTTATGAATAAACACTATAAATTTTATTTATTTTCAAAAATATATTATTTAATTATTTATATTATATAATAAAATATATATTTATTATATAAAATATATATATATATATATATATATATATATTATAATGAAAATAACTAATGAAATTTTTTATTTAAATTTATTATAATAATAAAAAGACATTGATGGTTATATTATAAATTTTATATAAATTTACGGTAAAATTTTTTTTCTAAATATAATAAAATTATATATTATATTAGTACAGTAAATAATAACGTAAAATTGTAACTTATTTTAACGTGAGTATCAATAAGACACAAGAGCGTGACAATATATTTTCTATAATGTAAGAAAATCGTGTACGTTGCTTGACTTCCGTTATTTAAGCATTTTGCGTACATTAAAATCTGCTCGCGTTTATCTATTCGTAATCTCAACAAAAAGTTTTAATTTGAGCCATGTAATAATAGCGAGTAAAAATGAAAACTCTTTTCAGCAACTGTCGCCTTTGTAAGACATTAATTGATGGAGCTATTAAATACCAATACAAATGCTAATTCTTTTAGTCTAAACTAGTTTATAGCCCGTCATATGACGGGATCAGTAACATTTTTAATTTTCCAGAATTGTAAAGTACTCTATGAGGCAGTTTAAAAAAATGGTTTGTATTTTCGCTGTGAATTAACCGGTTCATGCTCAATAATTTATCTTCATACTCCTCTGAAGTCTCACTATACTGTGAATACAATTTAGAATCCCATTGAATTCATTCAGCCAAACCGTGTGGTTATGTATAAAAAACAAACACACAAACCAACAAACTTCTTCATTTTTAAAGATATATAACTTAAACGCTACATAATTGTTAGTACGTGAAATAGACTCCTAGAAATTTAAGAAGAGAATTTGTTGTTAATGCCGGTGAAAAAAGTTTCATTGCAACAAAAAATAACCGACGATTAAATTTAAAATGATTACATATGTACATAATCTATTATTTAAGCCAAATATGAAAGAAATTTATTTACGTAATACCTAAGTTCAGAGATAAAACGTATGAAAATAATGCAGACGATTTTTAAATAATTTAAAATAAGCAATGATTAAATGAGATGGTTAAAGGAATGACGTCATAATGCTAGAAAAAAATGTCATTTTTACATATTTATTTATGTAATTAATTAATAGATTCTTAACCTGTGAAAAGTAGTTAAAGAATGCTTAGCAAATGGAAAGAATTTCGAACGTCTGTTCGATATCCATATGAAAATACAGTACATGGTTCGAAACAACATAGTTTTCGTCTGATTAAGCATATTTTACCTTTTTTTTTTAGAATCGGATCATATTTTAGGAGACATAAATTATCTTGATTTTGCTAATCTTAACTCATTAATATAATATAGATGCATTATATAATTAAACTTTAAATTAGAACAGACAAAGATAACTTATTTATTATATAGTATGAGCTTTATAAAAAATACATTTTAAAAAAAAAACATAAAATTTTTCAATGAAATTTAAATGATAAACAAATATCGAATGCATTTTTAATATTTTATTTATATTCTAAATTTATCAAATTTTAATGGATTCATTAAAAGAAATGTAATGTATGTTGTTAAGTAAAAAAGCATTATAAATGATTGAATATCTAGTATGATCAGTTTTCTGACATACAAAAAGGAGGTTGAAAATTTGCACTGGTTTTTTTGATTTCAACTAAAATTATTTTTAACAGTTAATAACACAAAGGTACTGTAAAAATAATTTTTTTATTAATGATTAAAACATTATTGTATTTATATTGTTTAGGTGCTTAAGATACGTTAAAATATTTTTTTTTTCTTTAATTGTTGGAACTAGTTCATATTTTAAAATTTTAGATTCTTTTCGTATTATCATAAAGAATTGTTAAGAAATGTATATTAGAATTTTTATAAAAACTTCTAATAAATGAAGAAAATTTTCAAAAAATAAATCGCTACTTATTGTTTTTTTTATGTATTTAAACATTGTAATTTTCTTTAAAATGACTTAGATAAACGCAAAATTTAGAAAAAGTTGAAATTTAATAGATAAAAAAATAAAAAATGTGATTTTTGAAAAAAATTTTTTTTTTAGACGTTAAATAAAATTCAATGTTAATACCTAATTTAGTTAAAAATTAATTCAATTGAAATTATTTATTTATTAATCATTTATATTAAACACATTGTATGAATTATAGTACGTTTTTCTGACGATTGATTCTTGAGCTATTTGTACTTATGTAACAACATGTTTGTTTGTGGTACATAACTTTAAAGGAAAATGAACGAATTTTGTTACTACATAGATTAAAAAATCAAATAAACACTAGTTTTTAATAGTCGATCAAAAACAGAAGTAAAAATTAAAACTATATACTACTATTAGTATTTGTTTTTCATATTTAAATACTTTTATAATTATCCACTAAAATAATTATTTTTGTTTCAAAATCTTATGGTTGTATTTTTATAATATATAATATTTGTTTATTATTTCAATACATAATTTAAAAATGGTTAAAAAATTAAACATATTTCGATCTATTTTTTAAACAATAAATTAAATGAAAAATATAAATGAGGAATTTTCACGTTTTCTAATTTTGATTTTAAACGATAGAAGACAAAAAAGTAAGCAGGACAGTAGCTATTTTTCTTTCATTTGGGGGCCTAATGAGTGATTTCTAATGGGTTTTATAGCGGACTCTTTAACGTCTCTCAAAAACGCTACTTTATCTCCGCCGAGTTTGTGACGTCATCGTTCATGTAAACACCGAGCTCCTATGCTGTTTACATGTTAAAAGGCGACTTTTAAATTTGTTTTTTGTGTAAAGTATCGCATATAATAGCATTTTTTTGTTATGTCTGGCATTAAAAAATCATACTCTAAATATTGTATTGTGCCACTCTGTAAAAATACAACAACTAATTGCAATGAGAAGATATTTTTCAGCGTCCCAAAAGACCCACATACACGTAAAATCTGGACAACTGAGATGAAAAGGGATGAGAAATTAAACCTCAAATTATCATATAAATCATCTCTATGGGTTTGTGAAGACCATTTTTCGGTAAATAAATGCTTGCATTTGTTTAAATATTACTATTTTAGAACAATTAAAGTATATAAAATACATCTATACCTTTAAAAGGATTGTTGATTAACCACTGCTATTTAACTTTTAAAACTGCTAATTTTCGAGTATTATCACAGAGTTCAAGTACAATAAATATTTTATAAAGCATATAAATATCGAAAAACATATAAATATCTAAAGCATATAATTATCTAATAAATAACTCGGGGGAGGGGAAAGTTATGTATTTTCAAGGTATTATAAATATTTTCTTCAGAGATGCATACTTTCTTATGTATCAAATGTAACAGTGATATTTTTCGATTAAATTGGTGACTAATTTGAAAAAAAAAGTATAATATTTTTAAAATACTTAATAATTATATTACTTTAAAAATTAAATTTAATTTGAGAATTTTTTAATTTGACATTAATATTAAAGGCAATAAAATTGTATTGCTATTTAAAAATGTATAAATAATTAAGTAAAGCCATTTAAAGATTTTAAATTTCTTTTCATCATATTTAAAATATCTAAGAATTGATTTTGTTTTGGTTTGGTTTTGGAATGCTACGGTCTACTTTTTGCAACACGAAGGCTAATGAGACCGGTCTCACAAAAAATACCTCCTCTAATTTTTATTTTAATATTACATCCGTCTCTATTTATAAAAAACGATGCAACTACAAATGTGTATGTATATGATATATGTATATTTATTTGACTTGTTTGTGTTTACAAACAAAAGAGCTGTGTTTAGCATGAATAAAGTATTAATACATGTTAAGTAAAATTGGAAAAAATATAAATGATTTTACACACCTTTGGGTTTTAATTCCTCGTATTTCTGCTCCCATAAAATCCGGGTTTTTTGCCAAGAAAGAAAACATTGACATGCTGTCAATTTTCGGGAGGTTGTCTGATTGGTAAATCCAGGTAGAAGAGACATTTATGACAAATTGAGATAACTAAGCTATCTAGATCGATAAAATAAACCTTCAGGTTTAAATAAAAATAAATTTTGATAGCTAGAAAATTTCAGGAACTTGCAAAAACAAAATCGGAAAATAGTGCGCGCTTAAAAGCAATACAAAAATATTGGTCTGCATGAACGATGACATCACAACCAATCACGGAGCTTTTTGATGTCACGTGATTTTCGCTTAACTTTAAAATTAATTTTTTAAATGATGGACCCAGTTTTTTACATTTTTGAGAACATTTTTGGAATCTACGAGTCTGAAATTACCAGAAAAACACTAAGTTGTTCGAATCCCCCACATGTGCAAATTCCTCATTGCAAAATGTACAGCACACAATGTGTTATTTAAACGGATTAAAATTATTACTTGGAAAGAGAAATGCGGTTGAATAAGTGGCGCCATTTTGTGTCTGCAATAATTGGCTGAAAGGGAAATCTTCTCTTTTAATTCTTTTTAGATTTACAGCGTCGAGCTATCGAAAATATACCTTAGCAATGTCGTTATTTTTTGTTAATTATAATCTAGATTTACAATGTAATTACATTTAAATGAAATTAATGACTTTTCCGAGGTTGGTAATCATACCATGAAAATAGATAAGACCCCTCTAATGACTTTGCGGGTAATTTTAGCACCTCGTTACCGGTCATGGTGTTGTCGTGGAAGCAGACGATAATTGGAGACACCTGTTTGTTTTGTGCGGATCATAATATATCTGCCTGAAATTATATTTTTAAAAAAGATTATCGTCTGTAGAGTGATTGTGAGGTATATTTTCGTCTTTTTATTCCTAATGTCTTAATCAAGTTGCTTCTAACAGAAGTTCTGTGAACTCGTGTATTGAAAATCACGAGTGGTAATGTGATAAGTTGGAACTGCTGTGACAGAATTTGTTGACTCCACTTGAAATTCCCAACTAGCTTTTTCGTTTCGACAAGTGCGGGTATTTGTTTACAAGTCGGTAACCTGTAGACGACGCTGTAAGAGGGTTTTGATTAAGAGTGATTTTAAGTCGACACTTTTTCTGAGAATTTGCTTGGATCATAAGTTCTAAAAGTCTGGTGAACCATGACTCTGGGATGTCACGTACTATGAATAAATGAATGGTTCTAATGAATTTTTAAGGTATCAATCTACGTTGAAAACGTCATTTTTTTTTGCCCAAAATCAAATTTTTTTTTTTAAATTTCTATATTGTAAAACTTCAACTATTAGGCTTCTAAATCTGTTTTTATGTTGTCTATACGGCATTTTAATGAAAAGTTATAGCTGTTTAAGCATCAGTGACAGCTGTCAAAACAAAACGGATGTAGCTACTTCGGAACTGGAAGTTGTGAATTTAAAGAGAATTTTTTGGACAAAACTTTTTAAATTTTCAGGAAGATTAGTTTAAACATTTTTCTAGTATTTTTTGTAATTAACAACTTGGCAATTAGAAAGTTTTGAAGGAATAAAGTGTGGGGAATTTTAAACATGTATTTTAACTTTTTAATAGTTAAAGTTGCTTTCATAAACTTCAAATACGTTTTTCTCACAACGGTGTATAATATCGGTTGGATATTATCGTCTCATTTGTGAAATTTATGGAATTTATCACTAAATTATTTCATAAATTTACTTTTCATTACTTGGTAACCTTACCCTTACTTAACGATGAATAATATTGGCATTATTAATTGCATTAGTTATTACTATTAATTGCATAGTATAGTCGTATTTGTGAAATTTATCACTAAATTATTTCATTAATTTACTTTTCATTACTTGACTACCTTACCCTTCCTTGAAGATGCATAATATCGGTTAGGTATTATGGTCGCATATGTGAAATTTATGAAATTGGTCACTAATTTATTTCATTAGTTTACTTTTCATTACTTGATCATTTTACCCTTACTTGACGTTGCATAATATCGGTTAAATATTAGGGTAGCATTTGTGAAATTTATGAAATATATCTCTAAATTATTTCATAAATTTACTTTTTATCCTAGATTACCTTACCCTTACTTGACGATCTTCAATATCGGTTAGATATGGTCGCATTTGTGAAATTTATCACTAAATTATTTCATGAATTTACTTTTCATTACTTGATTATCTTACCCTTACTTTACGATGCATAATATCTGTTAGATATTATGCTAGCATTTTGAAATTTATGAAATTTATCACTAAATTATTTTATTAATTTTCTTTTCATTACTTGACTACCTAACCATTACTTGATGATGTATAATATCGGTTAGATATAATTATCGTATTTGTGAAATTTATCACCAAATTATTTCATGAATTTACTTTTCATTACTTGATTACCTTACTCTTAGTTTAAGATGCATAATATCTGTTAGATATTATGGTAGCATTTGTGAAATTTATGAAATTTGTTACTAAATTGTTTCATTAATTCACTTTTCATTACTAGATTACCTTTCCCTTACTTGACGATGCATAGTATGGGTTAAATATTATGGTAGCATTTGTGAAATTTATTACTGTATTATTTAATTAATTTACTTTTCATTACTTGATTACCTTACCCTTACTGAATGATGCCGATAATATCTAACAATATAATATGGAACCGATAATAATACCTAACCGATGTTATTATCGGTTAATAATATCGAACCGATAATAATATCTGACCGATATTATTATAGGTTAGATATTATGGTCGCATTTTTGAAATTTATCACTAAATTAGTTTCATTAATTTACTTGTCATTACTTGTTTACCTAACCCTTATTTTAAGATGCATAATATCGGTTAGATATTATTATGGTAGTTATGAAATTTATCCTTAAATAATTTCATGAATTTACTTTTCATTACTTGGTTACCTTACCCTTACATTACGATGCATAATATCGGTTAGATATTATGGTAGCATTTGTGAAATTTATGAAATTTATCACTAAATTATTTCATTAATTTACTTGACATCATAAAATTATTTTACCCTTACTCAGCGATGAATAACATCGGTTAGATATTATGGCAGCATTTGTAAAATTTATGAAATTTATCTCTAAATTATTTCATTAATTCACTTTTCTTTACTTGATTACTTTACCCTTATTTTATGATACACAATATCAGTTAGACATTATTGTAGTATTTGTGAAATTTATGAAATTTATCACTAAATTATTTCATCAATTACTTCTCATTACTTGATTACCTTACCCTTACTTCGCGATGCATAATATCGGTTAGATAATATGGTAGCATTCGTAAAATTTATGAAATTTATCACTAACTTATTTCATCAATTTACTTTTCATTACTTGATTACCTTACCCTTACTTGATGATGCATAATATTGGTTAGATAATATGGCCACATTTGGGAAATTTATCACTAATTTACTTCATTAATTTACTTTTCATTACTTGATTAGCTTACCTTTACTTGACGGTTCATTATATCGTTTAGATATTATGGTAGCATTTGTGAAATTTATGAAATTTATCACTAAATTATTTGATGAATTTACTTTTCATTACTTGATTACCTTACCCTTACTGAACGATGCATAATATCGGTTAGATATTATGGTAGCATATGTGAAATTTATGAAATATGTCACTAAATTATTTCATTTACTTTTCATTACTTGATTACCTTACCCTTACTTGACGATGCATAATATTGGTTAGATATTATAGGAGTATTTGTGAAATTTATCACTAAATTATTTCATTAATTTACTTTTCATTATTAGATTACCTTACCCTTACTTAACGATGCATAATATTGGTTAGATAATATAGTAGCATTTGTGAAACTTATCAGTAAACTATTTCATGAATATGAATATAATAAAAATTCAATTGTTTTTGAGTAAGGATTTTACTCAATCAATATTACCTCATTTTGCCAAAAGTAGTTAGTTCATGGGATATACAGTCGACTTTGTTTAATGGGATCAGTTTTGGGCATCGTGATTTTGATAACAATAACCGATTGATAACAATAAACGATATGCAGAATTAGATAAATTTACCCCCTCCTTTAATTCACACGTGCTAAATTTCAAAACAAAATGAAAAATCACCTTATATTATCCTGCATTTATGTATATTATCCTTTAAATCACGAGAATTGTATACATAATTAGAAAAATTGATCAATTGTTGAGTGTCTACAATTTTTTCTAAGAACTCATTGATAAATTGTTCGTAATCCTAATCAACCTATCATAACGATTTAATATTTCTATCTTTTGTTTTAACGTTAAATCGTTTGGCTTTCTGGCTTGCATATCGACAAGCTGCAAGTAAGCGAGCAAGGCATAAAATGTGATTAGAGAAAGTGCATGTTTGTAAACAAATACGAGAGCTGACTACAACTCAACTTTTCGTTGGCAAAACATTGCTTGTTTTCATTGTTTCTTATGAGTTTCGATATGTATCACGTATGCAACAAAACTAAATTTTATTTAAGGGAAGGGGGAGGAAACATCAGAAGCTGGTCAAGTCATTCAAAATAGATTTTCTTTAGCACTTACAAAATTATACATTTTTTAAAAAATTAAACACTTTACGCAGTACTATTACGTATCATAATCAAAGCATAACTACTTTATGTTAACCGGCCCAATAAACTATTACATAAATAAGAATCTAATAGAAATGTGCAGAACTTGATCATTTTAAGGATAAAAAGTATTTACATTTATAGGTAGAGTACTTCTTACAAAAGCATATAAAATACATTAGAAATAAGAAGAGAAAACCATGGCTTCGAACCGGAACTGAACCGAAAACCGAAAACCGGAAAAAACCGTTATTTTGGTCGGAACGAAAACCGGAACTGAACCGAAAAAAATATCGGTTTATTTCGGTTCGATATATCTTTCAGTCATTTTGTTACTGTTAATAAAGTTACGAAATTTAAAAAATTTCTTTGCAGATATTTTATATAATCAGTTATCTAACAGGGAAGCATTGTTAATAGAAATTGATAGTTTAGTAGCAGCAGTTTATTTGGACCCGCGTTATCAAATTTTGCTTTCCACGTCAAAAAAGGTACAGGCTGTGCAACATTTAAAGAATATTTGGAACAAATTACAATTTTTTGAAAAGTCCATTTCAATAGTAAACGAGGAAACAAAATTTTCTACTGAAAGCGAGGAAAATGAAGACGATTTAGAGACTTTTTTAAAAAGTAAAGAATTGGCAGTAATAAAAACACATAGAACCTCTATTTCTACCGAGATTGACATTGAATTCATTTTAAATAATTTTGACAATGTACGAAGGCTTGATATATGTATAATATTTTAGATTTCTGGGAAGAGAATAAAATTACATATCCGCACTTGTATAAGATTGCAATGGTGGTTTTGGCAGCTCCAGCTACACAAGTTAGTGTTGAAATTTATTCTCCGGGACAACAGAAGTAATCTCAGTGAAACCACGTTAGAAGATATATTAATAATTAGAATCAATTTTCATATGTTAAATAAATAATATATTTTTTACATAATTATTGCAAGGCCAAGTGCACGATGTGAGAGTCAAACGACGAATGTGGGTAATCATGAACCTAGTTGTCAAATGCGATTTTGATAATGGATAACAATGCCAATGCTCGCCGCTCTTATCGTACCTGCTGTTTGTATCAATTCACATAGTGTACCAATTAAAAAAAAAGAATAAAATCTTCTAAATTTTGATAGAATTACATTTTTAGTACAAATAAAAATATACATAAAATGAAATTATTCATTTGGAACTGAAACGAAAACAGTTATTTTTGGCGGAGCGAAAACCGGAACTGAACCGAAAACCGTTATTTTTGGCGGAGCGAAAACCGGAACTGAACCGATATTAATTTTTTAGTTGAACCGGAACGAAAACCGGAACAAAAAAAATTACGGTTCGAAGCCCTGGAGAAAACATAGTAATAATAAAAAAAAATTCTTAGAACATAATAACTTTATATAATCTATTACATTATAATAAGGTTAACGTTTTATTGCCTTTCTTAAAATGTTTGCCGAAAATTCTAAGAACTTCGACTCCAGTCTTGTTTTTTCAAATCTTTTATCCAAAACATTCACAATGTAGGATTTTTAGAAAAGCAATAAAATCCAATATTTACAGCCATACGTACATCTTGTTGCAATTTTCAGATAATTGACAAAATTAAAACCCCAATAACAAGCACAATTCGTAGGAAATTCAAATATTTTGCCAACGAGGAAGTTGAGCTGCAATTTTTGCTGCACCTGACGTCATGCGCACATTCTCTATACGCTCCTTCTCAGTTCCGATAAGAATGTGTTGCCTTCTGCTTATCTGGCAACCATTAACCACCTGCAGGGTGTGCGTATTTCTGAAAAATAACCCCACTCCTTTGTTTATCCCCCATTTTCTAGGTTTAAGAGGGAGAATTTTCAAAAATTCTAACAGCGAATAAAAAGAAAGGATGGGTTTCTTCCGAATACATTGAGAATATTCCTTTGCCAATTAAAATGAGTTTCGAAAACTGATAACATTAACCGATGTAACGATCACATAAAATGATAATTTTCCCATACAAATGAATAGAGAAAATCGGGACCAAGGGATTTCGATAACAATAAGAGATTGATAACATTAACCTCGATCACATTAACCCTTTAACGAACGGTGGTTTTGGAGCGAATCCACCTGTTAAAAGTTTCTTTTTTCTACTTTTTAAAGACATATGAATCATTTTTTTAAAATTTTCTATGTTTATGACATTTCAAACTTACAGCAGATAAAAACACTACACTTAAATAATTTTTCATTTGAAATATGCATTTTTAAACTTGCTTTACCCAGAAAATTCAGAAATTCGATTTATCTTCCTTGTGACCCCAAATACCTATATTATTCAAATAACACTTAAAAACTGTTTAGCTATTTTTATATTCTACACTTTTAATGATAATTATTCATTGCACTCCCACCTTAATAAAAATTTAAAAGAAGGTGTTATCTTCACACAGTACAAAGGGATGGTTTTGCATTTAAACCAGGTCTCTAACATTTCTTCCTCCCAATGAATGCACATTTTTTTCATATATTTTACATTTATAAGGTTCATAGGTAACATTTATAAACTAATTTTATTAAATCCTAAAAAAAATATATTAGTGTCCTTCAAAGGGTTAAGCGGAGTCAACATTAAGTGCTTTTGAGATGAGTCGAAAAAGCTAAAGTCTATTCAAACGGAAAAAGAAGTGATAAGGCTTTGTTTTTCAAGCCACTACGCCTGTAGTTATTACTGAACAAGAATAATATTTATCTTCATAAATATTTTATAAGAAGCGGAAGGTTTAAAGTAGCCAGCATTTCGCAGCTCATGCGCATTGCAGCTTATATTTATCTAAGGATATCAAATGAAAGGACTTCATAGGAAATAAATGTATTAAATGTCTGATATATATACAACACATTATAGCTTACGGATACGGTTTTTTTCCATTCAGAGAAATAAAAAATGTTAAGGCAGTGAATCAATTTTTTATCTTGCTTGTAACACTTTCTCCTAATGATAATTTCAAAAATTACTGATAATTAGATACTTTTTCTCTCTATTTACAAGTGTCGGGTATCCTGTTAGTAGTAAATAATTATGACAGATATTATATAAGGTTTCACGGTTGCATCATTTATCTGTTTGTTTGTTTGTTTTTTTATCGAGGATTAAATGTGTAACTAAATATATAGCTCTGAAAATTTGTTACTTAGCGCAGTCGGTTTTTTATTTTAGTCTTAACTGGGATACTGAAATAAATATGTTTTCATGTGATGAAATATAAATTTTTAATTCTATTACCATATACCAAAAGACTTATCCCTAAGTAAATTTAAAAATTAGTCCTTTAAAAAAAATTGGTGAAAATGTTCACCAATTTAGTTTGATGTAAAAAGGTTTTAAAATTTTATAATTTTGATGTTGTTTAAATTCTAAATTTTATATGATTATGTACTAAGTAAAGCAAAGAATTTTATTTATTACATAAAAATAAAGACATATCTTTAAAGTAAAAGTATAGAAAAAAACTTACCTCTAAAGAAAAAACCATTATTTAAAATCAAAATTCTAAAGTTTCTGAATTATTTAAATTAAATTAAAAAAAACTGAGCTAAATTTTTTATTTGGCGCAGTTGCTTTTTTTTAGTCTTAACTGGGAGACTGAAATAAATATGTTTTCATGTTAGGGAACAGAAATTTTTATGCTATTACCCCATTCTAAAACACTTATCACTAAGTAAATTTAAAAATTATTTCTTTTTTAATTCAATAAATTGGTGAAAATTTTTACCAATTTAGTTTCATGTAAAAAAGTTTTAAAATTTTATAATTTTGATGTTGTTTAAATTCTAAATTTTATATGATTATGTACTAAGTAAATTTAAAAATATTATTAATTACATAAAAATAAAGACATAGTAAAAGTATAGAAAAAAAACTTACCTCTAAAGAAAAAACCATTATATAAAATCAAAAATTCTAAAGTCTCTAAATTATATTAAATTATTTAAAATTGAAAAAGCAACTGTGCGAAATTTGTTATTTGGCACAGTTGCTTTTTTATAGTCTTAACTTGGAGACTGAAATAAATATGTTTTCATGTTAGGGAACAGAAATTTTTATGCTATTACCCCATTCTAAAACACTTATCACAGAGTAAATTTAAAAATTAGTTCTTTAAAAAAATTGGTGAAAATTTTCACCATTTTAGTTTGTTGTAAAAAGAATTTAAAATTTTATAATTTTGATGATATTTAAATTCTAAAATTTATATGATTGCGTATTAAGTTAATTAAAGAATTTTATTAATTACATAAAATTAAAGGCATATCCCTAAAGTAAGAGCATAGAAAAAACTTACTTCTAAAGAAAAAAAACCGTTATTTAGAATCAAATATTCTAAAGTTTCTAAATTAATTGAGTTATTTAAAATTAAAAAAGCAACTGCGCTAAATTTGCTATTTGGCTCAGTTGCTTTTTTTAGTCTTAACTGGGAGACTAAAATAAATATGTTTTCATGTGAGGGAATATAAATTTTTATGCTATTACCATATACCAAAACACTTATCACTAAGTAAATTTAAAAATTAGTTCTTTAAAAAAAAAATTGGTGAAAATTTTCACCAATTTAGTTTGATGTAAAAAGAATTTAAAATTTTATAATTTTGATGATATTTAACCCTCCTAGTGGAACACATCTAGAAAAAAATTCTCCAAAATACGTTAATGTCAGGGGCTAAAGATTTCTATGATTTTTACCTTCACCCATTGTTGACTAGAATGGAATATGGGAACCTAACCTCGTTATTGTCCCTTTACTTCCGGTTTTATATTGATATATAAATAGATATTACAGATTGTTAATTTTTAATACACATAAAGCTTGTCAATTCTCGAAGATCATCCCATAAGAAATAATGGATTCTAAAAGTACAAATAAAAATATTCTTTGAGAGACTTATTTATATTTTTTACGAAAGTCATCTAAGATATTTAAGGGGTGCAATTAGAGATACATCTGTTACTGCAAACGAAATACTTCGAAATATAGATTTACAAAACCATAAAAAGCTATCAGCGTCTTTATGTCTCAGGGGGTAGGGTTGCATCCCTCAAGAAATGTCAGTGAAAGAGGGATGCAGTTCCTAAACAATCGACCTGAACCTCCTACCTCAAAACTCCATGGGGGAAAGCACTGGCAAAAATGTACATTACATCCATTTTCGGAGCTCTTTTGGAGGTCGAAAATTGTATGTTTTGAGGTCATCATTGGTTTGGCGGAATTGTACGTGCAAACCGCTTAGAGGGTTAAATTCTAAAATTTATAAGATTGTGTATTAAGTTAAATGAAAAATTTTATTAGTTACATAAAAATAAAGACATATCCCTAAAGTAAGAGCATAGAAAAAACTTACTTCTAAAGAAAAAAAACCGTTATTTAGAATCAAATATTCTAAAGTTTCTAAATTAATTGAGTTATTTAAAATTAAAAAAGCAACTGCGCTAAATTTGCTATTTGGCGCAGTTGCTTTTTTTTAGTCTTAACTGGGAGACCAAATTAAATGTTTTCATGTGAGGAAATATAAATTTTTATGCTATTACCATATACCAAAACACTTATCACGAAGTAAATTTAAAAATTAGTTCTTTAAAAAAAATTGGTGAAAATTTTCACCAATTTAGTTTGATGTAAAAAGAATTTAAAATTTTATAATTTTGATGATATTTAAATTCTAAAATTTATATGATTGCGTATTAAATTAATTAAAGAATTTTATTAATTACATAAAAATAAAGACATCTTTAAAGTAAAAGTATAGAAAAAACTTACCTCTAAAGCAAAAACCATTATTTAAAATAAAAAATTCTCAAGTTTCTAAATTATTTAAATTATTTAAAATTAAAAAACAACTGAGCTAAATTTTTTATTTGGCGCAGTTGCTTTTTTTAGTCTTAACTGGGAGACCAAAATAAATATGTTTTCATGTGAGGAAATATAAATTTTTATGCTATTACCATATACCAAAACACTTATCACGAAGTAAATTTAAATATTAGTTCTTTAAAAAAAATTGGTGAAAATTTTCACCAATTTAGTTTGATGTAAAAAGGATTTAAAATTTTATAAGTTTGATGATGTTTAAATTCTAAATTTTATATGATTATGTATGATGTAACTCAAAGAATTTTATTAATTACATAAAATTAAGGACACATCTCTAAGTTAAAAGTAAAGAAAAAACTTACCTCGAAAGAAAAAACCATTTTTTAAAATAAAAAATTCTAAAGCTTCTAAATTATTTAAATTATTTAAAATTAAAAAACAACTGCGCTAAATTTGTTATTTGGCGCAGTTGCTTCTTTTAGTCTTAACTAGGGAGACCAAAATAAATATGTTTTTATTTGAGGAAATATAAATTTTTAGGCTATTACCATATACCAAAACACTTATCACAAAATAAATTTAAAAAATAGTTCTTTAAAAAAAATTGGTGAAAATTTTCACCATTTTAGTTTGATGTAAAAAGAATTTAAAATTTTATAATTTTGATGATATTTAAATTCTAAAATTTATATGATTGCGTATTAAAGTAATTAAAGAATTTTATTAATTACATAAAAATAAAGACATCTTTAAAGTAAAAGTATAGAAAAAACTTACCTCTAAAGCAAAATCCATTATTTAAAATAAAAAATTCTAAAGCTTCTAAATTATTTAAATTATTTTAAATTAAAAAACAACTGCGCTAAATTTGTTATTTGGAGCATTTTTTTTAGTCTAAACAGGGAGACTAAAATGAATATGTTTTCATGTGAGGGAATATAAATTTTTACTATTACCATATACTGAAACATTTATAACCAAGTAAATTTAAAAACTAGTTCTTTTATTTAAAAAAAATGGAAAATTTTCACCAATTTAATTTGATGTCGATTTGAAAAAGATTTTAAAATTTTATAATTTTGTTGATGCATAAATTCTAAATTTTATATAATTGTGTATTAAGTTAAGTAAAGAATTTTATTAATTACATAAAATTAAAGACATATCTCTAAAGTAAAATTATAGATAAAATTTACCATTAAAGAAAAAACTACTATTTAAACACGAAAATTATAACTTTTCTAAATTAGTATTTCTAATGTTCAAATTCTAAAATTTCTTAAATTCGTAAATTTTCTATAGAAACGTTGTTTATTTACTCTGAAGGAAAGAAAATATTATTTAAAGTACACAAACAATGTGTTTCTAAAAAAATATTATTTTATATTTCTATGAGTTTTTTAGAGATGTTTTCTTTAGAATGTTCTATATTTATAGGTATATTTTATTCTATAGAATGTTTTCTTTTAGAATTTTTTTTTCTACAGAATGTTATTCTTTAGAGATATGTTTATAATTTTATGTAATCAGTAAATCTCCTCCATTTAATTAATTAATACAGAACTATGTCAAATTTATAATTTAAGCATCACAAAAATTATAAAATTTCCAAAATTTTTTTTAAAAATGAGATCAACAAACTAAGCTGATGAAAATTTTCTCTAATTTTTTTAAAATACAGTTTTTAAATTTACTTGGTTCAGTATGTTATTTGGTATGTTATCGCCTTTCGGTTCTTAAAATCTTCATTATAAAACCCTTTCTACTGTAAATTACAATAATAAAATGTTCTGTTAATATCAAAAGGAAACCGAACTATGGCCAAATGGCAGAGCACTGTCCTTCGGAACCGGAGTTCGTGGGTTCGAATACCGCTCCTAGTATGGATGTCTCTTGCATTTATTTTTATTTATTTTTTTGTCATTTATTTATTTTTGTTTGATTATAAACTAACATTTCGTGTAAAACTCCCAAAAATACTTTGTTTCACATACAAATTTGCTTATTTGAGTCATTAAACCCATCATTTACGTTTTTAAATTTTTGCTGTTATAACCGCCATCGTCCCATTACTTAGTGTATAGAGTCCGCTGGAGCTATGACGGTTATAGCCGCAACCTAATTAAAGTTGTGAATTAATCAAAATTAAGCTTATTTAAGCAGAAAGAGTAAAACTATACTTATAATATTCTAAAAATTACACAAATATAGTGTTAATTTTCGAACTTCACTTGATTCTTAGCATGGATGTCTCTTGCATTTATTTTTTTTATTTATTTATTTATTTTTTGTCATTTATTTATTTTTGTTTGATTATAAGCTAACATTTCATTTAAAACTCCCAAAAATACTTTGTTGCACACGAAAATTTGCTTATTTAAGTCATTAAACCCATCATTTACGTGTTTAAATTTTTGCTGTTATAGCCGTCCTATGACTTAGTGTCTAGAGTCTGCTGGAGCCATGACGGTTATAGCCGCAACGTAATCAAAGGTGCTGAGTTAATCAAAATTAAGTTTATTGCAGCAGAAAGAGTAAAACTATGCTTCTAATATTCTAAAATTACAAAAACATATAGTGTTAACTTTCGAACTTCACTTGATCCTACTGTCAGTCGATGTGTTAAAATAACTTAACAATAATAATAGTTGCGAGAATGAAATATTTAACAACAAGTCTCATTCTAGCCACTAGATCACAAAGATTTTATAGAGACCAGTAAAAATGCAGGAGGCAAGCGTCACAAGCAAAGGCAAAATGGTGAAGTATTTCAATGTAAGCTATTCATCGATAAAAATCGAAGATATGCTATTACTTTC
>CM063497.1:44450730-44495730 GCA_032207245.1 Pardosa pseudoannulata
TACCATGAAAACAAGTCTGGATTACAGAGTTGGACCCCACAGCGAGAGACGCATGGAATTTTTCCATGGAACCGGCAACTTAGTCAGTGAATTTAACTATAAAAAGTAACTTAGATCAGGAGTAAAACTGAGCCATTTGTCAGGGACGGCTGGAAAATGCAGTGAGTGCACAGAAAATTTTCATCCGTTGCAGAGAAAGCTTTGGGAAATGGGTTGTAACAATTTTAAGTCATGGACAATCCTTTAAGATATTTTGTGGCTGGGAAAATGGATTTGAACGAATAAGAATGGAAAAGAGGAGAATTTTTAAGAGATAGTTTAAGTATAATAATTAATATATATGTAATGTAAAAATTTGATGCTTTAGACTTAAACAAAAATTAGTGACTCCTATATTAAAAAAACCCACCAAATCCGCGATTTCGTCATATTCTTAGTAGTCACTTGGCGTAAAACTCCTTTGTCTTAGAAATATCTCCTTCCTGTTGGCGAAATTAACTAGCCATCCTACGTTGCTGATTAAGAACATTCTTTTTCTCCCGCCTGTGGCTCCCCTAAAGTTATAAAAGGCCCCACGACCATTTTTTGTGGGATTTTGCTGTTGGAAGTTGCTAAATAAAGATGCTGCTAAAGTTCTCTTTATAAATCTTATTCTTTTCGCTGACGACTACACCCTTTCGACCACGTAGATACATATATATATATATATATATAGATATATATATATATATATATATATATATATATATATATATATATATATATATATAATCATTAAAAAATAATATAATGTCATTATAAGGGAACAAATCATCCGTAAACCTAGAAAAGTTCGATTTTTTATTTTTACATTTTTAAAATTTCTTGCCATTTCTGAATCGTTTAAAACAAATCGCACATTCGAATTAAAACCTATAAAACTATACAATATTTCTATTTAATGTTGTCAATGTTCATATTATCAAGGATTATCAATGTTTATATTAGTATTATTATTAATGTTCGTATTATTTTTAATAATAATTATCAATGTTCATATTAACATTATTATTAATTATCAATTCTCACATTCTTCGATTATTATTAAAGATTATCAATATTCATATTATCCTTTTTTATTATTGAGGATTATCTAGGTGCATATTATTATTATTATTATTATCATCAATGTTTATATTATTGTTATTAATAATTATCAATTCTCATATTATTTTTCTTATTATTTAGGATTATCAATTCTGTTATAACTAAGAATTATGGATGTTCATATTTTCATTATTATTATCAGTGTTCATATTCTTATTAATAATTATCAATTCTCAAATTATTTTTCTTATTATTCAGGATTATGAATGTTCATATTACTAAGAATTATCTATGTTCATATTGTTATTATTAATTTCTTATTAATAATTATCAATTCTCATATTATTTTTCTTATTATTAAATATTATCAATGTTCATATTACTAAGAATTTTCTATGTTCATATTGTTATTATTATTAATAATCAATGTTCATATTACTAAGAATTACCTTTGTTCATATTGTTATTATTATTATTATTAATTATCAGTGTTTACATTCTTATTAATTATTGTCAGTTATTATTAATTATTATCATCTCCTATTATTTTTCTCGTGTTGCAAAAAGTAGACCGTAGCACTCCAAAACCAACACCAAACCAAACCATATTATTTTTTTTATTATTAAGGATTATCAATGTTTATATTAATAAGAATTATCTTTGTTCATATTGTTATTATTATTATTATTAATTATCAGTGTTCACACTCTCATTAATTATTATCAGTTATTATTAATTATTATCATCCCATATTATTTTTCTCGTGTTGCGAATAAGTAGACCGTAGCACTCCAAAACCAACACCAAACCAAACCATATTATTTTTCTTATTATTAAGGATTATCAATGTTTATATTAATAAGAATTATCTTTTTTCATATAGTTATTATTATTATTATTAATTATCAGTGTTCACACTCTCATTAATTATTATCAGTTATTATTAATTATTATCATCCCATATTATTTTTCTCGTGTTGCAAATAAGTAGACCGTAGCACTCCAAAACCAACACCAAACCAAACCATATTATTTTTCTTATTATTAAGGATTATCAATGTTTATATTAATAAGAATTATCTATGTTCATATTGTTGTTATTATTATTAATCTTGTACTTGAGGATATTCGGGATTTCTCTGAGGAACATAAACTGTGTTTTAAACCCAACTAAATCCTCGGTTGGCTTTTTCACTACCAACAGAAAGCTTTATAATTTCCAACCCAATATCCTTTTGAATAATCAGCCACTGATAGTGAATAAACATCCAAAATACCTAGGATTCGTGCTAGACCCGGAGATTCTGGGAAACAAGCATATTGATCATCTCGTGTTAAAGGCAAGAAAACGGCTCAACATTTTGAGGTACATCTCAGGGCGCGATTGGGGCTCTAACGCTTGCACTCTCAGAAGCACGTATATCTCACTAATTAGACCTATCTTAGAATATGGAATTCCAATTTATTGTTGTGCCTCTGATACAAATCTTCAGAAACTTGAAATGGTCCAACTCAGCGCGGCCCGGATTATCACAGGCCTAAGAAATTCTTGTCCTAGAAATATTGTGCTATTTGAGGCTGATCTGCAACCTTTGAGCCTCAGAAGACACGCATGCCTAACAAAATACTACACAACAAACTCAACGCTCTAGGTTCTCAAAATCGCACTTCTTCCTATTTCAAAAACTGGCGTTTTAGCCAGAGACTCAAGAGAAACAGCCCTTTCAGCCAAATAACCACCCTTAGTCTAATCAATGAAGCTGTGGAACCCCATTATCTGAAACAATGTCTTGATCCATCAGACGATCTTGCTCATGTCTTCTTCCATCCTGACTTACAAGTACAAGTGAATAAACAAACAGATATTCCTGCCTACCTCAAACAAATTGCTCTTGAGAGAATTGGAGAAATACCAATTGATGCCATACAGGCTTACACGGATGGTAGTAAAGACCAAAGTAATCACTCAGGCAGTGGAGTCTACATCAGATCACAAAATATTGTCTTGAAGATCCAAAGGAGAAATCCTGATAACTGCTCGGTTTTCCGCAGTGAGCTAATTGCCATAGATGAAGCCCTAGATTCCCTGGAGTCTGTCCCCCAGGGAACTGAGATCTGGATCCTGTCTGATAGCAGAAGTGCGATACAGCACTTAGCCAGTTGGCACAATGTAAGAGACAATACTGGAGTTTCAATACTTAATAAGATGAAAAGAATTTCTACTTCCCATGACATTCATATACAGTGGATCCCCTCCCACGTCGATCTTGAGGGAAATGAGATCGCGGACTCTTTGGCCAAGGCTGGCGCTGAAGAGACCTACATGCCGTCGGCGCCTCTAACCTTCCTAGAGATTCATTCAAAGATCAAACACAATAATTCTAACACTTGGATTGACCCGCCAAAGCATCACTGGTATCAGTGTTCACGACCTGGAGGATCCCTGGCAACTGGCTTCAATCGTCAGGAACAAACTACTCTTTCCCGATTTCGAAGTGGCCACCTTAGAACTCTAAGGTTTTCTGAAGGATTGAAGAGTTTCGAAATTTGCAACAAGTGCTCAATAGAACAGGCTTCGCCTGAACACATTCTCGAATGTTTGGGATTCTCCGTGAGTGACCTGACTAAGGACCCACTCATGGTGCTGGACTTTCTAAAGGTGCACAGTCTCATGGACCTGGTCTAGCGCTGCTGACCACGGGGGCATGCAACAACAACAACAACATAATAAAGTATAGTATAAAGTAAATATAGAGAAGAAGTCGAGAACACTTCCATTCCAATGACAGAAATTCATGCTACTGACGCACGGAAGAATTGTGCAGTTCAACAATCGTGCAAAAGAAACAGATGTAGAAACCATTGTGCTAAATGTAATAGAAATGTTTGCCGAAAATATGTTTCAGAAACAGATTTTATAAGTAAAAAATGTTTTCCATGATTTTTCTGATAATAAACATTTCATTTAAATTAATTTGGAACTATTTTCTTTGCAAATATCTTCAATTTTCTTATATGAGTCAAATTGGCTCACTTCAGTAAAAATAGGTATGTGATCAACATCCGTAAATCTCGTGTTAAGAAGATAAAGTACTTTGTGATTTGAAAAGTGTTCTTTATAATAATCTGTTTTCGTGTCGCTATAAAAAGAAAAGTTCTGCTTTATCTTTATATATAAAACTAGCATATAGCCCGTCATATGACGCGATCAGTAAAATTTTCAATTTTCCAGAATTGTAAAATACCGTATGAGGCATGTAAAAAAATGGTTTGTTATATTGGCTGAGATTTATCTGGTACACGCTCCATCTGTTGTTTATCTTCATACACCTCTAAAGTCTCCCAATATTGTGAATGCAGCTTAAAATCCTGTTGAATTCATTTAGAAAGATAATTCAAAGTTTTCTTAGCTACGTCGATATTATCTTTAAGTTCTACCCAATTTTCCTTGCCGCAGTAATTAATAGAAGTAAAGGATTGAAACTATGATTTCCACTACACCCTGGAGGTACATAGAATTTGTGGTTAATAACTGTGATAAAATTTTCATTGCAACAAAAAAATAATCGACGATTCAATTTAAAATTATTACATATGTACATAATCTATTATTTAAGCGAAATATAAAAGAAAATTATTTACGTAATATCTAAGTTCAGTGATCAAACGTATGAAAATAATGCAGACGATATTTAAATAATTTAAAATACGAAATGATTAAATGAGATGGTTAAAGGAATGACGTCATAATTCCAGAAAAATGTTATTTTTACCTATTTATTATATGATAAATTGATAAATTTAATCGTCTGCTCTTAACTGGAGAAAATAGGGCTTGAAATAATGGTTTTATGCTGAAAAGGGGGAAAATATTGGATTTCGTACTCTGCTAAAACTCATCAAAAATCCAATATGGATGCATCTATCCATTCCAGGTCCAACCAATTCCTAAATTCGAAGACAGTCTCACATATAACTTAGGCTATTATTATATAGGGGATTCTTCTGTCCGTGTGTTTGTAATAGAACTCTTCCTAAACAGCTGGACTGATTTTTATGAAATTTTGTGTATGTAGTAATTCAATTGATTCGAGAATCATTTAGATTCTCAATTTGATCCGATAGAAAAAATTTTTATTAAAAACCCAGAATTGCGCGCTTATTGAGATTATTATACTGCCGCTCGAAACCCTTCCTGCTAACGTATGTGCTGACAGCGCAATGGTCTTCAGTACCAGAAGTTCCAGGATCATATCCCCGTACAGGCGATGTGGGAATTTTAATTTAATCCAATTGCGTTGCTAACGACTATACGCGTGGTGGTGTCGAATATTTTTAAAATAATTTTTTTTCATTACTTTCCCATCAAAACGGTCCAATTTATAATTTATTTGAAAACATTTTACAATATTTGGATTTACAACGTTAAAACAGGATAACACCTGTCGGGTTGTCCAGTACATGATAAAAGTTTTCCGATGTCATTAGTAAGGTTCTAAATTTATGAGTATTATTTAGTTTTGCTTTAGGAAGTAATTCAAAATAATAAAACACTTAAAATAGAAATTTAATTATTTTCGAAAGAATTTCTTACATGTTTTTTTACCTTTTATCTATGTTCTTTAACAGCTTTGATCCTGTTTTAATGTAACACAGTATTAAATTTCTGAGCTACCTATGAGCACGATTTTCGATTATATGAGCACAATGTCACAGGTCAAGAAATCAAATGTGTCTTTTTTTATTTTTTTAAATTTAAAATTTTTTTTAATTTTTTTTAAGATTTACTGTGTGTGTTTATCTTTTATAATTTTCTCTTTATAACTCTGTTCTTTAACTTTTACAGTTTTAATCCTGTTTTATCGTAACACAGTATTAAATTTCTGAGCTATTTGTGAACACGATGTCACAGGTCAAGAAAGCAAATGCATCTTTTTTGGATTTCGGATTTGTTTTGTGTAGATGTTCGTGTCTATCTTTCATGTTTTACACCTTTTGTCTATGTTTTTTAACAGCTTTGATCCTTTTTTATTGTAAAACAGTATTAAATTTCTGAGCTACCTATGAGCACGATGTCACAAGTCAAAAAAGCAAACATGTCTTTTTTGGATTTCAGATTTGCTGTGTGTGTTTATCTTTCATGGATTTCCCTTTATAACTCTGTTCTTTAACATTAACAGCTTTGATCCTGTGTTATTGTAACACAGTATTAAATTTCTGAACTAATAGTGAACACGATGTCACAGGTCAAAAAAGCAAACATGTCTTTTTTGGATTTCAGATTTGCTGTGTGTGTTTATCTTTAATGGTTTTCCCTTTATAACTCTGTTCTTTAACTTTAACAGCTTTGATCCTGTTTTATTGTAACACATTATTAAATTTCTGAACTAATTGTGAGCACGGTGTCACAGGTCAAAAAAGCAAATGTGTCTTTTTTGGATTCTATATTTGCTTTGTGTCCATCTCTCATGGTTTTCAATTTATATCTCTGTTCTTTAACAGCTTTGACCCTCTTTTATTGTAACACAGTATTAAATTTCTGAACTACATATGAGCACAATTTCCGATTATATCAGCACGATGTCACAGGTCAAAAAACCAAATGTGTCTTTTTTGGATTTCAGATTTGCTTTGTGTGAATGGTGTCTATCTTTGTTTTTCACCTTTTATCTATGTTCTTTAACAGGTTAGATCCTGCTTTATTGTAACACAGTATTAAATTTACTGAACTTATTGTGAACACGATGTCACAGGTCAAAAAAGCAAATGTGTGTTTTTTGGATTTCAGATTTGCTTTGTGTGAATGGTGTCTATCTTTATTGTTTTTCACCTTTTATCTACGTTCTTTAACAGCTTAGATCCTGTTTTATTGTAACACAGTATTAAATTTCTGAACTAATTGTGAAAACGATGTCACAGGTCAAAAAAGCAAATGTGTCTTTTTTGGATTTCGGATTTATTTTGTGTAGATGTTGGTGTCTATCTTTCATGTTTTTCTCCTTTTTTCTATGTTCTTTAACAGATTTGATCATTTTTTATTGTAACACAGTATTAAATTTCTGAGCTACCTATGAGCACGATGTTACAGGTCAAAAAAGTAACCATGTCTTTTTTGGATTTCAGATTTGCTGTGTGTATTTATCTTTCATGGTTTTCCCTTTATAACTCTGTTCTTTTACTTTAACTGCTTTGATCCTGTTTTATTGTAACACAGTATTAAATTTCTGAACTACCTATGAGCATGATTTCCGATTATATGAGCACGATGTCACAGGTCAAAAAAGATAATGTGTCTTTTTTGGATTCCATATTTGCTTTGTGTCCATCTCTCATGGTTTTCCTTTTATATCTCTGTTCTTTAACAGCTTTGGGCCTGTTTTATTGTAACAAAGTATTAAATTTCTGAACTACCTATGAACACGATGTCACAGGTCAAAAAAGCAAACATGTCTTTTTTGGATTTCAGGTTTGTTTTTTATATGTGTGTGTGTCCACCTTCAATATTTTTTTACCTAGTATCCGTGTTAAACTTTAGCATCTTTAATCCTGTCTTGATGTTCTTACTAAAACAAAGTATTAAATATCTGAGCTACTTATACCGTATCACAGGTCAAAACACGAGTGTCTTTTTGAGTAGCATATTCGCATATGAACACTTTAAAAAAAAGTGCCGACTTTTTTCTCAACCGTATTTCAACCGCAAAACAGTGTGTGTTGAATTATATTTGTCATAAATATGTGCCTCGGTCTCTTTAGGTGTTAGGCGTCGCCGTAACCGCAGATCTCGCAGAAAGAAGGTGAGAATAAATTATCCTGCCGCGGCAAGTACTGTAAAATTCACAACACCAGTGGGAGGGAGGGAGAAAAGAAAGTCACAGTCCAGGGCCACGGGGTCGATCTATTTACAGCAAGAAATATGATGCTCTCTAGGCATACCATTACATTATGCAAGTGAATCTTGCATAATCTCTGTCCTATATATCAACCAGGGCTTCGAACCGTAATTTTTTTTGTTCCGGTTTTCGTTCAAGGTTCAACTAAAAAATTAATATCGGTTCAGTTCCGGTTTTCGCTCCGCCAAAAATAACGGTTTTCGGTTCAGTTCCAAATGAATAATTTCATTTTATGTATATTCTTATTTGTACTAAAAATATAATTCTATCATAAACAAAAAATGTAATTCTATCAAAATTTAGAAGATTTTATTCTTTTTTTAATTGGTACACTATGTGAATTGATACAAACAGCAGGTACGATAAGAGCGGCGAGCATTGGCATTGTTATCCATTATCAAAATCGCATTTGACAACTAGGTTCATGATTACCCACATTCGTCGTTTGACTCTCACATCGTGCACTTGGCCTTGCAATAATTATGTAAAAAATATATTATTTATTTAACATATGAAAATTGCCTCTAATTATTAATATATCTTCTAACGTGGTTTCACTGAGATTACTTCTGTTGTCTCGGAGAATAAATTTCAACACTAACTTGTGTAGCTGGAGCTGCCAAAACCACCATTGCAATCTTATACAAGTGCGGATATGTAATTTTATTCTCTTCCCAGAAATCTAAAATATTATGCTTTATATCAAGCCTTCGTATATTGTCAAAATTATTTAAAATGAATTCAATGTCAATCTCGGTAGAAATAGAGGTTCTATGTGTTTTTATTACTGCCAATTCTTTACTTTTTAAAAAAGTCTCTAAATCGTCTTCATTTTCATCGCTTTCAGTAGAAGATTTTGTTTCCTCGTTTACTATTGAAATGGACTTTTCAAAAAATTGTAATTTGTTCCAAATATTCTTTAAATGTTGCACAGCCTGTACCTTTTTTGACGTGGAAAGCAAAATTTGATAACGCGGGTCCAAATAAACTGCTCCTACTAAACTATCAATTTCTATTAACAATGCTTCCCTGTTAGATAACTGATTATATAAAATATCTGCAAAGAAATTTTTTAAATTTCGTAACTTTATTAACAGTAACAAAATGACTCAAAGATATATCGAACCGAAATAAACCGATATTTTTTTCGGTTCAGTTCCGGTTTTCGTTCCGACCAAAATAACGGTTTTTTCCGGTTTTCGGTTTTCGGTTCAGTTCCGGTTCGAAGCCCTGATATCAACACCTTGCTTGTGGAATATAATTGTGAAAAACGTGTGAAAAATAGTAAAATAATTTTTTTTAATTTTGTTTGTTGTTATCATCAAAATGTTAGAAATGGATTATTTTTGGGAAAAAAATTAAACAAAATAACTACTATCGCTTATATAATAATAGCTAAGTTATCTGTCCGTCTGTCCTCAAATTTATGAAGCGGATGGATCTGGAATGGATAGAAGCATCCATATTGTACTTTTGATGAGTTACGGTTAGCAAAATTCGAAATCCACCTCTTCTCCCCTTTTCCCAGCATTTAATGCCTTTAAGCCCTTAATGCTTATCTCCTTCTATACTATCCACCTGATTTTAAAATAAATTGGAATAAATATGCTTCATATCACAGCTAAAAATACTGTCGTCTTTAAAACGTTCGAAATCCACCCTTTTTCGATTGTTTAATTCCATTATTTCAAGCCCTGTTTTCCCCGGTTAGGAGCAGACGATTAAATTTTTCGGTTTGTTTTGGAGTGCTACGGTCTACTTTTTGCAACACGAGGGCTAATGAGACCGGGACCTACAGCTTAAAGCCGATTCCAAACGGCTACGAACATCCATGCCACAGTGGGTTTCGAACCCACGAACTCCGGTACCGAAGGCTAGCACACTAACCAATCGGCCATCGTTCGGCTTAAATTTTTCATTTATCATATAATAAATTATTAAAAATAATATTTTTTTAGCATTATGACGTCATTCCTTTAACCATCTCATTGAATCAATTCCTATTTTAAAGTATTTAAATATCGTCTGCATTATTTTCATACGTTTTATAACTGAACTTAGATATTACCTAAATAATTTTCTTTCATATTTGGCTTAAATAATAGATTATGTACATATGTGATAAAGTTAAATTTAATCATCGATTAATTTTTGTTGCAATGAAAATTTTATCACTGGTATTAACAACAAATTGTATTTACCTCCAGGGTGTAGTGGAAAGGATAGTTTCATTCCTTTACTTCCATTAATTACTGTGGAAAAAAATTGGGAAGAACTTAACAATAATTTCGACGTAGCTAAGAGAACATGGAATTATCTTTCTAAATGAATTAAACATTCTAAACTGCATTCACAGTATTGAGAGATCTTAGAGCAGTATGAAGATAAACAAATTATTGAGCTTGTGTCATATAATGTAACAGAAAATGATAATAATAGATTATTTTGGGGTAAAAAATTTAAACAAAATAACTAGTATCCCCTATGTAATATTAGCCTAAGTTATCTGTCCGACTGTCCTCGAATTTGTGAAGCGGTTGGACCTGGAATGGATACAGGCATCCATATTGCACTTTTGATGAGTTAGGGTTAGCAAAATTCAAAGCAAGTAAAGTTTATTTTCTCCTAAACTGTCGATTCGATTCTATAATAAATTGGTATAAATATGGTTCATATCACAGTAAAAAATACTGTCATATTAAAAACATTCGAAATCCACCCCTTCTTCTTGTTTCCGAACGTTTCATGCCATTATTTCAAGCCCTATTTTCCCCGGTTAAGAGCAGGCGATTAGATTTTTCCATTTATCACATAACAAATAAGTAAAAAACCTTTTTCTTGTGTTATAACGTCATTCCTTTAACCCTCTTATTTAATCATTTCTTATATTAAATTATTTAAATATCGTCTGCATTATTTTCACACGTTTTATCGCTGAACTTGCATATTACGTAAATAATTTTCTTTTATATTTGGCTTAAATAATAGATTAGGTACATATGTTATAATTTTAAACTTAATCATCGATTATTTTTTTCTTGAAATAAGTTAATCACAAACTCTATCAACCTTCAGGGTGTAGTGGAAGTGATAGTTTCATTCCTTTACTTCCACTAATTATTGTGGCAAAAAATAGGGAAGAACTAAATGATAATTTAGACTTAGTTAAGAAAACTTTGAATTATCTTTCTAAATAAATGCAACGTGATTCTAAACTGCCTTCACAGTATCGGGAGACTTTAGAGGAGTATGAAGGTAAAGAAATTATTGAGCGTGTACCAGATAATTCTCAGCCAAGAAACAAACCATTGTTTTACCTGCTTCATAGGGTACTTTACAATTTTGAAAAATTAAAAATTTTACTGACCCCGTCATATGACGGGCTATATGCTAGTAGGGAAACAAAACGTAGATGCCGCATTTTGTATCGAATAAACAAAAGCGCAACTAGGGTAGCGCTTCAAGCTCCCACGACTTAAGTCCGAGGTTCGATCCCCGGAGTGGGCAAGGGGGACTCAGCTATTCATCTCTTCAGTGGGTAGACAAAATGAGGACCAAGTATGCCTGGAAACTATACAATGGGCTGAACTATGGCCGAATGGACAGGAAACTGACCTTCGTTACCGGAGTTCGTGCGTTCGAATCCCACTGTGACATGGATGTTCGTAGCCATTCGAAATAGGCTTTAAGCAGGAAGTGCTGATCTTATTAGCCTCCGTGTTGTAAAAAGTAGACCGTAGCCCTCCAATCTATTATCAGAATTGCAGAGAAA
This sequence comes from Pardosa pseudoannulata, assembly GCA_032207245.1. NCBI lineage: Eukaryota > Metazoa > Arthropoda > Arachnida > Araneae > Lycosidae > Pardosa > Pardosa pseudoannulata. The sequence goes on from CM063497.1 coordinate 44,462,483, forward strand.
TTATCCTTATATAGAAGTCAAGAATTGAAGAAGCGTTTCTTTGAACAATTCAAGATGTATTATAAAACAAAAAGATGTGCTTGTTAAAAAAATATCGTGCTTTGTAACTCGACTAGCCAAAAATCAACAGCTCGTTTTAATAAAAATAAATTAAAATAGTTATTTACTAATTAGGCCGAATACTTAGGGAGCTGATCTTCCGTACCGGTTGTCATGATTCCGTATCCCACTTTGGCATGGATGATCATGTAAGTTTGGAATCTGTTGTAAGCAGAAGTTCCCTTTCTCATTAGCCCTCGTGTTGCCAAAAAAAAAAAAAAAAAAAAAAACACTAGTGCTTCAAAATTAAACCATTTATTAATTTTTTCCTAAATATATTAATTTTATTTTTAAAACTATCAGTTTAAGTACCAATTTTTTTCTTTTTGCTAATTATTGTAGAATAAATTATATGTGTTCCGATTTGTTCAATTGTTTTATTACTTGCATTAATGCATGATATATTAAATAAATACTTTTAATATATAAACATTATTTCCTTTTTTTCTTTAAAAGAGTATAATTTGTGTTTCAATGACTAGTCTTTTACTAGCATATAACCCGTCATATGACGGGATATTAAACTTTTTAATTTTCCAAAATTGTAAAGTACTCTATGAGGCAGGTAAAAAAAAATGGTTTGTTTTTTGGCTGAGAATTATCCGGTACACGCTCAATAATTGGTTTATCTTCATACTCCTCTAAAGTCTCCCATACTGGGAATGCAGTTTAAAACAACGTTCAATTAATTTAGAAAGATAATTCCAAGTTTTCTTAGCTACGTCGAAATTATCGTTAAGTTCTTCCCAATTTTTTTTGGCACAGTAGTTAATGAAAGTAAAGGAATAAAACTATCATTTCCACTTCACCCTGGAGGTAGATACGTTTGGTTTGGTTTGGAGTGCTACTTTCTACTGTTTTGCACACGAGAGCTAATGACACCGGGACTTACTGCTTAAAGTCGATTCCGAACGGCTACGAACAACCATGCCATAATGGGATTCGAACCCACAAACTCCGGTACCGACGATCAGCGCTCTAACCAATCGGCCAGCGTTCGGCTGGAGGTAGATATAATTTCTTGTTCATACCGGTGATAAAATTTTCATGGCAACCAAAAATAATCGATGATTAAGTTAAAATTATCACATGTGTACCTAATCTATTATTTAAGCCAAATATAAAAGAAAATTATTTACGTAATATCTAACTTCAGTGATAAAACGTATGATAACAATGCAGACGATATTTAAATAATTTAAAATAAAAAATGATTAAATGAAGTGGTTAAAAGAATGACGTCATAATGATAGAAAAAAAATGTTGTTTTTACCTATTTATAATTGATAAATTATATGATATGATAAATTGATAATTTTAATCGCCTGTTCTTGACCGGGGAAAATAGGGCTTGAAATAATGGCATTAAACGCTCTAAAAGGGAGGAAGGGGTAGATTTCGAGCGTTACGGAATATTTTTTGTGGTGATAAGAAGCATATTTATACCAATTTATTCTAGAATCGGATAGATAGTTTAAGAGAAGATAAACGTGACTAACTTTGAATTTTGCTATCTGTAACTCATCAAGAATCCAATATTTATGCTTTTATCCATTTCAGGTCCAAACGCTTCATAAATTGGAGGACAGACGGACGGAGGACTTAGGCTATTATTATTGACGGAATTACCTACATTAATGCATAATAAAATAAAATAAATACTCTTAATAACATTATTTCAGCTTTTCACTAAAAGAGTTAATTTATTTGATCTAGTCACTTACTTTATTAGGAAAATCATCTCAGTTATTTTAACATCTTCATAGAATTAATCATATACTTTATGGATTTGATCAAATCTTCTATTTTACCATTTCCCTGGGAAATATTCATGTAATACACGTAGCGACATCTGGTGCATTGGGCTTAGCAACTCCTAAAATAGCGAGCTGTAGTTATTTCTGCCCGTGTGTATTAGACCTGTGTCGTATTGCTACAACTAGTGTTTATCCTTTTATATATTGTGTGGTTTTACTGTGATACTGCTTTATTGTATTTCCAGTAAGTACGTTTTGTTGATGATGTTATTTCATATTTGCTTTTTTGTGTGTAAAATTGGACGGTAAGAAAATTAATTAAGGAAACACAAAATTTAATGTATATTGAGAATTTTACGTACACGAAAAATGATGTGCTTGTTGCGCGATACAATTTTGACTATTTTGAAAAAAAGTGCAGGGCGCTAAACACTATTTGAAATAAAATTAACATAAATATTTAAATTTAGAATGTGTGTTTTGAAACCATCAAAAATCGATCTCTAGTTATCTCTTTTTGTTCGTAACAGCCCTGTCTTGTATTAATCTTCAGTTGCAAAAATCTAGTTATCGTTTTATTTATTCTGTGGATTTACTTTTACAGTTTCTTTATATTTCCATTAAGTGTACGCTCTGTTTCTATTTTTATCTTAAGTTTTGTTTATGGTAGTTTTATCATACGCTTTGTTTATGGTAGTTTTATCATACGCTTTGTTTATGATATTTTTATCATACGCTTTGTTTATGATATTTTTATCATATGCTTTGTTTATGGTATTTTTATCATATGCTTTGTTTATGGTAATTTTTATCATATGCTTTGTTTATGGTATTTTTATCATACTGTTTTGATATATTTTTTATCTTGTTTATGATATTTTTTTATCAAACTCCTTGTTTATGATATTTTTTTATCAAACTCCTTGTTTATGATATTTTTTTATCAAACTCCTTGTTTATGATATTTTTTTATCAAACTCCTTGTTTATGATATTTTTTTATCAAACGAATTGTTTATGATATTTTTTTATCAAACGAATTGTTTATGATATTTTTTTATCAAACGAATTGTTTATGATATTTTTTTATCAAACGAATTGTTTATGATATTTTTTTATCAAACGAATTGTTTGATATTTTTTTATCAAACGAATTGTTTATGATATTTTTTTTATCAAACGAATTGTTTATGATATTTTTTTTATCAAACGAATTGTTTATGATATTTTTTTTATCAAACGAATTGTTTATGATATTTTTTTTATCAAACGCCTTGTTCATGATATTTTTTTCATATGCTTTGTTTATAACATATGGCTGCAAGGATTTGTCTAGGTCAAATTAATGAATTCGACTTATGATAGTATTTAATATTATCTTTTCCTTGAGTCAAATTGTGAGGGAAGACAATTAAATGAAGAAAACACAACGTTTAATATAGAATGAGTATAAGATTATCCGTGAACGATAAATGGTATGGTTGTAGTGTAATGCAGTTTTAAATATATTTGGGGAAAAAATGAAAAAAAAACATACGACTCAAAAAAAAATCTAAATTAGATGGTAGATCTTGACAAGTTGCACCCGAAAACTTAAAAAATTAAAACTACCATTAACAAACGATCTGTAGTTTTTTGTGTTTACTTGTAACATCCCTTTCTCGTATTAACTGCATACATCTTGTTATTGTTTATCTTATTCTCTGGTTTTACCATTACAGTTTTATTCTATTTTCATTAGCTATAATCTTTGTTTATATTATTTGGATCGTACTCTTTGTTTAGGATATGAGGTTGCGTCGTTTAGAGCATGTCGAATTTAAGGAATTCGACTTATATTTGATATTTGCATTTTATTGTGGCAAATTGTAAAGGAAGAAAATTAAATGAAAAAACGTTTAATGTAAAATGAATATTAGATTTTCTGTGAGCAATAAATTGTATGTTAGTTGTGCAACACTGTTTTGATTACTTTAAAAAAATAGGTAAATGTAAAATATACTATATGACTCAAAATTAACAGAAATAACTAAATTTAGATGGTGGAATTTGACAAGCTACATTTTAAAAATCGAAATTTGAAAAGTAATCGTCACAGGTAATCTGTAGTTGTCTTTTTTTTGCTCTTCACACTTCTTTTTTTGCTCTTGTACTAATTTTCAGTTGAGTAAATCTAGTTGTTATTGATTAACTTATTTTGTGGTTTTACTATTATAGTTGTATTGTTTCCACTCAGCTTTTATGATATTATTTGGATCATACGCTTTGCTTAGGATATATTGTTGCATGGTTTAGGCCGAGCCAATTTAGGAAATTCAATCTTTTATATTATTTGTTATTTGCTTTTTTATTATGTCAAATTTTATAAGAAGGAAATTAAATGAAGAAATCACAAAAACGAGAAAACTTAAGTTCTTGTCCTCTACTCCATTTAAGAAGTTTTGTGTTAGATGTGTTTTTATAAGAGGTTGAATTCGTAAGCTAGGAAATACATCACTTCCAGTCTACAAGTATTTGTTTTAAAATTTTACTCAGCCATATCAAATTAAGGGGGCCCCAAATATGGCCAAATCTATCCTATTATTATTATTACTACTACTACTACCATTATTATTATTATTAGTATTAGTATTAGTAGTATTAGTATTAGTATTAGTATTATTAGTATTATTAGTATTATTATTAGTATTAGTATTATTAGTAGTATTAGTACTAGTATTATTAGTATTATTAGTATTATTAGTATTAGTAGTATTATTAGTATTAGTAGTATTATTAGTATTAGTAGTATTATTAGTATTAGTATTAGTAGTATTAGTATTAGTATTAGTATTATTAGTATTATTAGTATTATTAGTATTATTAGTATTATTAGTATTATTAGTATTAGTAGTATTATTAGTATTAGTATTAGTAGTATTACTAGTAGTATTATTAGTAGTATTAGTACTAGTATTAGTAGTATTAGTATTACTAAAAGTATTAGTACTAGTATTAGTAGTATTAGTAGTATTAGTAGTATTAGTAGTATTATTATTAGTATTAGTAGTATTAGTATTAGTATTAGTAGTATTAGTATTAGTATTAGTATTATTAGTATTATTAGTATTATTAGTATTAGTAGTATTAGTAGTATTAGTATTAGTATTACTAAAAGTATTAGTACTAGTATTATTAGTATTATTAGTATTATTAGTATTAGTATTAGTAGTATTAGTAGTATTAGTATTAGTATTACTAAAAGTATTAGTACTAGTATTAGTAGTATTAGTAGTATTAGTAGTATTAGTAGTATTATTATTAGTATTAGTAGTATTAGTATTAGTATTAGTAGTATTAGTATTAGTATTACTAAAAGTATTAGTACTAGTATTATTAGTATTAGTATTACTAAAAGTATTAGTACTAGTATTAGTAGTATTAGTATTAGTATTAGTAGTATTAGTATTATTAGTATTAGTATTAGTAGTATTAGTAGTATTAGTAGTATTATTATTAGTATTAGTAGTATTAGTATTAGTATTAGTATTAGTATTAGTATTATTAGTATTAGTATTAGTATTATTAGTATTAGTATTATTAGTGGGCTTCATTAATGGTTTAAACTATCTTTTTACTTTTTCTACACATGTATGCATACACGACCCCATAATGGGCTGTAGGCAAGGAAGGCTAATGTTTATGGAGGCTATATTTAAGAGCTGCCAAACTACCCAAACTAGAGCACAATAAATAAATAAATAATGATAATAATAAACTTAGAAAAATATACTTATCTTTATAGTTTTTCTACATATGCCTGCATACAGGGTCGACTCATATGCGATAGGCAAGATAGACTGTTTGTGGAGGCAAAATTTAAGAGCAGCAACACTCCAAGAATTACAGTTCAGTAAACACCCCAAAAATATATTTCGATACTTTTCTAAACATGCCTGTATACAAGGCCGACTCATAGGTAGTAGGCAAGGTACACTATAAATAGGTATAGGTCATACTGAGTATGGAAAATAAAGTGGGTAAGTGGAACTTGAATAGGAATATTTAACTATTCTTTTATTTCAGTAAAAATGGTTTCATACAATTCGACAACAATACGTAAATTGTAACAAATTTTTAAGCGTGAAATTTGAAAGCAGTCAAAATGACGGTTTTTGTAGTACTAGTGTAAATTTATTTGATTGTTAATTAAAATAAGAGGGAAAAGATATGTCTAATATTCTTTTTCTCTTAAAAGTGTAATGACTTTGGTCGATTGTAAGACCATTTTTCCTTAAAAGCAAATTATGACATTAAAACAAATTTCACGAAACGATGTTACTATGTACCTTATGTAACCCAGCGTATGTCCGAAGAAAGTTTTTAAAAATCTCTAAGCTGTAGATAAATTTTTAATTTTCCAGAATTATAAAGTACCCTGTATGCCAGATAAAAAAAAAAATGGTTTATTTTTTGGCTGAAAATTATCTGGTACAGGCTCGATAATTTGTTTATCTTTACTGACAGTATGTTAGATGCTTAATTAATCTTGTAATATTACGTGATAGGATGGGCAGAAGTTTTAATATCGACAGTGACTATCTGGCGGTATATATGAATGATGTACAAAATTTAGCCAACCGTGTGGTTATGTATAAAACACAGACACAGAAATGAACAAACTTCTTAATTTTCAAAGATGTATAACTTAAACGTTAGATATTTATTAGTCCGTGAAATAAATTCCTAGACTTTTATGAAAATAGTTTGTTGTTAACACCGGTGATAAAACATTTTTGCTACAAAAAAGTAATCGATGATTAAATTTAAAAAGATCACTTACGTACCTAATCTATTATTTAAGCCAAATATAAAAGAAAATTATTTATGTAATATCTAAGTTCAGTGGTAAAACGTATGAAAACAATACAGACGATATTGAAGTAATTTAAAATAAGAAATGATTAAATGAGATGGTTAAGGGGATGACGTCATAATGTTAGAAAAGTGTTATTTTTACCTATTTATAATAAGAAAAAATTGATAAATTTAATCGACTGCACATAACAGAGTAAAATAGGCCTTGAAATAATAGAATTAAATGCTAGAAAAGGGGGGAAGGGTGGTTCGAACGTTGCTAACCGTAACTCATCAGGAATAAAATATGGATGCCTCTACCCATTCCAGGTAGAACCACTTCATGAATTCGATGGCAGATTAACCGAACGATGGCCGAATGATTAGGGTGCTGCCCTTTGGAACTGGAGTTCGTGTGTTCGAATCCCACTATAGCATGGATGTACGTAGCCGTTCGGAATCGTTTTTAAGCAGTAGGTCCCGGTCTCATTAGCTGTCGTGTTGCAAAAACTAAACGGTAGCTCCCCAAAACCAAACCTTTGAATTTGAGGACAGACGGGGAGATAACTTAGGCTATTATCATACAGGGATTCTTATATTTCAGTAAAAGTCGTTTCGTAAAATTCGAGAAGAATACATAATTTATATGATGTTTAGAAGCATGAAATTTAAAGACAGTCAAAATGACGGTCTTTGTAGTACTGGTCTAAATTTACTTGGTTATTAATTCTGTCAGACGATATTTCTTTTAATTAGCTCTCTGAAGGCTAATATAATAGCAGTGGTGAATGCATGGTATGTGATTTGGGCCTATTAAAGTTCAAAACGTCTTAAAAATAAAAAATACACTTTATTTCTTCTCATACCTACTACGCACTTACAAACAGCAGCAATTAAAAAAAAGAGAGAGAGCAAGCACGTGCTTTCGTGCTTATATCCACATTTGCTTTTTACACATTTGCATAAATGCTGGAAACTTGTGATAAGTCAGATTGCGAACGGGCTTATTCAGCTCGCAGTGTTCGCAATCCGATTACACTCTTAATCAACGGTTTATGCACGTGCATTCGGATGGAAAGAATATAACCCTTAAATAAGGTGAGCATACTATTTTGCTGACAAATTCAAATAAGAGGTTTCTCTTAAAAGTGCAACGACTTTGGTGGCATGTAAGACAATTTCTCCTTAAAAGCAAATGATGATATTAAAACAAATTTCACGAAACATATGTTACTATGTACCTTATGTAACAAAATGTCCGTCCGAAGAGAGTTTTTTTAGGATCTCTCCGCTGTAGATACTATTTTTTCCTTTCTTGTGTTGTTCTTCGGAGGGGGCAAAGGTGTTTAATGGCAACGATACAACTGTTGATCTCCACCCAGAAAGTGCACTTCTTCTTTATTTTATTTACTCGCCGCCTTTTTACCTCTCTCCAAAGATGACGCACGTGAGCCACATTCGAAAACGGAACTGGAAGCGTGCGATCCTGGATCTGTTATTCACTTATTTGTTTGTTTATTTCCAACTTTTTGTTCCGTAGATTTGTTTCTAGGAAGTGAATTACAGACGGACCTTCAGGGGGGGGGAGAATTAATTGAAAGGCGTAGCGGAGCCTTTATCCTTTTTAAAGATAGCAGTATGGGAAAATGAAGGTTCAAAAGAGAAGGACTTTGAAGTGGAAGGATGGTATACAGCCTGTCGTATCGCCACACTCATCATGGCAGAATTCTAAAGCTTGTTGTTGACCTCTGGCCTACATTTAAATAGGTTTTTTTTGGGGAATCTCATATCGCGAGGGAAAGTTATTTTCTTTTTCAAGTAAAAGGATATCTGAGTTACCTAAGATAAGATTAAAACGCGTGCATCTCAGTAATTAACTTGGTAATAATACTTCACAGTATAATTACAAAGATAATTATATAATGTTTGTTGACAGGAATACTCTATATTGCAGCAATGAAAGTCACCACCCCTAATACATAAATTATGAAATTTGAATTTTTTTTCAACCCTTATGAACCAACGTTTCTACAGATATCTTCTATGCATTAATAGTGTAAATCTAGGATATACACCGTCATATGTCAGGATTAGTAAAATTTTTAATGTTCTAGAATTGTAAAGTACCTATTGAGGCAGGTAAAAAATCCTTTGTTTTTTGTTGTGAATTATCTAGTACACGCTCAATAATTAATTTGTTTATCTTCATACTCCTTTAAAGTCTCCCGATTCTGTGAATGCATTTTAGAATGCATTTTGTTGACGGTAATGCTTTATAAGGCAGCAAGGAAAATCACTCCTAGTACATGATTTATGTAATTTAAATATTTTTTCAACCCTTGTAAACCAACTTTTGTGCAGATAACTTCTATGCATTAATAGTGAAAAACTAGGCTATAACCCGTTATATGACAGGATTAGTAAAATTTTCAATTTTCTAGAATTATAAAGTACCCTATGAGGCAGGTAAAAAAATGGTTTGTTTTTGCTGAGAATTACTGGTACAAGCTCAATAATTTGTTCATGTTCATACTCCTCTAAAATTTCTCGATATTGTGAATACAGCTTTTAGAATCACTTTGAATTCCTTTAGACCAACCGTGTGTATAAAAAGCAAATCAACAAACTTCTTAATTTTCAAAGATATGTAACTTAAACGCTAGATATTTATTAGTCCTTGAAATAGACTCCTAGGCTTTTATGAAAAAAATTTGTTGTTAATACCGGTGAAAAAATGTTGCAACAAAAATTAATGATGATTAAATTTAAAATCATCACATATATACCTAATCTATTTAATACAAATACAAAAGAAAATTATTTACGTAATATATAAATTCAGGGATAAATCGTATAAAAATAATGCAGCTGATATTTAAATAATTTAAAATAACAATGATTAAATGAGATGGTTAAGGGGATGACGTCATAATGCTAGAATGTTATTTTTATCTATTTATTATGTGACAAATTGATAAATTTAATCGTCTGCTCTTAACCGAGTAAAAAAAGGCTTGAAATAATGGCATTAAATGCTAGAAAATGGGGGAAGGGGTGGATTTCGGATGTTACTAACCCTAACTAATCATGAATTAACTATGGACGCCTCTATCCATTCGAGGTTCAACCGCTTCATAAATTGGAGAACAGACGGACAGATAACTTAGGCTATGATAATATAGGGGATACTTGACAGTATAAATACAACGGTAGTTATATAATGCTTGTTGACGGTAATACTCTATAAGGCAGCAATGAAAGTCACTCCTAGTACATGAATTATGTAATTTAAATATTTTTTCAACCTTTGTGAACCAACCTTTGTACAGATAACTTCTATTCATTAATAGTGAAAAACTAGGATATAACCCGTCATATGACAGGATTAGAAAAATTTTCAATTTTCTAGAATTCTAAAGTACCTATTGAGGGAGGCAAAAAAAATGGTTTGTTTTTTGAAGTGAATTACCTGGTACACGCTCAATAATTAGTTTATCTTCATACTCCTTTAAAGTCTCCCGATACTGTGAATGCATTTTAGAATCACGTGGATTTCAATTAGAAAGATAACGCAAAGTTTTCTTTGCTAAGTCGAAATTATCGTTAAATTCTTCAATTTTTTTATCACATTAATTAATTTAAATAAAGGAATGAAAATACCGTTTCCACTACAGACTTGAGGTAGATAGAATTTGTTGTTAATACCGGTGGTAAAGTTTTCATAGCAAGAAAAAGAAATCGATGAGTCAATTTAAAATCACATATGCACCTTATCTATTTAATACAATTATAAAAGAAAATCATTCTCGTAATATCTAATTTCAGTGATAAAACGTATGGAAATAATGCAGACGATATTTAGATAATTTAAAATAAATGATTAAATGAGATGGTTTAGGGGGTGATTTCATAATGCTAGAAAATATTTTATTCTTACCTATTTGTTATGTGACAAATACATTTAATCACCTGCTCTTAACCGAGTAAAAGAGGCCTTGAAATAATGGAATTAGATGCTAGAAAAGGGGGGAAGGGGCGGATTTCGAACGTTGCTAAACTTAGCTCAATATAAATCCAATATGGACGCCTCTATCCAAGTCCAACCGCTTCATAAATTCGAGAACAGACGGGCAGATAACTTAGGCTATTAAAATATAGGGGAAACTTGACAGAATAACTGCAACGGTAGTTATATAATTCTTGCTGATGGTAATACTTTATAAGGCAGCAAATGAAAAGTCACTCCCTAATGCATAAATTATAAAATTTAAATATTTTTTCAACCCTTTTAAACTAACGGTTTTACAGATAACAACTTCTACATATTAATAGTGAAAAACTAGCATATAGCCTCTCTTATGACAGGATTAGTAAAATTTTCAATTTTCCAGAATTGTAAAGTACCTAATGAGGCAGGTAAAAAAATGGTTTGTTTTTTGCTGATAATTATCTGGTACATGCTCAATAATTTGTTCATCTTCATACTCCTTTAAAGTCTCCCGGTACTGTGAATGCATTTTAGAATCACGTGGAATTCATTTAGAAAGATAATTCCAAGTTTTCTTAGCGACGTAGAAGTTAAGTTTTTCCCCCTTTTTTTTTTTTTTTCCCTCAGTAATTAATGGAATTAAAGGAATGAAACTATCATTTCCACTACCCCCTGGAGGTAGATAAAATTTTCATTGCAATAAAAAATAATCGATGATTCAATTTAAAATGATCACATATGTACCTAATCTATTATTTAAGCCAAATATAAAAGAAAATTATTTACGTCATATCTCAGTTCAGTGATGAAACGTATCAAAATAATGCAGACGATATTTAGATAATTTAAAAGAAGAAATCATTAAATGAGATGGTTAAAAGAATAATTTCATAATACTAGAAAATATGTTGTTTTTATCTATTTATTATGTGACAAATTGATAAATTTAATCGTCTGCTCGTAACCGAGTAAAATAGGGATTGAAATAATGGCATTAAGTGCTAAAAAAGGGGGGAAGAGGTGTATTTCGAACGTTGCTAACCCTAACTCATCATGCATTCAATATGGATGCTTCTATCCTTTCCGGGTCCAACCGCTTCATAAATTCGAGAACAGACTTGCAGATAACTTAGGCTATTATAATATAGGGGATACTTGACAGTATAAATACAACGGTAGTTATATAATGCTTGTTAACAGTAATACTTTATAATGCAGCAATGAAAAGTCACTCCCTAATGCATAAATTATAAAATTTAAATATTTTTTCAACCCTTGTGAACCAACGTTTTTACAGATAACAACTTCTATATATTAATAGTGAAAAACTAGCATATAGCCTCTCTTATGACAGGATTAGTAAGATTTTCAATTTTCCAGGATTGTAAAGTACCTAATGAGGCAGGTAAAAAAATGGTTTGTGTTTTGCTGAGAATTATCTGGTACAAGCTCAATAATTTGTTCATATTCATACTCCTCTAAAATTTCTCGACACTGTGAATGCAGTTTAGAATCACTTTGAATTCATTTAGTGGTTATGCATAGAAAAACAACCACACAAACGAACATGCTTCTTAATTTTCAGAAATATATAACTTTAACGCTAGATATTTATTAATCCGTGAAATAGACTCCTAGACTTATATGAAAATAATTTGTTGTTAATACCGGTGATAAAATTTTCATTGCAACAAAAAATAATCGATGATTACATTTAAAATCATCACATGTGTACCTAATCTATTATTTAAGCCAAATATAAAAGAAAATTATTTACGTACTATCTGAGTTCAGTGATAAAACGTATGAAAATAATGCAGCTGATATTTAAATAATTTAAAATAACAAATGATTAAATGAGATGGTTAAGGGGATGACGTCATAATGCTAGAATGTTATTTTTACCTATTTATTATGTGACAAATTGATAAATTTAATCGTCTGCTCTTAACCGAGTAAAAAAAGGCTTGAAATAATAGCATTAAATGCTAGAAAATGGGGGAGGGGGTGGATTTCGGACGTTACTAACCCTAACTAATCATGAATTAACTATGGATGCTTCTATCCATTCCAGGTTCAACCGCTTCATAAATTCAAGAACAGACAGACAGATAACTTAGGCTATGATAATATAGGGATTACTTTACAGTATAACTTCGTTGATAGTTATAAAATGCTTGTTGACGGTAATACTCTATAAGGCGGCAATGAAAAGTTACTACCCCTAGTGCACAAATTATGGAATTTAAATATTTTTTTTTAACCTTTGTGAACCAACTTTTGTACAGCTAACAACCTGTATGCATTAATAGTGAAAAATGTATAAGTCAGCATAAATAAAAGCAAAGATTAAATGCTAATTTAAAGTAAAAAATAGCTTCGTAAAATCCATATTTGATGCATGTCTTCAGTAGAGAATTGGTTTTCAGTACCGGACTCTGGTATGCGGTATCGGAATTAATATTCCATTGTAAGCTTTGATCTTTGTAGCCGTTCAGAGTTTGATTTAAATTATAGATTTCGGTCTCGTTAGACTGCGTGCAACAAGCTAATAGAACGTAAAACTCCAAATCGTATCTTCAGTGAGATGAAATTACACGCACACAGACGTGCATTTCATCGATTTTAATTGGCTATCCCAGAATAAATAACACACCATCGTTAACAAAATGTTGCGGGATCAAGGCTCGAACAGGTGAAAGATTCTGCATATTCAATAATGGCTGCTAAATAGTAAATCAAGTTCGTGGCCATAATGTCCTCAAAGTTCTCAAACGGTACCTCTAGAGGTGGCAAAAACTGGAAGTCTTTTACTTGGTCCCTGGTTTTAAATTACGAAGACCCTTTGGGGTAAAGTTGTTATTTCACCCTCGCCCCAGATAGCAACTTTAGTTTGCAGCAAACTTGCAGCAGTATTGCTTTGCAAGCCTGCAAATTTGCAGCAAGTCTGCAAGTTTGAAACAAGACTGCAGCAAGTCTACGCAAACCTCGAAGTCACCATACCTCCAACTTGCAGCATACTTGTGATGCAAGTTACAGTACACCTGTCTTGCAAGTTTGCCGCAAACTTGTCATATCAAACTTGCAGCGAGTGCATTGCAAACCACGGTTGAGAAAAATTCACTTAAAATTTTCAACATAGGTTTAACATGGCCCAATACACGTGCATGATAACGAAAGCATTGCGTAGTGAATTAATAGAATTAACACATCTATTTAATTTATTAGAAATTTTAGATAGTTGCAAATTGTAGAGAAATGGTACTTTAAAAAATAACCACACTTGAATAATTAAAATAAATCCTTTAAAAGATCTATAGCAGCTTGCGGAATGGCGTGTCTGCCATGTTGTCATTCTTGTCTTTGGCCGGGAAGGTTTGCGCATGCGCTCGTTATCCTAACTCTCATGCAATGATGGGAATTTTCGTTTGCTCCAAGTTTGTCATAACAAGATTGCCACAGTTTTGCAGCAAAATTGCTTTGCAAAAGAGTGGTTGCTTTATGCTCCGTCTAACTTGGAGGAGTTTTGCTGCAAGTTTGTCGCGTCAAATTTGTTATGACAAGATATTATCCAGAAAAAATCAAACTTGCTGCAAGTATGCATGCTGTATGGAGCGGTGTTATCAAACGAAAGTCGTACCCCTTCAGTCTTGAGGTATAGTCATTCTTCAGCCCCCGTAGCTCAAGTGTAGCTGCATGCCACCTTAGCCATGAACCTGTTGCCTTTTTGCGATGGGGTTTGTTGGATCTGGTGTAACTTTACCGTCACCAGAGGGAGGAATAAGAACAACAGAAAATTAAACTATGAATTAAACTATAGATTAAACTATAGATTAAACTATAGATTAAACTATAGATTATTTGCCGAACGATGGCCGAATGGTTAGGGTGCTGGCCTTCGGAACCGGAGTTCGTGGGTTCGAATCCCACTAGGGCATGGATGTTCATAGCCGTTCGGAATCGGCGTTAAGCAGTAGGTCCCGGTCTCATTAGCCCTCGTGTTGCAAAAAGTAGACCGTAGCACTCCAAACCAAACCAAACCTAAACTATAGATTAAACTATGAATTAAATTATGAATTAAGCTATAGAATAAACTATAGAATAAACTATAGATAAAATGAAGAATAAACTACAGGTTAAATGAAGAATAAACTACAGGTTAAATGAAGAATAAATTAGAGATTGAAATGAAGAATAAATTAGAGATTGAAATGAAGAATAAACTAGAGATTGAAATGAAGAATAAACTAGAGATTGAAATGAAGAATAAACTAGAGATTGAAATGAAGAATTAACTAGAGATTGAAATGAAGAATAAACTAGAGATTGAAATGAAGAATAAACTAGAGATTGAAATGAAGAATAAACTAGAGATTGAAATGAAGAATAAACTAGAGATTGAAATGAAGAATAAACTAGAGATTGAAATGAAGAATTAACTAGAGATTGAAATGAAGATTAAACTAGAGATTGAAATGAAGATTAAACTAGAGATTGAAATGAAGAATTAACTAGAGATTGAAATGAAGAATTAACTAGAGATTGAATGAAGAATTAACTAGAGATTGAAATGAAGAATTAACTAGAGATTGAAATGAAGATAACTAGAGATTGAAATGAAGAATTAACTAGAGATTGAAATGAAGAATTAAACTAGAGATTGAAATGAAGAATTAACTAGAGATTGAAATGAAGAATTAACTAGAGATTGAAATGAAGAATTAAACTAGAGATTGAAATGAAGAATTAACTAGAGATTGGAAATGAAGAATAAACTACAGGTTAAATGAAGAATAAACTAGAGATTGAAATGAAGAATAAACTAGAGATTGAAATGAAGAATAAACTAGAGATTGAAATGAAGAATAAACTAGAGATTGAAATGAAGAATAAACTAGAGATTGAAATGAAGAATAAACTAGAGATTGAAATGAAGAATAAACTAGAGATTGAAATGAAGAATAAACTAGAGATTGAAAGAATAAACTAGAGATTGAAATGAAGAATAAACTAGAGATTGAAATGAAGAATAAACTAGAGATTGAAATGAAGAATTAACTAGAGATTGAAATGAAGATTAAACTAGAGATTGAAATGAAGATTAAACTATTATTGAACTATGTACCTTAGCACTTTAAAATGAATGAAGGTTTATTTAAATGAAGGATATTTCGAAAATTAAATATGCAAATACGGCTTAACTTACAACTTAAAACATTCTTGTTTTCCCAAATTACAGAATAAAAGCGTAAACGAATACAAGTTAATATACTTTTGCATGTACATGAACACCTGTTTGAATTCTTTGCACTGGCGGCTTGTTGTTCATTTATATGGAAATTCATAAAGCAAATTTCGAAAATTTGATATGCAAATACTATTTAAATTACAAGTAAAAATATATGTTTTCCCAAGTTACAGAATAACAATGCAACTTAAAATAAGTTAGTTTATTTTTACATATACATCAACATCCGTTGGAATACAATGATTTATTTAAATGAAGGTGTAGGGACAGGCGAGTAATAGTGAACGGCCAGAGAGCGCCACCTAGGAAGAAATTAAGTAGATTGGAGTAGAACGTCGGAGATGATTGTAGACTCCGGACGTGTAAGCGATGCTCTTAGGATAGATACTTGAGTTTATATAATTGGTTACTGTAAATATTGTAATATTTGTATATATATATAATTGTCCGGTAGTAGTTTGTGCTCGGTCTTAAAATAAACCTTAATGTTGAAAATAAATCTACTGTTTGGATGTGAATTTATACAACGGCTCGGCGATCTTCACAGAAGGAAATTTCGAAAATTAAATATGCAAATGCGACTTAACTTACAAATTGAAACATTCTTGTTTCAATTTGTATATAAATACAAATAAAATAAATATATATATATATATATATTATATATTAATATTTTATAAATCTATATATTTTTTATATATGTATGTATTTATATGATGTATATATATGTTTATATTTGTCTCAATTTTTCTATATATGTATGTATAGTATGTATATATATGTAGTATTCCTGTATATATATGTTATTTTATGTATAAATGTATATATATGTTGTATATATATGTATATATATGTATGTAAAATGTATATATGTATATATATGTATGTATATATATGAGATATATATATGTATATGTATGTATATATATGCATGTAAAAGTATTTATATGTATGTTTATATGTATTTATATGTATTATATATATGTATATATATGTATGTATATATATGTATATATATGTATGTATATATGTATATTCGTATTTGTATTTTGATTTCATGGTATGATATTTTGTATATATATGTATGTATATAATATGTATATTTGTATGTATATATTAAATACTTGTATATATAGATATAATGTTTTAAACTGATATCTGTATGTATATATATGAAAGTATATGTATGTATATATATGTATGTAATATATGTTTAATGTATGTATTTTGTATGTATTATATTTGTATGTATATATATTTGTAATATATATATATGTATAAACATGTATATATAAAAAAAAATTAAAATTTTATATATTATATATTATATATATGTAATTATATATATATATGTATGTATATATATGTATATGAAAAATATATGTATATATATATAGATGTATATATATTTGTATATATATATGTGTATATATATATGTATATAAATTTGTATTATATATAAATTGTATATATATATATATATGTATATATATTGAATATATATATGTATATATATTTATGTAATATATTTTTTATATATATATTATATATATTATATTAATTATATCTATGTATATAATATATAAATATACATACATATATCATTTTCACAAGGATAAATAAAAAGTTAATTTTAAATCTAAATTGATTTTTTAATAAACCTTCCCGATCTGTGGTTCAGCATCGACTGATGTAAAAACTAGTTTATATTTGTCTCAATTTTTCTAGAATCTATGTAGTAGACAAGAACATTAGTCTTCGTTTTCCTGTATATACCGTTATTTTTGTACCCACAAACAAACCATGTTGTTACACTAACCCGTAATAGTACGTGACCCGCGCTCTAGTATCAGTCGTCAGAAAACGTATTAGTACGTGTCCCGGATATGTGTTAATTGAGATATTGAAAGACATTTCAACTGCAGGTAAAAGTGAAATTTCAGTGGTTGTTTTTATTTTTCATCCCTATTTAAGGGTTTGAGTGATAAGCCAGAACTGTGTACAGTTAGACTTGTAATTTTAGTTAGCTTATACAACCGTAAGTTACTTCGTACGATTTCGTCATTTTGACCTTTTCAAGGTCAATAGAAGTTTTCGTTTACCACCTGAGTAGTGTTTTGACTTTGAATAGCTTACAATACCAATTGTTTACTGTGTAGGAGTAAATAAACATTTTGTTTTTGAACTGCTGTATCTCGTAACTGAAGTTTGAAAGTATAGCTGATACAACCAACCCCAAGAGGTGAACAGGTGTTGCTTTTCAACTCCTCTTCTTAGCCCACTCTCCCGTTTCTAATCATGGATCTTGTTGGTGCTTCAACCACATTTGGCGAAATTGGCGTGCTTGCAGCTTGCGTGCGTGGCGTGCTTGCAGCGTGGCGTTTGAAATCTGGCGAGGGGATCGTAACTCAACAAATTGATACATAAACAAAAACATTTTGAGGAAAAATTTTACAAAAATTGAATATTTAAAATCTAATTGAATTAACAAAGAAAACACAAAGGAAACACATAGCATTCATACTAAATAGAGTGAAACATTCACTTAATCACAAATTAAATAAACTGAGTGTGATTTTCATCACAAATTTGTGATTTAGTGTAAATTGTAAAATTAATTTATTACTCTAACTGTATTTTGAGTGAAGGTTGAAGAGGAGTTGTAAAATTGAAATTTTTTTTTCAAATCTCTTATTTATTTTCTTCAAGCTTCTTATTTAATTGAGATGTTGAAGGTGAAATCTGTTCTAAATGAAGGCTAAAGTAAGATTTTATCAGTTGCTCTTACCCCCCCCTTCCAGCCGAACGGTGGCCGATTGCTTAGGGTGCTAGCCTTCGGTACCAGAGTTCGTGGGTTCGAATCCCACTGTGATATGGATGTTCCTAGCCGTTTGGAATCGGCTTTAAGCTGTAGGTCCCGGTCTCATTAGCCCTCGTGTTGCAAAAAGCAGACCGTAGCACTCCAAACCAAACCAAACCAACCCCCCCCCTTCCCTTTCTGTTATAAAGTGATAAGCCAATCCTTTTAGTTGGAACAATTGAAATTGCAAGTTTCGCTAGCGAATATACCCGTTGATTCTGTGCAATTTCATTATGGCACAGGGCTGGCCTAGCTCCTTGATAGTCAGTTTTTCAAAATCTGAAATTTTTCGCTAGCTGCATTTAAATACGTATTTAAAAGGTACGCAAAAAAAAAAGTATTAAAGTTTTTTTTACAGAAATTATATGTATTGAAGGTTATTTGGAAGTTCTTCGTCCTTTTAATTTTTCGTGGAAATTTTTGAATGGTCTACGTGTACTAGGTGGTACAGGTCGATGGTACACGTACTAATGGTACTAGTACGCGTCCCGTTCTCAAGTATCAATCGTCAGAAAACGTACTAGTACATATCCCGATTACAATATATTAACCCCTTCCGGTACGATTTAATAATGAAAAACTGTGCGTGAAGTAACCATTTATTTTTTATTTAAAAAATTGTTTCACTTTACAATTCTTACATATTCCTAATTAAAATCCGCTTTTTACATAGTGTTAAATAATATCAGAAACATTATAATTAAGAAAATATCAAAGCAAAACAGTAATAAGGTATACAGATAAGTCTTCAAGCTAGTGGTACTTTTCAAAACAAAGTGCAAAGGAATACTGAATTGTTTACACCGCTAGGGAGTCTCACTTCTAATTTGATTCTTGTGACATACACGGCAGTTCTTAGTAGGTTTTCTTTTATTCTGACTCATCAATTTGGCAATGACTTGTACCAAGTAAACAATATGCAATAGTGACTTGTGATTTTCACAAGTGATAAAAGTGTTCCCAAATTCAGTACACTAGAAATTTTAAACTAAATTATCATACTTAACAGTAACTTTAATCGCATGACCAGTGTAGCTCGTCATTGTGCGGTAAGGAATGAAAAACTAATGACGAGCTAGACTCGTCATACTCGTCACTTCTAATTTGATTCTTGTAACACACACGGCATTTCTTGGTAGGTTTTCTTTTATTCTGACTCATCAATTTGGCAGTGACTTGTACCAAGAAATTCTAATTAAACAATATGTAATAGTGATCTAGTATTTCTACAAGTAACAAAAGTCTTGCTAAATTCAGTATACTAGAAATTTTAAACTAAATTATCATATTTATCAGTAACTTTAGTCGCATGACGAGTGTAGCTCGTCATTGTGCGGTATGGAATGAAAAACCAATGACGAGCTAGACTCGTCATTTTACCGGAAGGGGTTAACATACTGAACTGATAAACTATGTGCAGTAAGTTTAAGACATGGACCAGGAGGGGATATTATGTTTATTTTTGAAGAGAAATTAACATTATACTTGGGCGAACGCTTCTTTTTTCTTATTCATATCCGAATATAATGCCCACCCTGCCTTATTCATTACGGCCTAATGGAATCGTTCGAGAACCACAAAGAGGTGACCCGTTATCAGTCCTTTTAAGCCGACCAAAGTCCCAAACTGGGAGTGGACCTCCATTTCTTGGAGTGTGTTTGGGTCCACACCTTGATAGGATGGCCCGCGGGCTGATAGAGGGCCCCGCGCGCACAGGAATTCTGTTCGGAGGCCTTCAGACGGCGCCGAGATGGTTCGATGCGAACTGTCGGAAAAAGTAAGGTGTCAGAGTTATCATTGAGCCTTCAATTACCTTCCGAACACAGCCTTTTTTTTTTCCTTTCCCTCTCTCTCGGCATATTGACTTACACTGACTTGGAATGGATTAATAGATATCCAGTAGAAATAAGTGAAAATAAGAACTTTACAAAGGTAAATGTTTTAGATCGGAAGGAAAATTATTTTTCCTTTAACTTTCGTGAAAATTTCAACATTAATGTTGAAATGACGATGAAAGCTTCAATGCGTTTATTAACACAATGTTATCGGGTACATTTCCCAGTGGAATTGTACCGGGAACGGGCGTTTTACTCATTAATTTAGTTATTCAGTTAAATCTCAATAGATCGAAAATTGTTTAATTTTTTTAACCAACTTTTCGTATTTTGTATTGAAATATATAAACAAATATATAAATAGAAATATATAAATAACAGCATTAAGCTTTTTGTAAGCAAAAAACATATTTTTTAGTGGATAAATTTATAATAGTACCGCAAATATGAAAAATCGAAAAGAAATAGTAGTATATAGTTTTGTTTTCGAATTATGTTATATATAAACATTTTTACATTATAAAAAATGAAAAGAGCGATCATAAAACTAATAATGTAAAACATACTAGATTTGTCTTAAAAATCCAGAATCTATGTAGTAGACAAGAACATTCGGCTTTCTTTTTCCTGTATATACCGTTACTTTTGTACCCACAAACAATGTTGTTACACTAATCGTACTAGTACTTGACCCTCGTGAATTTAGTTATTCAGTTAAATCTCAATAGTTCGAAAATTATTTAATGTTTTACCCAACATTTCGCATTTTATATTGTCGAATGGATAGGGTGCTACTCTTCGGTAACAGAGTAGTTCAAATCCCACTGATGGCATGGATATACTTAGCGGTTCCGAATCGACTATAAACGGTAGATCCTGGTCACTAGAGCCTCATGTAGCAAAAACAGTACGCCGTAGCTCTCCAAACCAAACATAATCATACATGTTTTTCCGAGCGTTGTCCGAATGGGTAGAGTGCTACTCTTTGGTACCAGTGTTTATGAATGGAATGCACGTTGCTGGCATGGTTGTTCATAGCCGTTCGGAATCGGCTTAAAGCAGTAGGTACCAGTATCATTATCCCCTTTGCAAATAATGTTAGGTAATAATGAGAATTTGGTAATAATTCATATTGTATTAAAGCATATAGTAATAATGTACTGTTAAAGCATATAGTAATAATTTATGTAGTATTAAAGCATATAGTGATAATTAAAATATAGTAATAATTTATGTGGTATTAATGAATATAGTAATAATTCATGTGGTACTGAAGCATATAGTAATAATTTTTGTGGTATTAATGAATATAGTAATAATTCATGTGGTACTGAAACATATAGTAATAATTTTTGTGGTATTAATGAATATAGTAATAATTCATGTGGTACTGAAGCATATAGTAATAATTCATGTAATATCAAAGAATATAGTAATAATTCATGTAATATTAAAGAATATAGCAATAATTCATGTAGTATTGAAGCTTATAGCAATAATTCATGTAGTATTGAAGCTTACAGCAATAATTCATGTAGTATTGAAGCATATAGCAATAATCCATGTAGTATTGAAGCATATAGCAATAATTCATGTAGTATTGAAGCATATAGCAATAATCCATGTAGTATTGAAGCATACAGTAATAATCCATGTAGTATTTAAGCATACAGTAATAATCCATGTAGTATTGAAGCATACAGTAATAATCCATGTAGTATTGAAGCATACAGTAATAATCCATGTAGTATTGAAGCATACAGTAATAATCCATGTAGTATTGAAGCATACAGTAATAATCCATGTAGTATTGAAGCATACAGTAATAATCCATGTAGTATTGAAGCATACAGTAATAATCCATGTAGTATTGAAGCATACAGTAATAATCCATGTAGTATTGAAGCATACAGTAATAATCCATGTAGTATTCAAGCATACAGTAATAATCCATGTAGTATTGAAGCATACAGTAATGATTCATCTACTATTGAAGCATACAGTAATGATTCATCTACTATTGAAGCATATAGTAGTGATTCATGTAGTATTGAAGCGTATAGTAATAATTCATGCAATATTGAAGCGTATAGTAATAATTCATGCAGTATTGAAGCGTATAGTAATAATTCATGCAATATTGAAGCGTATAGTAATAATTCATGCAGTATTGAAGCGTATAGTAATAATTCATGCAGTATTGAAGCGTATAGTAATAATTCATGCAGTATTGAAGCGTATAGTAATAATTCATGCAGTATCGAAGCGTATAGTAATAATTCATGCAGTATCGAAGCGTATAGTAATAATTCATGCAGTATCGAAGCGTATAGTAATAATTCATGCAGTATCGAAGCGTATAGTAATAATTCATGCAGTATCGAAGCGTATAGTAATAATTCATGCAGTATCGAAGCGTATAGTAATAATTCATGCAGTATCGAAGCGTATAGTAATAATTCATGCAGTATCGAAGCGTATAGTAATAATTCATGCAGTATCGAAGCGTATAGTAATAATCCATGCAGTATCGAAGCGTATAGTAATAATCCATGTAGTATCGAAGCGTATAGTAATAATCCATGTAGTATCGAAGCGTATAGTAATAATCCATGTATCGAAGCATATAGTAATAATTGGTAGATTATTAAAGCATATTGTAATAATTCATATAGCATTAAAGCATGTAGTAATAATTCTTAGTGTTAAAGCCTGTAGTAATAATTCATATAGTATGAAAACATGTAGTAATAATTTAGTTCAGTAATGTTATTTATACTTATATGTGACTGATAAACATGGTGTAGGTAATTAGTTTGATTTTTTAAAATGTATAAAAAAATATCCGAAAAATCTTAAATTCGAGACATTAGTTTGCACGTCAATTCATATACGTGGTTGATAATTTCATTCAGTTTTCGATAACTGAATTTCTTAGGGAAGAAAATACCCTCTTTTTCCATAATCAGTATTCTCCTGTCACAAGCAAATTTTGCATAAATATAACACTAAATATTTTCCATAATTTAAAAACAAAAAGAAACAATGCTTTAATTGAAATTTAAGGAATAGCTCGTTGCTGTCACGGAATTAATAAAGGACTTGAACCTGTTATTAACCCAACAGGGTAAATTTTTTACACAATCATTAGATACGTAAAACATCGCTTTCAACCGCTAACTAATTGAACAGCGATTTTGAGTTCATATATTTGCTCAAGGCCTCTTAATCTCTTTTACATGTTAATTTTGAATTGCAACATCCGGACAGGGTTCATAATCGAGGATCACACTGCCATGTTTTTACCCGTGTACACACTAAATGAAGCTATTAAATGCGGAATTCTGACCTTGAAAATGGAAAAAGCCTTGGAACGTTTCTAGTCTCAAAAGTTAATCATCGATATTTCAAGTTTCACTACGCTGACACAGGGTCGAATTACATTGAGGTGTTAAAATATTTTATTTTTATTAAGACCCCTCCCTCTCTCACTGGAAATAGGGCACGTAAAAAGATATAAATAAAATGATTAAAATAAATATGAAGAACTGAAACAAATCTTTAGTTTTTATTAAGGACTAGTATATAGCCCTTCATAATACGGGATCAGTAAAATTTTCAATTTTCCATAATTGTTAAGTACCCTATGAGGCAGATAAAAAATGGTTTGTATATTGGCTGAGAATTTTTCTGGTACACGTTCAATAATTTTTTTATCTTTACTGACCGCATGTTAGTTGCCAACTTTAATTTATCTTGTCATATTACTTGATTGGATGGACAGCAAATGTTTTAATATTGACAGTGATTATTTGGCGGTATACATGAATGATGTCCACAATTAAGCTAATCGATCTCAAATCGAGTAGGTTATGTATAAAAAACAAACACACAAATAAACAAACTTCTTAATTTTCAAAGATATATAACTTAAACGCTAGAGTATATAGTAATAATTCATGTGGTATTAAAGCGTATAGTAATTATTCATGTGATATTAAAGCATATAATAATAAATCGTATAGTATAAAAGCATATAGTAATAATTCATATAGTAATAATTCATATAGTAATAATTCATGTAATATTAAAGTATACTGTAATAATTCAAGTAGTAGTAATACATACAGTAATAATTCATATATTATT
This sequence comes from Pardosa pseudoannulata, assembly GCA_032207245.1. Classification (NCBI taxonomy): domain Eukaryota; kingdom Metazoa; phylum Arthropoda; class Arachnida; order Araneae; family Lycosidae; genus Pardosa; species Pardosa pseudoannulata. Next base: position 44,487,254 of record CM063497.1, read on the forward strand.
AAAGTATACAATAATAATTCATGTAGTATTAAAGCATACAGTAATAACTAATGTAGTATTAAAGCATACAGTAATAACTAATATAGTATTAAAGCATACAGTAATAACTAATGTAGTATTAAAGCATACAGTAATAACTCATGTGGTATTAAAACATACAGTAATAATTCATATAGTATTAAAGCATATAGTAATAAATCATGTAGTATGAAAGCATATAATAATAAATCGTATAGTGTGAAAGTATATAGTAATAATTCATGTAGTATTAATGCTCTGTAGTATTAATTTATGTAATGTTATTTATACTTATGTGTTAAAATGTGTTAATGTGTTGAGGTGTTAAAATATTTTATTTTTATTAAGACCCCTCCCTCTCTCACTGGAAATAGGGCACGTAAAAAGATATAAATAAAATGATTAAAATAAATATGAAAAACTGAAACAAATCTTTAGTTTTTATTAAGGACTAGCATATAGCTCATCATATGACGGAATCTAAAATTTTCAATTTTACAGAATTGTAAAGTACTTTCTGAGGCAGGTAAAAAATGGTTTGTGTTTCGGCTGATAATTATCTGGTACATGCTCAATAATTTGTTTATCTTCATACTCCTCTAAAGTCTCCCGATGCTGTGAATGCAGTTTAGAATCACGTCGAACTCATTTAGAAAGATAATTCAAAGTTTTCTTAGCTAAGCCAAAATTATCGTTAAGTTCTTCCGAATTTTTTTGCCACAATAATTAATAGAAGTAAAGGAAGGAAACTATCGTTTCCACTATACCCTGGGCGTAGTTAAATTTGTTGTTAATACCGGTGATTAAATTTTCATTGCAACAAAAAATAATAGACAGTTAAATTTAAAAAATACCAAATATGTACCTAAACTATTATTTAAGTCAAAATAAAATTATTTAAGTCATATCTGAGTTCCTAGATAAAACATGTGAAAATAATGCAGACGATATTTAAATAATTGAAAATAAGAAAGAATTATATGAGATGGTTAAAGGAATGACGTCATAATGCTAGAATAAATTTTTCAATTTTCTAGAATTGTAAATGAAGAAGGTAAAAATATGGTTTGTTTTTTGGCTGAGAATTATCTCGTACACGCTTAATAATCTCTTTTTTTTTCATACGTCTGTAAAGTCTCCCGATACTGTGAATGCAGTTTACAATTACTTTGAATTCATTTAGAAATATAATTAAAAGTTTTCGTAGCTACGTCAGAATTATCGTTAAGTTCTTCACAATTTCTTTTTGACACAGTAATTAATAGAAGTAAAGGATTGAAAATATCATTTCCACTACACTCTGGAGTTAAATAGCTTTTGATGTTAATACCGGTGATAAAATTTTCAATAATTTGTTTATCTTTAATGACCGCATGTTAGTTGCCAACTTTAATTTATCTTGTTATATTACGTGATAGGATGGACAGCAGAGGTTTTAATATTGAGAGCGATTATTTATTTGGCATTATATATGAATGATGTCTAAAATTGATCGAATCGATTGTAAACAGTGTGGTTATGTATAAAAGACAAACGAACAAACTTCTTAATTTGCAAAGATATATAACTTAAACGCAAGATATTTATTAGTCCGTGAAATAGACTCCTAGACTTTTATGAAAAGATTTTTTGTTAATACCAGTGGTAAAATTTGCATTGCAACAAAAAATAGTCGAAGATTCAATTTAAAATTATCACATATGCATCTAATATATTATTTAAGCCAAATATAAAAGAAAATTATTTGCGTAATATCTAAGATCAGTGATAAAACGTATCAAAATAATGCAGACGATATTTAAATAATTTAAAATTATGAAATGAGATGGTTAAAGGAATGATGTCATAATGCTAGAAAATTGTTTTTTTAATCTACTTATGATTAAATTATAAATTCAATCGCCTGCTTTTAACCTGGGAAAATAGGGCTTGAAATAATGAGAGTAAACGCTCGAAAAGGTGGAAAGGGGTGGATTTCGAACTTTCAAAGAGGACACTATTTTCCACTGTGGTATGAAGCATATTTATACCAATTTATTTTAGAATCGGAACGATAGTTTAGGACAGGGGTCGGCAACCTGTTTGTCCTTAAGGGCGTAATACTAAATTTGAAAATCACCGAGGGCGCATATTTTACAGATAATCAACAGGTATAAATAGGCATAAAAAACAGATTTTTTTTATAACTTTATTTTGTTGGTGGCATACATAATGATACATATAATTCAGTGTGAAACTTGGGTGTCCATATTTTCAGCTACTTTCTTATAATTGGGGATTACAGCGTGTTTATAGCTGAAACTATTTCTTTTTTATTTTTAAATTCTTCAAAAAGTGAATCAGCAGCTTCTAACATATCTTCTTTCAATATTTCTCCATCTGTAAATGGTTTTTTATTCTTAGCTAGCAAATGCGATATTTTATATGATGCGATCTTTGCTGCTTTATGTTGTTGCAGTGGTTTAAGTAAAAATACTTTGCTGGTTAGTTATTGCAGATTTTAAAGAAATAATTTTTTTCCTTCCAATTTCAGAGTTCTTTGGATAGTCACTATCAAAATTGATATGAACGGTCTTAAAATGTCGTTCAATATTACTTTTCTTGGGAATCGCAACACTATTATTACACAACAAACAAATACACTTCCCTTTGTAATCAACGAAACAATATAGATGTTCCCATTCATCGTTAAAATAATGTTCTTTTTCTTTTACATTTATCCATGAAGGGTTTTGAAAGAAAAGAATTATTTCGGATTACTTGGTAGTTTTAAATGCATGGTCTACGCGTGGTCTATTCGAAATACGATCACACACTAACAAAAAATACGTGTGTGTTATTAAATACGCTCAAGGTTAGCAAACTGCTAATCTATGCACTATCTTAAACTCAACTGACTACTTGCTGTATATCGCCGTTTGACAAGAGTAAGTAAATCGATCTGGCTATCATACATTAATATTAGTCCAGCGAGGGCGCATTAAAAATCTATCGGGGGCGCCGCGTTGCCTACCCCTGGTTTAGGAGAAGGTAATTTTTACTCACTTTGAATTTTGGTAAACCTAACTCGTCAAGAATCCAATATGGATGCCTCTATCCATTCCAGGTCCAATAGCTTCATAAATTCTAGGACAGATGGACAGACAAGTAAGACTTAGGCTGTTATTATATAGGAGTTTTACTTGTGAATATTCAAAAACATATTTCACTAAGGATTTTTCAAAGACATATTAAAAAAAAACTATCTTTGCTTATTAATTATGTGTCGCTGTATGTTTTATCGTTTGAATACTGTTGTTACGAATTTTACAGATTTAGATCTAGATTTTTTTACCTAGATGTTTGTGCAGATTTTTACTTCATTTCAATTGTTAGCTGATCTTTCAATTTCCCCCCCCCCCAATATGGCACCGTTTTAGTTAAAAACGTTTATTAAGAGAACATTTTAGGACAAGTTCCCACTTCATTATAGAGACAGGAGAAACTGAAGTGTCAGCTAGCATGAAGTTATAAATAACAGGGCCTTAACAGCTGGGTCAACATCTTAGTCAAAATGTGTGGGAAAAACTCTAGGAAAATCTTACTCCGATAGCGTGCATCTCCTTGTTTGAAAATTTCCTAAATTGTCCGTTAGGGCAATGTAGAATTATAATTGGTTAGACACCTTTGAGTGCTTAAACTGTAGCCCCAGTGGTCAATTAAGGTTAGGTGTTAAAAAAGGGAAAGCAAAAGGACGCGGATATTTTTGACCTTGACTTAAGATTTGAAAACCCCTGGAAATTTTTTCGGGATGTCTTAGGCGTTTTACACAAAATAAAAAAAGCCTATGTAGTTTCCCGATCTAGTTTTATTTTCTCATAATATTAAAAATTCCCGCGTCATTTTGCTTTCCCCGATTTTACCCCAACCTAAATTGTCCGTTAGTGCAATGTAGAATTATAATTGGTTAGTTCTCTTCTCTGAGGGCTTAAACTGTTCCACCAATGGTCAATTTATTAGGTTAGGGGTTAGAAAAGGGAAAGCTAAAGGACGCGGAAATTTTTGCAATTGGCTTAAGATTTGAAAACACCCGAGGATTTCCTCGGGGTGTCTTAGGGGTTTTACACAAAATACCTACATTAGTTTCCCTATCTAGTTAACCCCTTCCGGTAAAATGACGAGTCTAGCTCGTCATTAGTTTTTCATTCCATACCGCACAATGACGAGCTACACTCGTCATGCGATTAAAGTTACTGTTAAATATGATAATTAATTTAGTTTAAAATTTCTAGTGTACTGAATTTGGCAACACTTTTATCACTTGTCAAAATCACAAGTCACTATTGCATATTGTTTGCTTAGAATTTCTTGGTACAAGTCATTGCCAAATGAATGAGTCAGAATAACAAAAGAAAATCTACTAAGAAATGCCGTGTGTGTTACAAGAATCAAATTAAAAGCGAGACTTCTTGGCGGTGTAAACAATTAAGAATTCCTTTGCACTTTGTTTTGAAAAGTACCACTAGCTTGAAGACTATTATCTGTATACCTTATTAATGTTTTGCTTTGATATTTTCTTAATTTTGTTTTCAAAACTTAAATCAAGGGTAAAAATTCCTACGTCATTTTCCATTCCCCTTTTTAACCCTAACCTAAATTGACCACTGGGGCTACAGGTTACGCCCTCAGAGAAGGGGCCTGGCCAAGTATAAAGCAACATGGCCCTAGCAGACAATTTAGGAAATTTCCAAATTAAAAGGAGATACACGCTAGCGAAGACATTTTTCTAGAGATATTTTCCCACAGATGTTGACCCAGGTGTTACGTGTCTTGTACATACAACTTCATGCTAGCTGACCCTTCAGTTTGTCCCTATGATGAAGTGGGAACCCGTCCTTCAAAGTTATCTTAATAAAGGTCTTTAGCTGAAACGGTATAATTTTTATGGCCATGACTGCAAACACCCATCGAGAAGTCAGTCTCATTATATATATATATATATATATATATATATATATATATATATATATATTATATATTATATATATTATATATATATATATATATATAATTATATATATATGTGTGTGTGTGTGTGTGTTAAATTGAGATGTAGATCTCTTGTGTCAGATGTCGCTCCTCACCGCAAGTACTACGTACCCCGGGGTGCCTCGAGTCAGGTGTGCCGCAGAGGAAAAAGTTTGAGAACCAGTGCAGCAAAAGAACACGAAAATAGGAATCTGAATTCAGCCATCTGGCAACCATCTCATGATTCGAGACAACTAGAAATCAAGAACCGACCGGTCACATCATTTCCTCCCGCGGAGGTACAGAGCGAGGCCGGCGGGGCTAGCTAGAGCCTTATCTGCGTAGCCCCGAGTCGACAGGTTGTCGCAGATGCAATCGGGTACGAGTTAGGGTGTTGTCAACAATAAGACGTCGCCACTCTTCCTTATCGCCATCGAGCATCGGGAAAGGGGTACGGGGAGGGAACCTCTAAACGTGGACACGCCCAACCGATCGGGCGTCGAGGACATGCGAAAGGGGGAAGGATTCCGAAACTGATTGGGCAAAAAAAAAGTGCCGCGGAGTAGGTGTGATAGAATGCGAGATAGGCAAGATGGGGAGAAAACATGCGAAATATTTCTGCATTCTACACGTCACGTGGGTGACACAAATTTCGGGATATTAACTTCGAGAGGAGGAGACGGGGTGTTTTCCCCCAACTAGTCTATGGCTGTAACCTCTAAACCCTTGGGTTATATTAGATCCGGTTTTTATGAGGACACCTGGTACTTATTTTAGCCCTCTAATAGACATCTAAAAGAGGACTTGTACCAGTGGCGTGAGGTCCATATGTGCAGGGTGTGCACTGCACACCCTGGCAAAATTATGAAGGACAATTTTCTGCACCTATGTCTACCTATATTTATATGGTATATAATAAATAATATTTATATTTCATTATTATGTTGATTTGCTTGCTTGTATTCCCACAGTGAGTGCGGTACTAGGTGCTTCTTGACCTAGGTGCTGTACCAGGGTGTGCACTGAACACCCTGGCAAAATTATGAGAGACAATAATTTTCTGCACCTATGTCTACCTATCTTTATATGGTATATAACAAATATTATTTATAATATATTCAAGTATGTTGATTTGCTTGTTTATATTCCCGCAGTGCGTGCGGTACTAGGTGCTGCACCACGTAGCGCGCAAACGAACATAGGAAGTTCTGATGTGTACACACTGCGCACTAAATTGAAAATCACGCTTTATATGTATGGGCTACTGGAGAAGAACAGCATACTATGGCACTGAGGCAAGTGCAGCTATTTTTCCTGCACTTGGCATTCAGAATCATCCGAAGGTACGGTTTATTAAGCGTTGTATTAGAGCGGGGACTTAAGTGCTGAAGCAATTTTGGTTTTTTAACTGATTAACTGGCCATACGATTTTGCAGACGGTTAATGTTTAAATTTATATATTGTAAGATTTTGTTTTCGTGGAAAAATAAAAGAAGTATTTCATCAATATAAAGTGAAATGTTTTAGTGTGGTAAATTAATTTCGGTGATGTATAATATTTATTGAAATAATTAGTTGAAAAACAATGTTTTTTTTTTGTTTTAAAGAAACGAATTTTAACAGAACAGTCCAAATTTTACCATTCATTGTGTGTCTTACAGACAGTATATAAGTTATATTATGTAACACCATATCCTTGGTTTTGTTTTTAAAAATTGTCAAGATGTTCTTCTCAGAATATATGATTTCCAAATGTTAAAAACAATTAATAAATATAATTTAATCCACTGACCGAACAAGAAACAGTTCGCTCTATTGTGTCAGCGTGCAGTAAAATCCTCTGCACGTGGAATAGACGTTCGGTTTTTCGGCACCAATGAGCATCCTGATGAGGCACCGCAGCGGCGGGCGGCATGTGGTGCTACGTTTGCTGAACAATAAGCTCGAAGCGTTGCTTTTTCGACGCCGATATGACACCATACAACAAAAGACATGATTTTCGCTTCAGTGCTAGTAGAATTCTCATAAGTTTAGCTGTTTTTATAGTTATAACTCGACTACTCGTAGGTAAATATTTTATTTATTGTAATCTTTAAATTTATATTCATAATAAATAACCCGTTTCAAAATGGAGAACTCAGATGTCTCAATAATTAAAGATTTATTGGAAAATCCCTGTTCTCTGCACAACCTGCATGTAAACCTACCGCCCGCCACTGGCTTGTACCATCAATTTAGGAATTCCCTCACTTAATATTAAAATGTCACGGGACTTTTAAAGCTATCATTCAATTTTTTATATGTTAAACTACAATATTTTCTGTGCATTTTAGTACCATTCTTTCACTCGTAATTCCAAACAGAACTCGAATAATTATCCCCTATATAATAATAGCCTGAGTTTTCTGTCCGTCTGTACTCGAATTTAGGAAGCGGTTCGACCTGGAATGGTTAGATTCATCCATATTGGATTTTTGATGAGTTAGGGTTAGCAAAATTCACAAATGTCCAAAAATTTACCCCTTCCCCCCTTTTTGGATCGTTTAATGTCATTATTTCAAGCCCTGTTTTCCCCGATTAAGAGCAGCAGACGATGATTAAATTCATCAATTTATCACATTATAAGTAGATGAAAATAACATTTTTTAGCATTATGACGTCATTCCTTTAACCATCTCATTTATTCATTTATTTTAAATTATTTAAATATCGTCTGCACTATTTTCATACGTTTTATCATTGAACTTAGATATTAGGTAAAACATTTTCTTTTATTTTTGGCTTCAATAATAGATTAGGTACACTTGTGATAATTTTAAATTGAATCATCGATTATTTTTTGTTGAAAATAAAAATTTTATCACCGGTATTAACAACAAATTCTTTTCATGAAAGTCTAGGAGTCTATGTCACGAACTAATAAACATCTAGCGTTATCTAAGTTACATATCTTTCAAAATTAAGAAATTTGTTAGAATGTGTGTGAATAACCATACGGTTTGCAATCGATTCGCTAAATTTTGGACATCATTCATGTATACCATCAAATAATCACTGTGAACATTAAAACCTCTGCTGTCGATCTTATCACGTAATATAACAAGATAAAATAAAGTTGGCAACTAACATGCGGTCAGTAAATATAAACAAATTATTGAGCGTGTACCAGATAATTCTCAGCCAAAAAGCAAACCAATATTTTACCTGCATCATAGGGTACTTTACAATTGTGGATAATTAAAAATTTTAATGATACCTGCATTTAACGGGCTATGTGCTAGTTAAATGTATAATTTGACCGTAAACCGTAGCGCTTCAAATTAAGTCTTACATGTTTTTCCAAACGATCGCTGATTGGGTAGGGTGCCACTCTTCGGTAGGAGAGATCTAGGATCAAATCGCTCTGATAGCATTAGTATTCATAAAGGTTCGGAATCGGCTATAAGCAGTAG
>CM063497.1:44500730-44523230 GCA_032207245.1 Pardosa pseudoannulata
GCATATATCTAAAAAAAGGTGGGTGAGTGGGTGAGTGAGTGAGTGATACTGGATTTCATAAAAAAAAATACATCGTTTGGTGTCTGAACGACTCCAACGGGCGTTCTAGTATTAAGGAAAAAATAATTTCTAATCTAACTCCCTGCTTTTCAAAAAGGCACACATGTTTTAGATCCCTTAACTTACAGCATAAACGATACCGTCCGTCTCTATAAAAACCGATGGCGTGTCTCTAATATCAATAACTTATTCATACCGGTTCCCGAAAGCGACACAAGCGGTTTCGCGATGCCTCATAAATCAGCGGCCGAGTGCACACGACGCGTCAAGTAGTAACTCTCCGGCGTGACTAATGAATCGGAAAAGCCGCTTTTTAATAACGAAATCGGTGGAAGAAATGATATTATTAATGGATATTTGAAGGGCCCACGTATGCTTTCTCCGCTACCATCTCGATATGCGAGAATTTCTCCATGCGCTGGCTCCGACTTTAAGATGAGGTTACGGTCCCGCGATTTAATTAATCGGGTTTAAAAGAACGAAAAAAATAAGGGTTATTGGAAATCATCAAAACCGGTAGCCGTCCGACAGCGGCATTGTGACTAATGCTAGGGCAATTGTTGAGCGGTAATTATACTTCAGGGCCGAACCTGCACGTGCGTCTTTGCCAGTGTGGTTCTTAACCCGATCTTTTTTTCGGTATAGTGAACGTCGGTAGAAAAAAAATACCCCTGAATTTATAGCTAGAATATCTGAATGCGCTCATTTTGATCCAAAAACTGTTTAGTGCCCAATTTTCTCGAAAGGTTGCGAAAGAAATTCGAATAAATTTAAGGCATAGGAGGACTGTACGCTGTGCACACGCGAATGTTTTGGGTGGAGTTGTTTTCCTGCCCAAGGAATTTTTTTGACAAAAACGCTATAAGTATCATTTTAACACTAGAATTGCCATGGTCTTTGTATACCTAGAATTACGGTGGGTGTCATTTTGACTCCTTGATAAGAAATCTGCATATTTCTCTATATGATATAATATATTTGTGAAAAATAAATTAAAATAACGCAAATTAGGAGAACTACAGTTTGTTTTTAAAAATATACAGACTTTGCAGGTATGTAGGATCAATTATACGATTTACCAAGTTCTCTCCTAAACTTTGATCACTTGGTCTCATTTCATCTTTTCCTAAATATGGAAATCCGTTTAATAAGTATTTTGTCGTAACATCTACTTCTAACCAAAATTTTATTCCGAATTTATCGAGCTTGTTAAGCATATACTGCAAAAAACGGCATCTTGTTTTTGTAGGGAATAACTGTTCATCAGACGAAATATTTTCATTTGGTTTGTAGCAAAGCTTACAGTTTTCTATAAAAGTATTCCATACCTCGGATATTAGTATAAATTTATCCCACTGCAAACGTGAAGACCTTGTTAGTTTATTTTCAAATCGAAGAAATTTCATAACTTCCGGAAACCTATCTCTACTCATAGTTTCATGAAAAATCTTTGCTCCCCATGTCTTGGACCATAAACATAGAAGGGCTGTCAGAGATAAAAGTTCGCTAGGTGTCAAAATGACCCCTTCCGTAATTCTAGTGTTAAAGCATTTGGACAGAGAAATTTGACAGTTAATAAAAGATAATAGTAATAATAAATTGTCTTATGTGTATATGCGAACAATTTGTGCCCAGTGAAATATATCACGTAATTTTTAAAGAAATATGATTCATTATATTAAATCAATGGTCATTAAATAAATCAGTTAATGAAAGATTTTAGTTTGATATTTATTTATATCTTAACGATACAAATTATTTTATTTTGATCGTAGTTATTACATTTTTACATTTATATTATATTTTGTAAATATAATAGTAAATAGAATTATAAAAAGAAAAGACAAACATCAAACGTTAAAATAGAATAGTTTTAGTTAATGCGAAACGTGAAATCTGGAATGGTCATTGGATATTATTTCTTCAAAATTTGGATCTAAATCACTTGTAGCTATCCTTAATATCGAGTGTAGATTTGCGTCAGTAATTTGTGATCGATATTTACTTTTCGTGTAAATCATTGACGAAAAAGATCTTTCACACATATGTTGAACCAAATAAAACTAGGTATTTTTGAACATAGTTCAAAAAATGTTTGAAATGTTCTGTATTCAAATTACTTTAGGAAACACTCAACTCGTTTGAGTGAAAATTTTCTTTTAGCTTTTGCCCACCTCTGCTGCACACCTTCGGGGGTGACTTTTTTACTTTTCATATACATTTTATGAATAAAAGAAATTTAAAACTTTGAAAAAGCACTATAATATATGGTTTAAATAATTTGTTGGAGTTTTATGCTGCAAAATATGGTCAAATTTGCACTAATATTAAGCAATACACAAACCACTAACTCCAACTTAATTCACGCTGAACGATGGCCGAATGGTAGAGCGCTGCTCTTCGGAACCGGAGTTCTCGGGTTCGAATCCCGTTGCTGGCATGGATAGCCGTTTGGAACCCATGGATAGCCGTTTGTAGCCGTTTGGAATCGGCTTTAAACTGTAGGTCACGGTCTCATTAGCCCTCGTGTGCAAAACAGTAGACTGTAGCGCTCCAAACCAAACCAAACCAACATAATTCACCGCATCACTCTTTTGTAAAATTGTTAATGATCCTAAATATATTTTTTCGGGAATAGACTATTATTAAAGTAATCAATAATATATCTATGAAGTTATGGGAACTCGAGTGCAATGATGGGGGTAATTTTTTTCTCTTTTTACACATAAAATGCCAATACAAGACTATTTTTTATGTATTTATAGATACATTATTTTAAACGATATTTCAGCATTTTCATATGTGTATTTTTTATGTATATTTGTAACCTAAGCTGTGTCACTTTAGCTCTTTTTGTGAATACACTTGATTTATGTTCTGTAGTAACACATTTTATAATATTGTATACATTGTAAAGTCAGTGTAATTCCAGAAAAGATGAGTCAAACGATGGCCGAATGTTTAATCTTCTTTACCGGAGTTCGTGGGTTCGAATCCCACTGTGACATCGATATTCGTAGCCGTTCGGAACCGGTTTTAAACAGTAGGTCCCAGTCTCATTAACCCTCGTGTAGCAAAACAATATTACAACAATTCATTTCTTATGTCCGAAATTTTTTTTCTCGTTTTACACACACGATGGTGCAACCAGACTATTTTTTATGTATTTGGAGATAGATTATTTTAAAATATATTTCAGCACTGTTCATATGTGTACTTTATTGTGTATATTTTTAAGCTAAGCTCTGTTACTTACGCTCGTTTTGACAATACACGTGATTTATGTTCTGTAGTAAAACATATTTTTTTAATATTGTGTACATTGTAGAGTCAGAATAGATAAGCCAAGCGATGACCGAATGGCTACGGCGCTAATCTTCGTTACCAGAGTTCGTGGGTTCGAATCCCACTATGGCATGGATGTTCGTAGCCGTTCGAAATCTGCTTTAAACAGTAGGTCCCGGTCTCATTAGCCCTCGTGTAGCAAAACAATATTACAACAATCCATTTCTTATGCCCGGTATTTTTTTTCTCGTTTTACACACAAGATGGTGCAACCAGAGTATTTTTTATGTATTTGTAGATAAATTATTTTAAACTATTTCAGCAGCGTTCATATGTGTATATTTGTAACTTAAGCTCTGTGACTTAGACTCTTTTTGTTAATACACGTGATTCATGTTCTGCAGTAAAACACATCTTTTAATATAGTGTACATTGTAAAATCAGTGTAATTTAAGAACATATGAGTCAAAAGATGAATGAATGGTTAGGACGCTAAGCTTTGGTACCAGAGTTAGTGGGTTAGAATCCCACTGTGGCATGATATTCGTAGACGTTCGGAACCGGCTTTAAGCAATAGGTCCCTCGTGTTGCAAAAAGTAAACCGTAGCACTTCAAAAACCAAATCAAACTAAACCACACCAGAACGGATGAATCAAACGATGAACGAATACCACTGTAGCATGAATGTTCTTAGCCGTTCGGAACTGGCTTTAAACAGTAGGTCCTGGTCTCATTAGCCCTCGTGTACTAAAGCAATATTACAACAATCCATTTCTTATACCCGGTATTTTTTTTCTCGTTTTACACACAAGACGGCAATACCAGATTATTATTTATGTATTTGGAGATAGATTATTTTAAACTATATTCTTATGTGTACTTTGTTGTGTATATTTGAAACCTAAGCTCTGTTACTTAGGATCATTTTGGGAATACACGTGTAGTAAAACATATTTTTGTATACATTGTGGAGTCGGTGTAATTCTAGAACAGATGATCCAAGCGACGACTGAATGGTTAGGGCGCTAATCTTCGTTTAAGGAGGTCGTGGGTTCGAATCGCAGGGTGGCAGGAATGTTCGTAATCGACTTTAACTCTTTAACGGACAATGGTTTCGTAGCAAAACCACCTATTAAACATCTTTTTTTTTAACTTTACTTTTTGGATTACTTTACTTTATCTTTTTATAACTATTTAAGGCTCCACTCTCATACATCTGTGATATGCGAAAGCCAATGATGTAGAATCAAGAGCTTTTGCAATTAAAAAAAAAACTTTTTGGAGACATGGATGAGTTTTCGATTATATATATATATATATATATATATATATATATATAATGTATATGTATGTATGTATGTAAAATGTATATGTATGTATGTATGTATATGTATGTATGTAATGTATATGTAAAATGTATGTATGTATATATATGTATGTATGTATAATATATGTATGTATGTATGTAAAATATATGTATATGTATGTATGTAAAATGTATATGTATGTAAAATGTATGTAATGTATGTATGTAAAATGTATATGTATATGTATGTATGTATGTAAAATGTATATGTATGTATGTATGTAAAATGTATATGTTATGTATGTATGTATGTAAAATGTATATGTATGTATGTATGTAAAATGTATATGTATGTATGTATGTAAAATGTATATGTATGTATGTATGTAAAATGTATATGTATGTATGTATGTAAAATGTATATGTATGTATGTATGTAAAATGTATATGTATGTATGTATGTAAAATGTAATAATGTATGTAAAATGTATATGTATGTATGTATGTAAAATGTATATGTATGTATGTATGTAAAATGTATATGTATGTATGTATGTAAAATGTATATGTATGTATGTATAAATGTATATGTATGTATGTATGTATGTAAAATGTATATGTATGTATGTATGTAAAATGTATATGTATGTATGTATGTAAAATGTATATGTATGTATGTAAAATGTATATGTATGTATGTATGTATGTAAAATGTATATGTATGTATGTAAATGTATGTAAATGTATGTGATATGTAAATGTATATGTATGTAAATATTGTATATGTATGTATAAAATGTATGTAATATATTATGTATGTATGTATATGTATGTATGTATTACATAATAACATATGTATATGTATGTAATGTATATGTATACATGTATTAATATATACATATTTAACAATATAAATAACATATATATTACAAATACAATAATATATATTAACAGATGATAGTTTAACTTATTTGTTTCTTTTTCTATTGAAATATTTGTATTTAAACTTTCTGTACTTGAGAAGTCAGATTCAATTTATCTTACTTATGATCTCAAATAACAGTATCTGTACAAATAACACTTTCAAGTTGTTAAGCTATTTATTTATTATACCAGTTTAAGGATTATCATTTATTGTTCTTCCAGTATAGTTAAACTTGTAAAAAGGCATAATGTTCAAGCTGTACAAGGGTAGGGGTTAGTCAGTTAAACCAGTTCTCAAACCCTAAGTTGGTGTCTTCTAAGACAAACCCTTCTAAGGAATGTAAAAAAAAAAATTATATATTATACATATACAAGGCTTATAGATAACATTTATAAACAAATTACATTAAATTCCCATGAATTTATTTTGGTGACCTTTAAAGGGTTAAGCAGTTGTTCCCGTTCTCACTAGCCATCGTGTTGCAAAATGTATACCGTACCGCTCGAAACCAAACCTTTAAAGGGTTAAGCAGTAAAACCTTTAAAGGGTTAAGCAGTAGTTCCCGTTCTCACTAGCCATCGTGTTGCAAAATGTATACCGTACCGCTCGAAACCAAACCTTTAAAGGGTTAAGCAGTAGTTCCCGTTCTCACTAGCCATCGTGTTGCAAAATGTATACCGTACCGCTCGAAACCAAACCAAATGTTTATACAAAGTCTACGATTTTCGTTGTCTTTCTTATTTTTGGAGCAACAAATAGGCAAATATCCTAATTTGAAAAATAGGATTTTCCTTACAGGCGAGTAAAAATAATTGCTTTAAAAAGCAATTTAAATTCGCTACGACAGAGATAAAAACCAATCTACTCGAAACTGTCAAAGTTTGCATACTTCGCAAGGAAAAACCCGAATGAGGATTGTATAGCTAACATATACAATAAGTAATTAAGCTGTTTAGCTACATCTTGGACAAGAAAGAGTAATATATTTTCGTGCTAATCTTCCCATTAACATGCAGCTCTTTTGCCTTGACAGCACCAAACCGTCAGTCGAAAGTGTCACTTTTTAGTGCGTATATATGTGTTTACTAATCCACATATTTACGAGTTTTTAACTCGCACGAACGTGACAGCTTTAAACAATGACTTTACTTTTCACCGCTGATAAGTTTTTAAGAGCTGTCAAAAGCAAACTTGGAAATGTTTGTATTTTTTTTCACGAGTGTTGATGGAAATGCTAGCCTAAACTTGCGATTTAAAATTTCTTTTTTTTATGTGATACTTTGTGATCCTAAAATAATACGATAATAGCATATATGCGCGTGTTTTTAAGTACTTCTATCCCCTATGTAATAATAGCCTAAGTTATCTGCTCATCTGTCTTCGAATTTATGAAGCGGATAGACCTGTAACGAATAGAGGCATCTATATTGGATTCTTCGTGAGTTAGGGTTAGCAAAATTCAAAGTAAGTCTTTAAAACGTTCTAAATCCCCTCTTCCCCCCTTTTCGTCTTCAATAGAGCAATTTCATGCAACGTAATAACCAGGGCTTCGAACCGGAACTGAACCGAAAACCGAAAACCGGAAAAAACCGTTATTTTGGTCGGAACGAAAACTGGAACTGAACCGAAAAAAATATCGGTTTATTTCGGTTCGATATATCTTTCAGTCATTTTGTTACTGTTACCAACTTATCAATATTTTCTAATTTAACGTCAACTTTATAATTATCAATACATGTATACTGCTTCTCGATTTCCTATTTTGATATTCACTAGTATTTTTCTGTTTCAGTTTCGCATGAAACTACTTGTAGAAGACATATTTAATTCAGTTGATTAAACTAGAAGTATAGATGATTTTTTAAGAAAAATATCGATTTATATTTTATTTTTCGCATCTCAGCATGCGATCATCCACGGATATTTGTATAGACTGTTTAGATCAGGGAGGAGTAAATAGACAGGAGAGGCCCTAAGTGACGTAGCATGAAGCATCTATCAAATCTTCTGCGCATCAAATGGGTGTTTGGTAATGGCGGCGATTCAAATGTTTCGTAATAGTAGTATTTCATTAGGCCTGCTGTTTGTATCAATTCACATAGTGTACCAATTAAAAAAAGAATAAAATCTTCTAAATTTTGATAGAATTACATTTTTTGTTTATGATAGAATTATATTTTTAGTACAAATAAGAATATACATAAAATGAAATTATTCATTTGGAACTGAAACGAAAACCGTTATTTTTGGCGGAGCGAAAACCGGAACTGAACCGATATTAATTTTTTAGTTGAACCGGAACGAAAACCGGAACAAAAAAATTACGGTTCGAAGCCCTGGTAATAACGGCTTTAATGCCCTTCCCATTCATGTCGAGGATTGTTGCTTGTGTAAAATTACCAAGACGATCACAGTCGAAAAAAATATTAAATAATCTCACAAAATGGGGAGGACTTTCCAGGGTGCAATGCAAACCCAATCTATCTCCCGTTCGGCGTTCGAGCCCCTGCCGTTACTTATGTGAGCGGACTTTACTGGTAATCACTAAAAAACTGGCTCCGGTCTAAAGTCGCGGAAGCTTCCGATGTTAAAGCACCTACGTAAAAAAATGTCGAAAAGTCCCGAGTAGCAAAATTCTAGGCTTTTTATACCTGGGGGGTCAGTTACGGTCCCGTCAACCGTTTTTTGGTCAGTTACGATTCCAGTTACCGGAGAACTCCAGCTAAGGTTACAGCTAATTTTTTTAGTTGAATTCTCATTCACTAGCTTTCTCGATTCTGGAATTCTCGAGGCACCCTCCGGGATCATTACCACAACCGATCAAGGGCGTGACGCCTATTCAACGAACTGTCAACATCCGCGCTATTTTGGCCGGATCGTAACAAGAGAAATTAAGATCAGCTGATTTCTTTCTTTCGTGTTCTGAACAAAGGGGGGGGATCTTCACACTGCTTTTGCCGACTGAGCTACCGTAGCTTCGTGTCTACAAGAGTGAGTATTCACTTAATTGGGTCATATTTATTGTGTGATTTAAAAAACTTTGGTCACTGACCGTGCCATATTCCTTAACCCCTTAACTGCCGCGGGCGTATATATACGTCTTGCGCAGTGAATGCTTTTACCGTTTAGGACGTATATTTAAGTCTTCCTCAATATATTTTTTAGTACTTTCCTAATTCCCATTAAGTACACTCATTTATATAATATTTAACACATACAAGGTATACACATATATGCATTACGGAACAGTTAATGCATCCAAGCCCAAAGCATATATATATATATAGATAGATATATATATATATATATAGATATATATACTCTCGGGGCAGTTAAGGGGTTAAAAATCCGAAAAACCTTTACTTTACATTGCACACTCTTTAACGTTCCTTAAATTCGTGACCGTTGTATCCCCTTTTTACGTTTGATAAAATTATCTTTTTTTTTGTTTTCCGTATCGCCATTTTGTGCCTTTGGTGTTGAGTTCTAAACCAGTCTCTTCTATTTCCTGATCAATCATTTGCGGAATAAAAGAAACGTCGATATTGGGTCAGATTAAGGAAGAGAAGAATGAAAAGAAAAATCTCTTAAAGAATAGCAATCAAATGATTCCTGTAATAAGAACTGAATGATGACTGATTAAACCATTGGGTTGAACTGAAGAACGCCAGAGTGTGTTAATTTTTTTTTTGTTCATTTTTCTTTTATGAATCGCGATGTGGCAGCTGATAAAATCTGAAACAATTGTACGGTCAAAGTATTTGTTGTGTGCAGGTGTTTAAAAAAAGATTTCAGCGAATGATACTGGATTTAGAAGAAGCGTATGATAATCCTAAACACTGTTATTGCCCAAGGTTTGACACGGGTTGAAAAAGGGAATAATTGATTGAAAGGTGAACTAATATGAGTGATCTAAATTTCTTTCGGACGTGACGCCGCTGTATTTCTATAATAGACTCTTTAATAACAGGGTGTGCTACTGTAATAGACATTGTGCATTTGAAATAGCCAATGTTCGGTTAATTTTTATGAATACAGAAAAATGGAAAAAGTAAATGTATTTTTCAAATAAACTCACTTAATGATTGTAAAATTATATATTTAAAAGCAAATCATTACTGTTAAATTCCTGTCTCAAAATTTTTTACGAGAATTTTCTTTTATATTGTGTCCTATTTAACCCATTAACTCCCAGATATTTCTGATGACTATATATTAGTAAATAACTAACATAGAAGCTATTATAGACACCTGGAAGTAAAACAAAATATGAAATTTAAACACCTTTAAATTATGACATCAAGTCATCATTAGTGAGGAGGTGTCATTTTAAAACATAATAAGATGTTTAAAAAAAAAAAGGAAAGCTTCTCGATAAGAGATGTATTTGCTATCATATATGAGAAAAGTACTGAAAAGAGATGACTTATTACATATATGGCTATTCACTATGATTTTGACCGGTATACGTTCAGAATACCGGTCATAATACGTTCCTATTCTAAGATTGAAAATCATAAAATGCCGATCGAAATGACAAAATTATAGATAAGATCATATTTGAAAACTTGGGAGATTATTCGTAAGATTAATATATATTTCCATTAAAAAGGAAGAATCGTTTCAAGAAAACAAAAACTCTACAAACCATTTTTTGACTGTCCTCAAAAAAGGATGCTGGGCGTTAATGCGTTAAACACTAGAATTATGGTCATTTTTAACGCATAATATGTGGGACACATACTAGAACGTTTTTTGACGATTGATGCTTCATCGCGGGACACGTACTAGTACGGCTTAGTGTAACAGCTTTGTTTGTTTGTGGGTACAATAATAACGGTATATACAAGAAAACGAAGCCGAATGTTCTTGTCTACTACAGAGATTCTGAAAAAAATTTAGACAAATAAAAACTAGTTTTTACATCAATCGATGCTGAACCACAGAACGGGAAGGTTGATTAGACACGTACTAGTACGTTTTCTGGCGATTGATGCTTGATCGCGGTACACGTACTAGTACGGGTTAGTGTAACAACATGGTTTGTTTGTGGGTACAAAAATAACAGTTTATACAGGAAAACGAAGCCGAATGTTCTTGTCTAGTACAGAGATTCTGGAAAATTTAGACAAATAAAAACTAGTTTTTACATCAATCGATGCGGAACCACAGAACAGGAAGGTTGATTAAAAGAATCAATTAAGATTTATACAACTACTTAGAAAAATAAATCTATATACTACTATTTCTATTTGATTTTTCATATTTAGGATACTATTATAACATTATCCACTAAAAATATATTTTCTGTTTACAACAATCTTATGGTACTTATTTATATATTTCTATTTATATATTTGTTTATATATTTCAATATAAAATACGAAAAGTTGGTTAAAAAATTAAATAATTTTCGATCTATTGAGATTTAACTGAATAACTAAATTGACGCGCAAAACGTCCGCTCCCAGTACAATTCCGCTGCGAAATGTAAATGTATAATTAAGTCAGTTAGGCTTAACACACAATGTGTTTAGCCTAACTGACTTAATTATATCTCAAGTTAATTAAATTTTTCAACAGTGGTCTTTCTTGAGAAAAATTGAAACGATTACAGAAATGACTGATGCCATTAATTTTCAACAAATTATTATAGGAAATAATTTACAGAGATTTCATTTACCCAATGGACTTTATTTTACCTCAGTATAACTGAATTTTTCAACAGTATCTTTGTTAAGAAAAAGTGAAACGGTTATATAAATATGACTGATGCCATTAATTTTATAACAAATTATGGGCAACAACTAAAAGTTACAACTTGTTAGTTTTGTTACTGTTTAAGCAGACACATCATCTTTAAGCAGTAAATGGACATTAAATGGAAGATATTTCGTTTTGTTCGCTTTTTCACATTCTTTTTTTAAAATTAAATATCGTAACGACAAATTCTTTTGTAATATTTGTATCGCACACAACCGAGTGTTGATGTATATGCAAAAGGCAGTTTGTTTCCTTTTAAATTTCATGCAATTTTTGGAAATGCAAATATATTTCATTTTATAAGTACATCGCATTTCCATATTTAATTTTAATTTTTGAAATTTCTTTATTGAACTTCTATTTAAATAAACCACAGGCGTTCACTGTATTGCACGCAAACTAGTATTGATGTACATGAAAAAAATAACTTGTTTTCTTTTAAGTGGCTTTGTTTTTCTGTGACTTCGTAAAGAGAATAAATGTTTTGAGTTGTAAATTATGTCGTGTTTGCATATTTAATTTTCGAAATTTTCTTCATTTACACAAACCACTCTTGTTGGATGTTGAAGAATATATAAAAATAAACTAACTTGTTTACTTTGAAGTTGCATTGTTATTCTGTGATTTGTTAAAGCGCAAATATATTTTAACTTACCCTTTTCGTCGTATTTATATATTTTTCGAAATATTTTTTATGAAGTTCTAATTAAGTAAACAACAAGCCGCCACTGTAATGCATTCAATAGGTGTTGATGTACATGTAAAAGTAAATTAACTTGACTTCGTTTACACTTTTATTCTGTAACTTGTGAAAATAATTTTTTTAACTTGTAAGTTAAGTCGTATGTGCATATTTAATTTTTGAAATTTCCTTCAGTTAGATAAACCATTGTATTCGAACAGATGTTGATGTATAGTTAAAAATAAACTTGTTTACTTTTAAGTTGCATTGTTATTCTGTAACTTGGGAAAACATAAGTATATTTTAACTTGTAAGTTAAATAGTATTTGCATATTTAATTTTCGAAATTTCTTTTATGAATTTTCATATAAATTAACAAAAAGCCGCGAGTGTGAAGTATTCAAATAGGTGTTAATGTACATGTAAAAGTAAATTGTATTCTTTTACTCTTTTGTTCTGTAACTTGTGACAACAAGAATGTTTTAACTTGTAAGTTGTCATATTTGCATATTTAATTTTCGATATTTGTTTTATGAATTTCGATATAAGTAAACAACAACCAGCCACTGTAAATTATTCAAACAGGTGTTCATGTACATGTAAAAGTAAATTAACTTGTATTCGTTTACGCTTTTATTCTGTAACTTGTGAACACAAGAATGTTTTAATTTCTAAGTTAAATCGTATTTGCATATTTAATTTTCAAAATTTCCTTCATTTAAATAAGCCATTGTATTCGAACGGATTTTGATATATATGTAAAAATATACTAACGTATTTTATTTTAAGTTGCATTGTTATTCTGTAACTTGTGAAACCACAAATATATTTTAACTTGTAAGTTAAATAATATATGCATATTTTAATTTTCGAAATTTGTTTCATGAATTTCGATATAAATGAACTACAAGCAGCCACTGTAAAGTATTCAAACAATTGTTGAAGTACATGTAAAATTAAATTAACTTGAATTCTTTTACGCTTTTATTCTGTAACTTGTGAAAAGGAGAATGTTTTAATTTGTAAGTTAAGTCGTATTTGTATATTTAATTTTCGAAATTTGCTTTATGAATATCAATATAAATGAACAAGAATCCGCCACTGTAAAGTATTCTGACAGGTGTTCATGTACATGTAAAAGTAAATTAGCTTGTAGTCGTTTACGCTTTTATCCTGTAACTTGGGAAATCAAGAATGTTTTAACTTGTAAGTTAAATAGTATTTACATATTTAATTTTCGAAATTTCTTTTATGAATTTCCATATAAATGAACAAAAAGCCGCGAGTGTGAAGTATTCAAATAGGTGTTAATGTACATGTAAAAGCAAATTGTATTCTTTTACTCTTTTATTCTGTAACTTGTGAAAACAAGAATGTTTTAACTTGTAAGTTAAGTCGTATTTGCATATTTAATTTTCGAAATTTTCTTCATTTAAATAAACCATTGTATTCGAACAGCTGTTGATGCATATATAAAAATAAACTCACCTGTTTTCTTTTAAGATGCATTGTTATTCTGCAACTTGTGAAAACACAAATATATTAACTTGTAAGTTAAATAGTATTTGCACATTTTAATTTTCGAAATTTGTTTTATGAATTTTGATATAAATAAACAACAAGAGGACACTGTAAAGTATTCAAACATGTGTTCATGTACATGTAAAAGTAAATTAACTTGTATTCGTTTACGCTTTTGTTCTGTAACTTGTGAAAAGGAGAATGTTTTAATTTGTAAGTTAAGTCGTATTTGTATATTTAATTTTCGAAATTTGCTTTATGAATTTCGATATAAAGGAACAACAATCCGCCACTGTAAAGTATTCTAACAGGTGTTCATGTACATGTAAAAGTAAATTAACTTGTATTCTTTTACTCTTTTATTCTGTCACTTGTGAAAAGGAGAATGTTTTAACTTGCAAATTAAGTCGTATTTGCATAGTTAATTTTCGAAATTTCCTACATTTAAATAAACCATTGTATTCGAACAGATGTTGATGTATAGTTAAAAATAAACTTATTTTATTTTAAGTTGAATTGTTATTCTGAAACTTGTGAAAACAAAAGCATATTTTGACTTGTAAGTTAAATAGTGTTTGCATATTTAATTTTCGAAATTTGTTTTATAAATTCAGAAAAAAATGAACAAGCAGCCATTTTAAAGTATCGAACAGGTGTTTATGTACATGTAAAAGTAAATTAACTTGTTTTTCTTTTACGATTTTATTCTGTAACTTGTGAAAAGGAGAATGTTTTAATTTGTAAGTTAAGTCATATTTTCATATTTAATTTTATTTGCATATTTGATTTGTGAACCCACATTTAAATAAACAATGGGCCACCGATATAAATTAAAGAAAGGGATATTAACACATTGTATGTGGGACACGTACTAGTACGTTTTCTGACGATTCTTACTAGAGCGAATGGTCACTTACTAGTACAGGTGAGTATAACAACATGGTTTGTTAGTGGGTACAAAAATAACGGTATATACATTAAAATGAAGTCTAATGTTCTTGTCTGCTACATAAATTCTTGAAAAATTTAGACAAAAACTAGTTTTTAGCTCAGGAACCACAGAATGGGAAGGTTTATTAAAAAAATAAATTTAGATTAAAAATTAACTTTTTAACTATCCCTGCGAAAATATATATATATATATATATATATATATATATATATATATATATATATATTCTGTATTTATATATTGGTTTATTTGTCTATGTACAAAGGTAAAATAACTTTTAAGTTCCGCTGTTTTTCTATGACTTGTTATAAAGCGCAAATATATTTTAATTTGTAAGTTACGTCGTATTTACATATTTACGCACCTCCATTTTTAAAAACTCCATGCAAATGTAAATATAAACTCTACAATTTCATGCACAAGTATGCATTCATGCTCAAGAATATATACAGGTAAAACTACCCATTTCAATTACCAAACGAGTCTTCAAGATGCTGAACTATGCAAATCTTTTCCAAACCTGTTATTCTTTCCTTTATCTCATTACCTCAAAATTCTGGCGGTAAATTAATTTCTAGTTTTTGTTTTTAACCACGCTAAAAGCTCCTAACTTAAGGAGATCCTATCGAAACCCGATCTTATCCTTGCCTCGTTAACTGGAAGCTCCTTTCTTCAGGTCTTTTGCTTAACTTTTCGATGGTTTGTAGCCTAAAGACCGTGACTCATGTCTGTAGCAGGGGTCGGCAACCTGTTTGTCCTTAAGGGCTCAATACTAAATTTGAAAATCACCGAGGGAACATATTTTACAGATAATCAACAGGTATAAATAGTCCTTAAAAAAAAACAGATTTTTTATAACTTTATTTTGTTGGTGTCATACATAATGATACATATAATTAAATGTGAAACTTGGGTGTCCATATTTTCAGCTAATTTCTTATAATTGTGGATATATTTAGAGTTCCCGGTCCTTAATCAATTATCTAAATGTGAGTCATTAAGCTTTGTTCGGTATTTTGATTTCAAATATTTCCTATTTCAGAACAAAGACTCGCAATTGTATGTTGTTGCACAATATGAATAAATTTTTAGCGCACATTTCCTTAAAATAGGATAGTTATTTTCATCGACTAAGTTCCAAAACATTTTATCATTACTATGCGCTTTTAAAATAATATTACTTTGAAAGTTTATTATTTCTAATTCTAGGTCTTCGATATTATGAAGCTCGAAATACACTGAAACTATTTCAAGGACATTATCTTCAGTAACATTGAATGGATTTATGAACAATCTTAGAACGGGTTCTAATGCTGCAAAATCTTCAAATCTAGAAGAAAACTCTTCTATTAGCCTATCTATAATTTCTAAATATGATGTAGCAGTAAAATTTTTATTATTCAAATTTAAAATATTATATATTTGGGAAATGTGATAATGATTTTTTCAATGGATGGGATTTCAACAACACTAACTTGCATTTGAATGCATTTACTGCACTAATCCTGTCAGAGATATGCTGATTTTTCCCTTGTATTTTTAAATTTAATTCATTCAACTTTGCTGTTATATCTGTCAGAAATCCAAGGTCGATTAGCCAATCCTTATTTTCTAATTGCTCGTAAAATTCGCCTCTTGATGCAATAAACTCCTTTATTTATGGCAAAAGCATGATAAACCGCTCAAGTATTTTACCACCTCACTTCAGTATGTAAAAGAAGATCTGTGAACTGAACGTCCTCATCTTTTAAAAGTAATTTAAACAATCTGTGTTGCATAGCTCCCGATCTTATGGAATTAATAATTTTTGTTACTATCGTAAATATGTGTTGAAAACCGATTGTTTTTGCGCATAACATTTCCTGATGTATGAGGCAATGATAAGAAATAAATTTAGGGAATAAGGAATCCTGTCTACATAAGGCAATAAATCATTTTTTCTTACCAGTCATCGCTGGTGCCCCGTCTGTTGTAATTGCCGATAACTTTTGTACAGGTAATTTTACATCTGTTATATACTTTTTAAAAGTAGAAAAGATATCTTCTCCTCTGGCGCTTCCCTTTAATGGCAGAACTTTAAGGAATTCTGCTTTTGTTGTAAAATCAGAAAATATCATCTTCACGCAAATTTCTAATTGTGATATATTTGTCACATCAGTCGATTCACCCATCTGTAGCGAAAGTAAAATACAATTTTCTATATCATTTGATAATTCTGCCTCCAAATTCTCCGCAATTACTTCAATTTTTCTAGTAACAGTTCGTGCTGATAATTGCAACGTGTTTATAGCTGAAACTATTTCTTTTTTATTTTTAAATTCTTCAAAAAGTGAATCAGCAGCTTCTAACATGGCTTCTTTCTCTAATTCTCCACCTGTAAATGGTTTTTCATTCTTAGCTAGCAAATGCGATATTTTATATGACGCGATCGTTGCTGCTTTATGTTGTTGTAGTGGTTTAGTAAAAATACTTTGCTGGTTAGTTATTGAAGATTTTAAAGAAATAATTTTTTTCCTTCTAATTTCAGAGTTCTTTGGATAGTCACTATCAAAATTGGTACGAACGGTCTTAAAATGTCGTTCAATATTACTTTTCTTGGGAATCGCAACACTATTATTACACAACAAACAAATACACTTCCCTTTGTAATCAACGAAACAATATAGATGTTCCCATTCATCGTTAAAATAATATGTTCTTTTTCTTTTACATTTATCCATGAAGAGTTTTGAAAGAAAGTAATTATTTCGGATTACTTGGTAGTTTTAAATGCACGGTCTACGCGTGGTCTATTCGAAATACGATCACACACTAACAAAAAATACGTGTGTGTTATTAGATACGCTCAAGGTTAGCAAACTGCTAATCTATGCACAATCCTAAACTCAACTGACTACTTGCTGTATATCGCCGTTTGACAAGAGTAAGTAAATCGCTCTGGCTATCATACATTTACATTAGTCCAGCGAGGGCGCATTAAAAATCGATCGGGGGCGCCGCGTTGCCTACCCCTGCCATAAAGCGATAATTCTAACATACAAATGAATAGAGAAAATCGGGCCCAAGGGATTTCGATAACAATAAGCGATTGATAACATTAACCGCGATCACATTATGCGGAATCCACTGTATATATGTTACAGTGAGTTAATAATTCTGTATGACTTTAGATGCTTTCCAATGTAATTTCTCTTATTTTGAGATAATACATGGCCACACTATATAATGCATAATGCAAATAAATAAACACGCAATAACTAATTTTATGAAATACGATCTTTTTTATAAAGGGGTACAATTTAACATAATGTACAACCAAGAAGTACGTGAGACAAAAAAGTTCGCCAAATGCTGGCTGACGCTAACCAAGAAAAAGGTTTAAACAATGCCCCAATAAAAATGCCTTAATGCAATTTATCATAATGTACAACCAAGTAGTACGTGAGACAAAAAAGTTTGCCAAATGCTGGCTGACGCTAACCAAGAAAAAGGTTTAAACAATGCCCCAATAAAAATGCCTTAATGCAATTTATCATAATGTACAACCAAGTAGTACGTGAGACAAAAAAGTTTGCCAAATGCTGGCTGACGCTAACCAAGAAAAAAGTTTGAACAATGCCCCAATAAAATCAAAATAAAATATTTAAATCAAAACACATATTTCCTTTTCACACCATTAATAGCAGACAATTCTTTTATTTATGAACATCTATATTCGAAAAGCAGGTGTTATAAAGCTATTTCTTTTCATTACAGGTCACGAGCTTCGAGCGGCTGCGACCTCAAAGGTAAAATCTGCATTTTTTTTTACCTCACATTTTATCCCTTCTACTGCTTTTCTTAAAATCTACTTAATAAGTATAACAAGGCTGTTAAACTTGGTGAACAACACATGCAAAGAAGCATTTAAAGATGAATGAAATGATGCCGATGTAAAATCATGAAAAGTGCATTCAAAAGAAGTGGCTTTTTAGGTTCAATTTAATTAAAAGAAACCGTTACGGAAATCTATTTTCAACTGCATTTTCATTTTTAAAAAACATTTATATTCTTATGAATTAGGTTAACCATTATCGATTTTTTTTTTTTTGCAAATAAATAAATATCAATAGGAATTTATAGTATAGAAAAATATCGCAACAAATCCAATTTATGCTAACCACAAAAATTTTCCTGTTTTTATTAGTTTAAGTAACCTGTTTTGACTAGTAAGTGTTTTTAAATTCCCATGCTGAGCCAAAGCTTATGATTTCTTGTTGAATTTACAAAGTAAAATTCCGACGAAGTAAAGACTTACCTGTGATTAGTTATTTTTGAATGTGAAGTGGGATCTATGATGAATTGGGAACCCGTCCTCCAGCTTGCTATTAATAAAGTTCTTTAATTAAAACTGTGTCATTTCTATGGGCCATGACTGCAACCACCCATCTGGAAGTCCGTCTTACTACATATATATATATATATATATATAGAGAGAGAGAGAGATAGAGAAATAGAGAACATAGAGAACATAAGAACATAAGAAATAAAATAGAGAAAAATAAGAAATAGAAAATAGATAAATAGAAGAGAAAATAAGATAAATAGATATAATAGAAGAGATAGAAGAGATAGAAAATAGAATAGATAGAGAAAGAAGAGATAGATAAAAAATAGAGGGAAGATAGAGAAAATAGAGATAGAGATAGAGAGAGAGATAGAGAGAGAGATAGAGAGAGATAGAGAAGAGATAGAGAGAGATATAGAGAAGATAGATAAAGATAGAGAAAGATAGAAGAGATAGATAGATAGAGATAGAGAGATAGATAGATAGATAGATAGATAGATAGATAGATAGATAGAGATAGATAGATATAGATAGATAGAGATATAGATAGATAGAGATATAGATAGATAGAGATATAGATAGATAGATAGAGATATAGATAGATAGATAGAGATATAGATATATATATATATATATATATATATATATATAGAGAGAGAGAGATAGATAGATAGAGATAGAGAGAGATAGATATAGAGAGAGATGATAGATAGAGAGATAGATAGAGAGATAGATAGAGATAGAGATAGATAGATAGATAGATAGAGAGAGAGATAGAGAGAGAGAGAGAGAGAGAGATAGATAGAGAGAGATAGATAGAGAGAGATAGATAGAGAGAGATAGATAGAGAGAGATAGATAGATAGAGAGATAGATAGATAGAGAGATAGATAGATAGATAGAGAGAGAGATAGATAGAGAGATAGATAGATAGAGAGAGATAGATAGATAGAGAGAGATAGATAGAGAGAGAGATAGATAGAGAGAGATAGATAGAGAGAGAGATAGATAGAGAGAGAGATAGATAGAGAGAGAGATAGATAGAGAGAGAGAGATAGATAGAGAGAGAGATAGATAGAGAGAGAGATAGATAGAGAGAGAGATAGATAGAGAGAGAGATAGATAGAGAGAGAGATAGATAGAGAGATAGATAGAGAGAGAGATAGAGAGAGAGATAGAGAGAGAGATAGATAGAGAGAGAGATAGATAGAGAGATAGATAGAGAGAGAGAGAGAGAGAGATAGATAGAGAGAGAGATAGATAGAGAGAGATAGATAGAGAGAGATAGATAGAGAGAGATAGATAGAGAGATAGATAGAGAGAGATAGATAGAGAGAGATAGATAGAGAGATAGATAGAGAGATAGATAGAGAGAGAGATAGATAGAGAGTGAGATAGATAGAGAGAGATAGATAGATAAGGAGAGAGATAGAAAAATAGAGATAGAGATAGAGAGAGAGATAGAGATAGAGAGAGATAGAGAGATAGATAGAGAGAGAGAGAGAGAGAGAGAGAGAGAGAGATAGAGAGAAGAGATAGA
Source organism: Pardosa pseudoannulata (assembly GCA_032207245.1). Taxonomy (NCBI): domain Eukaryota; kingdom Metazoa; phylum Arthropoda; class Arachnida; order Araneae; family Lycosidae; genus Pardosa; species Pardosa pseudoannulata. The sequence continues at coordinate 44,521,091 of CM063497.1, forward strand.
GAGAGATAGAGAGAGAGAGAGAGAAGAGAGAGATAGATAGATAGATAGATAGATAGAGAGAGATAGATATTTATATAATATATAAATATATATAGATATAATATATATATATAGATATTTATATATATATATATATATATATATATATATATATATATAGACAGATATACATACAGTAGAACCTCGGTGCAACGAACCACTGTGAACCAACATCATATGGTCGTTGTAACGAATTGAAAAAAATAATTTTTAAAAAATGAGCAAAGAAATGATACAACAGTACATACCTAGAGAACACTTCTATTTGCATTTATTTGCATTTCCATTACTGAATTTTTTTTTAAAAAGTCTTTGATTGACGCCTGTTTCAAGTTCATTTGGGAGTTTTTCATTATCACTGATTCCATATCCGTTAGATATTGAAGGAAATCTTCAGAATTAAAATTGTCCTTCAAAATATTGGCGCATTGATCGCATTGGTTTCTTTTTCATTCACTTTTTCAAAAGACTGGAAGATTTCGTCTCCGTTGTCGGAATCGCAAATGTCTTCATTTCAGGTAATACGGGCAATAAAATCGTCCTCGTTCAAATTTTCTCCACAGCACTGTAAAGTTTCGCGTACGGCAACAAACTCATCGAAAGATAATTGAAGATTTAGTTCTCCCCATTTCGTCACGCCCCCTCCCCTCCAAGAGAGGGTTACAGGTTTCTTGAAATTGCACCATAGTACTAAAATTTTGAAATAACCCACTTGCTCCTGAGTTCTGTGGATTAAAATTCCCCCTCGTTCTAACGAAAAATAATACTCTTGGGGCCGTTGTAATGATTCAAAATTAACATTATTCCTATGGTAAAATAATTGGGACTTTTTAAGATGGTCGTTCTAACGAAGGGGTCGTTGTATCGTGGGGTCGTTAAAACGAGGTTCTACTGTATATATATGAGAGAGAGATATATAGAGAGAAGAGAGTCATGAGAATAGACAGAAGAAGAATGAGGACGGGGAGAAGAAAGCAGGGGAGAGAGAGACAGAGGGGGGGGGAAAGAGTGACAGAGTTGGGAAGGTGAGATAGGAGGAGAAGAAAGAACCAGAGGTGGGTTAGAACAAAGGGGAGAAACAGAGAGGGAGATAGGGAGGACCAGAGGGGGAAGGGAGTGAGAACAGGAGGAAAAGAGGGTATTTGAACTTGGGTAGTCATCAACTATCCAAGTCACAACTAAATATTTATTTTTTAAAAGAAGAGTCGTCTTTTAGGATCATAGTCATCATGGAGTCTTTTAAATAACACCACTCGACTTCTACCAAAATATTTACTACTTTGGACATGTGACGTTACAGTATTTGAGGTTCGTTTATAATATTTTTAAACACACTATGTATAAAATCTTCATCACCCGATTTACATGCAAGTCTAGATTTTATTTCTAACACCTCGCAAATCACCCCAACCGTATATTTTATCACGCGTCCCAATGAGCGCTTTCCCAGCCGAAAAACGAGAATATTTTAAGGCTCATTTTTCAACTTGGCGTCAGCGAGGAAACGGCAATTTTTTTACCTGTGAAATATGCATCAGCAGCAGTGGAAGTAGTAGTACATCACGGGAGGGGATGGAAAAGGATATTGACCCACCTGCTGAAATGCACTATCGCCCATTCTTTAACCTTCCAATAAATCACGGGTATCATGGGTAGTCACCCGATCTTTAATCTAAAGTGAATAGTAATACCTCGCTTGGCTATTCCCTCGCCAAATTGGGTTACCTGCCATTTTTCTTCCGTCACGCGAACTTGGCGTGGGCTGTTGTGATGGCATATTCCCGAAACGATCTTCCGGATCGTTAATCAAAGATTCCACCGTGGCGCCCGTTCGGCAGTTAGCGGTGACAGTTAAAGTAGCTGCGACATTTAATGTATTACTCCGCTAATCATTTTTTAAGGACGACTTTAAAATCGGCTTTTTTTTTTGGCGGTGTAGAAACACTAAATCGTTATCTTGAGCAATTATATATATAACAATTATAAGAACTATGATGAATTATTGAAATTCAGTGTGTGTTTATAAATTTATGTGCTTGCCTGTAAATAAATACAAAGTATATGCAGGTGTATATATACTGTTTGTGTTTCTATAGATGCT
>CM063497.1:44528230-44540730 GCA_032207245.1 Pardosa pseudoannulata
TTTAATGTTCGCTTTTACTTGCACCCATTTCTTACTGCTTTCTCGTCGACCTTCTGAATGACTTTCAGCTTGAAATCAGCAGTCAAACTGCGACGATGTTTTAAAGATATAATGAATGACCAATATTGACGCCAATCAAAACTTTGAAAACAAAACACTCTGTTATGAGTGATCCTCGTGGTGAAATGACCTTCGACCCACAACATTCTATCTTCAACCATCTACTCGGTGTTGTCAATCGGAGCTGTAAATAGTGACTATCAATATTTTCCTGTACTCCAGGACAAAATTTAAGGTTGCGCTACTGGCTGCTGCTGATTCGTTCTGCTTTATGGGTTGCTTTTTTTCACGGTATATTACAGACACGATACTATGTGTTCTTAAGTCTACATGAAATTCATTTGTCCCCGCGCACTATTACAGTTTCAAAGTCTACATATATTTAATTTATAGCCGCAGATCATTGCAGTTACAAAGTCTACCTGAAGTTCATTTCTTGCATGTCGCTGCAGTTTCAAAATCTACCTGAAATTCATTTGTCCCTGCACACTATTGCAGTTTTGAAGTCTACATGAAATTCATTTTCCCCACACAACATTGCAGTTTTAAACTCTACATAATGTTCATTTATCGCCGCAGATCACTGCAGTTACGAAATCTATCTGAGGTTCATTTCCGGCCACATTTCACTGCAATTTCAAAGTCTACCTGAAATTCATTTGTCCCTGAACACTACTGCAGTTTTAAAGTCTACATAATGTTCATTTATCGCCGCAGATCACTGCAGTTGCAAAGTCAAAACGGGGTTCATTTCTTGCTGCATATTTCTGAAGTTTCAATGTCTACCTGAAATTTATTTGTCCCTGCTCACTATTGCAGTTTTGAAGTCTACATGAAATTCATTTATCCCCTCACATTAATACAGTTTCAAAGTCTACGTAATGTGCATTTATCGCCGCATATCGCTTCAATTTCAAAGTCTACCTGAAATTCATATGTCGTTGCACAATATTGCAGTTTTAAAGTCTACATGGAATTCATTTGTCCCATCGCAGTATTGCAGATTTAAAATCTACATAATGTTCATTTATCGCCGCAGACCACTGCAGCTACAAAGTCTACCTGAAGTTTATCTGTTGCTGCAAATCGCTGCAGTTTTAAAGTCTACCTGAAATTCATTTGTCCCTGCACAGTATTTCAAATTCAAAGTCTACATGAAATTCATTTGTCCCCGCGCACTGTTACAGTTTCAAAGTCTACATATTGTTAATTTATCGCCGCAGATCATTGCAGTTACAAAGTCTACCTGAGGTTCATTGCCTGCTGCATGTCGCTGCAGTTTCAAAGTCTACCTGAAATTCATTTGTCCCTGCACACTATTGCAGTTTTGAAGTCTACATGAAATTAATTTATCCCTGTACACTATTGCAATTTCAAAGTCTACATAATATTCATTTATCGCAGCAGATCACTGCAGTTACAAAGTCTACATAAGATTCACTTATCGCCGCATATCGCTGCAGTTTTATAGTCTACTTGAAATTCATTTGTCCCCGCACAATATTACAGTTTTAAAGTCTACACAATGTTTATTTATCGCCGCAGATCACTGCAGATTCAAAGTCTACATGACGTTCATTTATCGCCGCATATTGCTGTAGTTTTAAACTCTACTTTAAATTCATTTGTCCCTGCACACTATTGCAGATTCAAATTCTACATGAAATTCATTTTCCCCACACAATATTGCAGTTTTAAACTCTACATAATGTTCATTTATCGCCGCAGATCACTGCAGTTACGAAATCTGTCTGAGGTTCATTTCTGGCCACATTTCACTGCAGTTTCAAAGTCTACCTGAAATTCATTTGTCCCTGCACACTACTGCAGTTTTAAAGTCTACATAATGTTCATTTATCGTGGCATATCACTGCAGTTACGAAGTCTACATGAGGTTCATTTATCGCCATGTATTGCTGCAATTTCAAAGTCTACATAATGTTCATTTATCGCCGCAGATCACTGCAGTTACGAAGTGTACCTGAGGTTCATTTCTTGATATGCATCATTGCAGTTTCATAGTCTACCTGAAATTCATATGTCCCTACACAATATTGCAATTTCAAAGTCTACCTGAAATTCATTTGTCCCTGCACAGTATTTCAAATTCAAAGTCTACATGAAATTCATTTGTCCCCGCCCACCATTACAGTTTCAAAGTCTATATATTGTCAATTTATCGCCGCAGATCATTGCAGTTTCAAAGTATACCTGAAATTCATTTGTCCCTGTATACTATTGCAGTTTTAAAGTCTACATAATGTTCATTTCTCACCGCAGATCACTGCAGTTACGAAGTCTACCTGAGATTCATTTCTTGCCGCAAATCGCTGTTGTTTCAAAGTCTACCTAAGGCTCCTCACCGCAGTACAGATTTAAAAAATATTAGCTATATATTTGGTTTTCTAAGGGCCGGTCTCACCAAAGTCTTTCAACGGCTAACAGGGATTAATCCATGGTGCCAACCAATGGTGGAACGCAGTTCTCCGTTTAAACAGAGATTAATCGCCGTTAGATGTTAAACGACATTGGGGAGTTCGGCCCATAGCCATCAAATGAAAAAGATTGTACAAAGCTTTCAAAGATATTTTAACCAAAAAGAAAAACAGATATAAATCACAAAAAGATAATCGAGGAAGTGTTCGAAAAATCATTCCAAGTCCGAATTCGCCCCTACCATCTCTTTACCACCTATGACACAGCGTGCATGATATATTTCGAACAAATTTATGGCGTCAATTTATACCGACGCCTGCCGCAATTTGTCATCTCCAAATCCAAAATCACTCACTACCCATCCTCGAGGGGACAATTTTCATTAATAAATATGTAAATAAAAAAAAACTGTTTACGAAATGAAACGAACCATTGAAACCTCCCTATCGCATTCCTCTTTACAAAGAGGTTTCACCATTAATGGCCACCCATCTACAGTTACGCCAAGTTTTTTGAAGGAGACATGGTAAGAAAAAAATTTTTTTGAACATTCCTTTACCAACCACGATCAATAATGGCAGAAAAAAAAAATCTTACCTGCTGGCCAGTGTGGCCTTTTATAAGTATATACCGGCCCAAAAAAAGAAAAGGCGATTTCGAAATAGCCGCCACAAGTCCCTGGGTCTTTAATCACACTTCGGCGCCAAAAAGAATCGTTGATTAATGGTTTGGGAAGATATGTTGAGATTTTCGCTTCCTCTTGGCGCGGCCCACGCAAATTTGGCCAACAAATAAATAATCTTCATTAGACTGAGACAATTTAGCGACGCAGGCTGAAATTGATTTCTTATTTCCTACTATGTTATATAGCGTACCAAAACGTCGATCGCGAACTACTAGTAGTAGCTCGTTGATATATTTTGGGTAGATCAATGTTACGTTTGTGTTATTTAACCTAAAGTAAGGATTATGTTCAAAATACCTTTCATCAAGCTCTAAAATTACACCCGATATTTAAGTAAAATAGAATAAGTAATAAAGTTGTTTTCAGCTTTTTTGTAACACTAGATTTACGGACCGAGCCAATTTGACTCATTAAAAATTTGATGACATATATATATATATATATATATATATATATATATATATATATATATATATATATAGATATATATAGATATATAGATATATAGATAGATAGATAGATGATAGATAGATAGATAGATAGATAGATAGATGATAGATAGATAGATATAGATAGATAGATATATATAGAGAGAGATAGATAGATAGATGATAGATAGATATAGATAGATAGATATATAGAGAGAGATAGAGATATATATATATATAGATAGAGATAGAGATAGAGATAGAGATATATAGATAGAGATAGAGATAGAGATAGAGATATATAGAGATAGATATAGAGATAGATATAGAGATAGATATAGAGATAGATATAGAGATAGATATAGAGATAGATATAGAGATAAAGAGATAGATATAGAGATAGATATAGAGATAGAGAGATATATATAGAAATAGATAGAGATAGAGATAGATATAGAGATAGATAGAAATAGATAGAGATATATAGATATAGATATATATATAGATATAGATATATATAGATAAATAGATATAGATAGATATATATAGATAGATATATATAGATAGATAGATATAGATAGATAGATAGATATAGATAGATATAACTTTGACATCACTTTTCAAAAACATATGTTGGTTTTTAGTTAAGTAATAAAATATATGTAAACTTTCATTCCTCTTCCCCGCAGACCCCCTTCATTTCGCATTATCAAATGTGCTATACCTATTTTCCCGGTTGTGAGCCAATGTGACTCATAGAATGTATATGAAAATAAATAAATATAGTAATAAAGTATAGTATAAAGTAAATATAAAGTATAATATAAAGTAAATATACAGAAGAATTCGAGAACACTTTCTTTCCAATGACAAAAATTCATGCTACTGACTCACGGAAGAATTGTTAAGTGAACAATCGTGAAAAAGAAACAGATGTAGAAAGCATTGTGCTAAATGTAATAGAAATGTTTGCGGAAAATGTGTTTCAAAAACAGATTTTACATGTAAAAAATGTTTTCAATGAATTTTTTGACAATAAGCATTTTATTTAAATTAATTTGGAACTATTTTCTTTGCAAACAACTTCAATTTTCTTATATGAGTCAAATTGGCTCACTTCAGTAAAAATAGGTATATGATCAACATCCGTAAATCTAGTGTTAATAATGACGTAATAATTTTTCATCCATAAATCTATCGCTTGATCTATTGAATATAGAAATAGTGTTTGAAACATCCGTAAAACTAGTGTTAATTATGACGTAATAATTTTTCATCCATAAATCTATCGCTTGATCTATTGAATATAGAAATAGTGTTTGAAACATCCGTAAAACTAGTGTTAATTATGACGTAATAATTTTTCATCCATAAATCTATCGCTTGATCTATTGAATATAGAAATAGTGTTTGAAACATCCGTAAAACTAGTGTTAATTATGACGTAATAATTTTTCATCCATAAATCTATCGCTTGATCTATTGAATATAGAAATAGTGTTTGAAACATCCGTAAAACTAGTGTTAATTATGACGTAATATTTTTTTATCCATAAATCTATCGGTTGATCTATTGAATATAGGAATAGTGTTTGAAACATCCGTAAAACTAGTGTTAATTATGACGTAATAATTTTTCATCCATAAATCTATCGCTTGATCTATTGAATATAGAAATAGTGTTTGAAACATCCGTAAAACTAGTGTTAATTATGACGTAATAATTTTTCATCCATAAATCTATCGCTTCATCTATTGAATATAGAAATAGTGTTTGAAATATCCGTAAAACTAGTGTTAATTATGACGTAATATTTTTTTATCCATAAATCTATCGGTTGATCTATTGAATATAGGAATAGTGTTTTAAACATGCGTAAAAACTATTGTTAATTATGACGTAATAAATTTTCATCCATAAATCTATCGCTTGATCTATTGAATATAGAAATAGTGTTTGAAACATCCGTAAAACTAGTGTTAATTATGACGTAATAATTTTTATCCATAAATCAATCGCTTGATCTATTGAATATAGAAATAGTGTTTGAAACATCCGTAAAACTAGTGTTAATTATGACGTAATAATTTTTCATCCATAAATCTATCGCTTGATCTATTGAATATAGAAATAGTGTTTGAAACATCCGTAAAACTAGTGTTAATTATGATGTAATAATTTTCCATCCATAAATCTATCGCTTGATCTATTGAATATAGAAATAGTGTTTGAAACAACGGCGTTTCGTAATGTAAAAGTTTGGTTTTACATCTGGAAATTCTATGTAGATACAGAAATAAATAATAAACTTTTCTAAACGTATTTTCCCTACGATACATACGAAAATGTTCGTCTCGAACAAGTAGTTCTCGCAAGAGATATGTTTGGTAGATCAGTGTCATACTTAGGTTGTTTAAACCTGTAGTGAAGATAGATCTTCGAAAAAGCTTCTTTCAAGGTCTGAAATCTCACACGATATTTAAATAAAATAGAATAAATACTGAAGATGTTTTCAGCTAAATAAGAAAGTCATAATTTTCATCGATATTGCCTTCCATTGGATATACCCTGTATAATAATAGCCTAAGTTATCTGTCCGTCTATCCTCGAATTTATGAAGCGGTTGGACCTGGAATGGATAGAGGCATCCATATTGGATTCTTGATGAGTTAGGATTAGCAAAATTCAAAGCGAGTAATGTTTATCTTATCCTAAACTATCGATCCTATTCTACAATAAATTAGAGTAAATATGCTTCATATCACAGCGAAAAGTACTGTAGTGTTTAAAACGTTTCAAATCTAATCCTTCACCCCCTTTTCGAACGTTTAATTCCATTATTTCAAGTCCTATTTTCCTCGGTTAAGAGCAGGCGATTAAATTTATCAATTTATCACATAAGTAGGTAAAAATAACATTTTTTCTAGCATTATGACGTCATTCCTTTAACACTTTCGTTTAATCCTTTGTTATTTTAAATTATTTAAATATCGTCTGCATTATTTTCATACATTTTATTACTGCACTTATATATTACGCGAATAATTTTCTTTTATATTTGGCTTAAATAACAGGTTAGGTACATATGTGATAAATTTAAATTTAATCGATTATTTTTTGTTGAAATAAAAATTTTATCACAGATATTCACAATAAATTGTATTTACCTCTTGGATGTAGTGGAAATGATAGTTTTATTCCTTTACTTACATTAATTACTGTGTCAAAAAAAATTGAGAAGAAGTTAACGATAATTTTGACTTAGATAGGAAAACTTTGAATTATCTCTCTAAATGAATTCAAAGTGATTCTAAACTGCTTTTACAGTATCGGGATACTTTAGATTAATCTGGAAATAAACAAATTTTTGGGCGTTTACCCAATAATTCTCAGCCAAAAAAAAACAATTTTTTACCTGCTTTATAGAGTACTTTACAATTCTGGAAAATTAAAAAATTTTACTGGTCCCGTCATATGACGGGCTATATTGTAGTATAGGAATATTTAGAATGTTACTAGGCAATATACGTTATCGGGCGGTACGGAAAAATAGTATCGTCGAAGGGAAAATATCGGTAAAGCAGAATATTAATATTGTTATCGCGATACTTAAATTATATCAATATTTGACGGTATATTGATAAATTATCCATTATTTCAAGCCCTATTTTTGCCCGTTAAAAGCAGGTGATTAAAGTTATCAATTTATCACAAAATAAATAGGTAAATATAACATTTTTTCTAGGATTATGACGTCATTTTTTTAACCATCTCATTTAATCATTTCTTATTTTAAATTATTTAAATATCGTCTGCATTATTTTCATACGTTTTATCACTGAACTTATATATGACGTAAATAATTTTCTTTTATATTTGGCTTAAATAATAGATTAGGTACATATGTGATAATTTTAAATGTAATCATCAATTTTTTTTTTGGTAGATAATTCTTAGCCAAAAAATAAACCGTTTTTTCAGCTGCCTCATAGGGCAATTTACAGTTATATTGTAGTACTCTACACCAACAAATTAACCTGGTCTGAAATCAATGATTCTCAAACTTTGTGCCGCAGCCCTTCGGGTACTTTGAGCGTATCATTGGAGTTCTGCTTTGCTTATGAAAAAAAGTAGGATAAAAATTTACATTATTAAAAAAGACAAAGACTTTTAAAAAATTAAAATTTATTTATTTATTTATTTTTTATTTATTTATTTATTTTTTTTTTTGTCTCTGCACCACTGACGAAATAATGCGCAAAGAATAGACCTTTTATTTGTCTCAAGGTGTCATCGATTCTCACCTGTGGGATTCTTAAACTGAGAATGAAGGCTCCCTAAGGTATTGTGCCTCTAATCGCCTGTCAAACTAATAAGACCTGTGTTTGTATAGTTTTATAAAACACAGTACTAAGAAACATGTATGATTTGTAACTTTAAAAAATCATATTCTTAATAGTAACCACAGACAAAATTGTAGAGAAAATAACAATCTGACTAGCATATAGCCCGTCATATGCCGGACTATATGTTAGTCAGATTATTCATCGACAAAATATTTCGGATAGATAATATCCCTCAAACCTGGGAATCTTCGTATTTTTCACTATATATTCGTAGTAAATTATTCGAATAATACTGGGGGATAAGGCTCCCTCCCTTTGTAGTAGATTTTGAAAACAGACATGTCTCCTTCGACTATTAGTGTTAGAATCATTGTCTTTGTCCATTGTCTCAGAATTTGACAGATAAGGAATTTCGAAATCGCCAAAATGATTTACATTATCCCGCCAACTAATGATTGGATTTGTGTACCATCTGCAAACTGTGATCTTGTATTCTGCGCAGAATTCCAACCAAAGACACTTATATCCAAAGAAAATAATGCTGATACCTTAGAACATAAAATAACTTTTCTCGTGTTCTTTAGTTCTTGTCTTCAAGATTTGACGTCTTGAATAGTACCATCTTCGGGGATTTACAATTCCGTGGTAAAACTACTCGATTACTTTGTCACTGCAAATACCTTAGTTCTAAAATAATGCAAAAGCATTTTGTAGTTTATACCAAAAATGATTTACTAGGACAACCAAATTTTTTCGAATGAAACGGAGAACAAATAATTGATATAGGAAGACATCAAAAATGAACCCCTTCCTTCTTGCTGTCGTTAAATGAAGTTTCGAATTTTTCTCGCGCGTGGGATATTTCCGTGCTGGAGTGTTCAAAATGTAACGTTCTGGGGATATAGTAGGCGAAGTCGTCAATGAAACAGGCTAGAAAACTATTTAATCTTGATTAAATATTTTATTCAATCGAATAAATTATGTACAGCTATGTACAGATTCAGTAGGATGTTAAATATTCGGGGATCTCGTGCAGAGATGATATTCACACAATAAGGATGCGTGGGATACCAGATACAGTATGGCTAGGGCTTCTAATCACAAGAATTGTTCGCTGCTTAGTGCCGGTAATAAACGCTGACACTATCACCTCCGGTTGACAATTAGGACTTTCACAGCAAGGTTCGAAAATTTAGAGGGCGTATCACGCTGGGGTTCGTGAAGGAAATCTTAGGATGCGAGACGATCCAAATTCGAGAGCAAAGTCACTCTCGGCTACCTACTTCTATGCCAGAAGTAAAAATAAAAATTAGCACAATAACGGGAAAAGAATTCCCAAGTCGAAGGTCGACTTCCTAGCAACAGAGACGCTGGCGGTCTCTAAACAAGCAAATTTCAGGAGCGGAGATACGAGCGGTTCTTCTCGAGCTACGAAGCTCTATCAGGTAAAATCCTCAAGAAGAAAAAAAGCCTCTTTTTAGTACCGTCACCCTTCTTTTATAGCGGCACCGTTTTTTTCCCGCGGTTCTTCGGGAAACTTCCAGAAACAGAGTGATGCAATCTTGCTGTCACCTCCCACCTTGGATCAGCTGTTCCGTTTCCATATGTGGCCGAAAAGCCGTCTTCAGATCAGCCGACCCAAACAACTTAATTGCCTTTTTCGCTACCGCTAATGGGCGACAAGGTGCACTGTAATTATTTACAATCTTTTCACAGAGTCTTTCCATTCAACAGACTTACAAAGCCTAGACGATCTGGCTCCAGCAGACGGACAGTTTTCAATTAAGTTATTTTAGACCACCCGGTTCTATTTGCCGCTAATCGTAAGTATCCACGGGGAAAGGACACCTTCTGGCTCCTCGTTCTTTAGGGTCATGTAACGGATCGTTACAAAAAGAAACTCTTCAGAAGTGTTAAAACACTAGCATGTAGCCCGTCATATGACGGGATCAGTAAAATATTTAATTTTTCAGAATTGTAAAGTACTCTATGAGACAGGTAAAAAAAATGGTTTGTTTTTTGGCTGATAATTATCTGGTACACGCTCAATAATTTGTTTATCTTCATACTCCTCTAAAGTCTCCCGATACTTTGAATGCAGTTTAGAATCATATTGAATTCATTTAAAAAGATAAACGATTTAAAAATTAAAAAGATTTAAAAAGAATCGCGTTGAATTCATTAGTAAAACAGTGGGCTTATGTATAAAAAACAAATACACAAACGAACAAACTTCTTAATGTTCAAAGATATATAATTTAAATGTTAGATATTTATTAGTCTATGAAATAGAATCCTACACTTTTATGAAATGAATTTGTTGTTAATACCGGTGATAAAGTTTTCATTACAACAAAAAATAATCGACGATTAAATTTAAAATGATCATACATGTACCTAATCTATTATTTAAGTCAAATATAAAAGAAAATCATTTATATAATATCTAGTTCAGTGATAAAACATATGAAAATTATACAGACGATTTTTTAAATAATTTAAAATAAGAAATGATTAAACGAGATGGTTAAAGGAATAACGTCATAAGGCTAGGAAAAAATGTTTTCGCGTCAATTTAGTTATTCAGTTAAATCTCAATAGATCGAAAATTATTTAATTTTTTAACCAACTTTTCGTATTTTATATTGAAATATATAAAATATATAAATAAAATATATAAATAACAAGCATAAGATTTTTGTAGACAAAGAATATATTTTTAGTGGATATTTTTATAATAGAATCATAAATATGAAAAATCAAATAGAAATAGTAGTATATAGTTTTAATATTTTCCCGTTCTGTGGTTCCGCATCGACTGATGTAAAAACTAGTTTTTAATTTGTCGAAATTTTTCCAGAATCTTTGCAGAAGACAAGAACATTCGGCTTAGTTTTCCTGTATATACCGTTATTTTTTTAACCCACAAGCATACCATGTTGTTACACTAACCCGTACTAGTACGTGACCTGCGCTCAATTATCAATCGTCAGAAAACGTACTAGTACGTATCCAGCATATAATATGTTAATATTGTGATTTTGTAATATGCGTATACATATTTATATTAATTGTAATTAAAGTAAAGTAAATAAAATATTTTTTTTTACCTAAAAAGGAATTGAATTCAAACTTTTTATATATATTACTTGATCCCAATAAAAAGAACTTATTAACAGATTGTATGCGGGACACGTACTAATACGTTTTCTGACGATTGATACTTGAGCGCGGAACACGTACTAGTACGGGTTAGTGTAACAACATGGTTTGTTTGTGGGTACAAAAATAACGGTTTATACAGGAAAACGAATCCGAATGTTCTTGTCTGCTACATAGATTCTGAAAAAATTAAAACAAATAAAAACTAGTTTTTACATTATTAGTTTTATGTTTGTTTTTTTCATTTTTTTATTAAGTAAAATGTTTATATATAACATAATTCGAAAAAATTAAAACTATATACTACTACTTCTATTCGATTTTTCATATTTACGATGCTATTATAAATTTATCCACTAAAAAATATTTTTTGTTTACGAAAATCTTATGGTTGTTATTTATATATTTCTATTTATACATTTGTTTATAGATTTTAATATAAAACACGAAAAATTGAGACAAATAAAAACTAGTTTTCACATCAGTCTATGCGAAACCACAGAACGGGAAGGTTGATTAAAAAAAATCAATTTAGGTTTAAAATTAACTTTTTATTTATTCCTGCGAAAATTATATATATGTATATTTATATATATATATGTATATATATGTATATATATATAATATATATAAATATATATATATATATATATACATATATATATACATATATAATATATTTATATATATGTATATATATATACATATATATACAATATATATACATACATATATATATACATATATATATATACATACATATATTTATACATATATATATATACATAATACATATATACATGTATATATATATAATATATATACATACATATAAATATATATATACATAATATATATATATAGAGTTAAATACATAAATATATATACATAAATATATATATACAGTTATATAATATATAAAATACATATATATATAATATATATAATAATATATATAACATACATATATATATAAATAATATATTATAATATATATATACATACATATATATATATATATAAAATACATATATACATAAATTTATAATACATATATAATATACATTCATATATAATATATACAATAATACATATATAATATACATAATATATTATACATATATATATATTAAATATATACATATACATATAATATATATACTATAAAATACATAGATTATACATAAACAAAATACTATAATTATACTACATATACATATAAATCATATACATATACATAATACATATATATAATATACATATATATACACTACATGTTATACCATATATATATATAATATATATATATAAATATATATAATATAAATTTTTTAAACACATATAATACTATATATAAATATATATATACATATATATATATA
>CM063497.1:44548230-44575730 GCA_032207245.1 Pardosa pseudoannulata
AAAATTACATGTAATCACTCATGAGGACAAACTGTAATATACAAGATTGTTTAAATTTCGTATTTATTTTACTCTGTGCAGTCCATAATAACTTGGATTTAATATATTCATCAATATATATTCCGCAAAAATTAACCAGGCATCAATAGGTTAACTCATCAAAGTAGACATTAAGAGTCCATGGGCTAAAATTGAGAAAAGGTATTAAATCCAAACAGAGCACTTTCGTTCACTGTACATTCATTTCACGTCCAAAATGTCACCTGGATGAATTGTGTCGTTGTTTTGTTGCATTCCAAGATCAGAACAGCTAGATCAAGTCCATAACATTATGAACTCTTATAAAATCTAAAATAAGTAAAGGCCTAAAATAAATATAATGTAAGGGTAGCCCCAAAACATTTGGGAACAATTTAGGTTGAATGCCTGACTAATACAGCACTTGCTACAGGTTTATAGGTTTACTTTTAAGTCTACCCTTTCTATTGATTATAAAAAGCCCAGATAAGTCCAGAAATATCATTTTGTGAAAGGTAGATTCAAATCCGTGATGGAAAGGTAGAATTAATAAGGGCCTGTTGCCTCTATTTTATGATTTTTCTATTTTGCAAGAAAATCAGCTGAAATCATCCCAGATAGCTTTATCTATTCTAAAGTTCCACTTTAGAGTGAATAGGTTTGAATATGATACCAAAGTAAATCTGTTGTCATGAAGTTTTACTTATTTTATAAATGACATCATATGATGATTAAAATGGCATCCGATCACTAATGAGGACATACTCTATTATATACAGTTGTTTAAACTTCATATTTATTTTACTCTATGCAGTCCGTGATAAATTGGATTTAATATAGCCATCAATATATATTCGGTAAAAATGAACCAAGCATCAGTGGATTAGCTGTTCAAGGTAGACATTAAGCGGCCATGGGTTAAAATGGAGAAAAGATATTCAATCCAAACAGCACACTTTCGCCCATTGTACATCTATTTGACGTCCTCAATGTCACCTGGACGAATTATATTGTTGTTTTGTTGCATTCCAAGATCAGGTCCATTGTAAACTCTTATAAAATCTACAATAAGTAAAGGCCTAGAATAAATATCATGTCAGGATAGCCCCAAAACATTAAGGAACAATTTAGGATGGATGTCTGGCGATTACAGCACTTTCTACAGGTTGATATTCTATTTAATTATAACCTTTATATTGATTATAAAAACACAGGAAAAGTCAAGAAGTATTTGTCAATGGTAGATTCAAATCTACGATGGAAAGGTAGAATCCATAGGGGTCCCTTGCCTATATTTTATGAATTTTTCATTTAGGAAGAACATCGACTGAAATCATCATAGGTTACTTTAACTATAATAAAGTTTCAATTTACAGTTAGTAGATTTGAATATGATACCAAAGTAAATATGCTGTCATGAAGTTTTTTTTTCCTAATAAATGACACCATACGATGTTTAAAATGACACCCGATTACTAATGAGGACATACTGTAATATACAAAGTTGTTTAAATTCCATATTTATTTTACTATGTGCTGTCCATAATAACTTAGATTTAATATATTCATCAATATATATTCGGCAAAAGTGAACCAAGCATCAATGGGTTAAGTGTACAAAGTAGGCGTTAAGAGCCCTTGGGTTAACATTGAGAAAATGTATTCCATCTAACCAGTGCCCTTTCGTCCATTTTGCATCCATTTGACGTCCAAAATGTCAACTGGACGAATTGTGTTGTTGCGTTGTTGCATTCCAAGATTAGAAGGGGTAGATTAAGTCCATAGAATTGTGCACTCTTATAAAGTCTACAATAAGTAAAGGTCTAGAGTAAAGATCATGTCAGGGTAGCCCAGAAACATTTGAGGTCAAATTGGGTGGAGTCCTGAGTAATAACGCACTTGCTACAGGTTGATATGATTATTTTAAACTCTAACCTTTATATTGATTATAAAAAGACCAGAAGTATTATTCCGTCACAGGTAGATTGAATCAATGATGGAAAGGGTATAATCCATTGGGGGCTTTTGCCTCTGTTATAGAATTTTTCCATCCAGCAAGAATATCGATTGTAATCATCCCGAATAGCATTATCTCTTCTAAAGTTTCACTTTACAGTAAATAGGTTTGAGTATGGCACTAAGTAAATATGTTGTCATAAAGTGTTACGTATTTTATAAATGACATCATATGATGATTAAAATGGCATCCGATCACTAATGAGGACATACTATATGATATACAGTTGTTTAAACTTCATATTTATTTTACTCTATGCAGTCCATAATAACTTGGATTTAATATAGCCATCAATATATATTCAGTAAAAATGAACCAAGCATCAGTGGATTAGCTGTTCAAGGTAGACATTAAGCGGCCATGGGTTAAAATGGAGAAAAGATATTCAATCCAAACAGCACACTTTCGCCCATTGTCCATCTATTTGACGTCCTAAATGTCACCTGGACGAATTATATTGTTGTTTTGTTGCATTCTAAGATTAGGTTCATTTTAAACTCTTATAAAATGTACAATAAGTAAAGGTCTAGAATAAATATCATGTCAGGATAGCCCCAAAACATTTGGGAACAATTTAGAATGGATGCCTGAAGAATACAGCACTTGCTACAGGTTGATATTCTGTTTAAGTATAACCTTTCAATTGATTATAAAAACACAGGAAAAGTCCAGAAGTATTATTTTGTCAAAGGTAGATTCAATCCATGATGGAAAGGTAGAATCCTAGGGCCCGGCCGCCTATGGACCGAACAACGACTGAAACTCGACCAGGCGCCCCGTCGGGCGCCCGCGCCCGCTGGCGCCCCCGCGGCCCGCCACTAATACGGCCGGTGTTAAGCGTCCGGCCGCCCGCACGTGTCATATGACGCCCAGTCAACCCGGGCGGGGCGATGCCGTCCCGCGCCGCGGCCCGCGGCCGCCTCCACGCCTACGCCCGGCGCCCCGGCGCGGGGTCACGCCCCACCGCGGCAGGGCCGCCGCGCGGGGCGCACCCGGCGCCCCCCCCCCCTCACGGGCCGGCCGCGCCCCCGCGCCGCGCCCCGCCCCGCTAATTTCTTGCGGGCCAGGGCCGCCGGGGTCACGCAGGCCCGCGCCCCGGCCGCCGCCGCGGCCCCGGCCCCGGCGGGCGCGACGGCGGGGGCGGGCCGGGCGGGCGCCCGCCGCGTCCACTGCACGCGCCCGGCCCGGCGCCGGGCGGGCGAGCCGGCCCGCGCCGCGGCGTCACGCGGGATTCCCCGGCGCACCCGCCCGGCCATTGCCGGGCGCGCCGCCGGCCGCAGACAGCGCGGCATCGGCGCGCGGGCCGGCGACGCGGCCGGCGCGATCGGGCGTGCGGCGTTCCCATCGCGCCGGGCGGCCAAGCGCGCAGCGGCGGGGCCCGCGCTCTGTGCTCACGACAGCATTACGTTACGCGCGGGCGTTTTGCGGGTAAATTTATGAATTTTCTATTTAGGAAGAACATCGACTGAAATCATCCCAGGTA
This sequence comes from Pardosa pseudoannulata, assembly GCA_032207245.1. Lineage (NCBI taxonomy): Eukaryota > Metazoa > Arthropoda > Arachnida > Araneae > Lycosidae > Pardosa > Pardosa pseudoannulata. Next base: position 44,551,749 of record CM063497.1, read on the forward strand.
GCTTTAACTATAATAAAGTTTCAATTTACAGTTAGTAGATTTGAATATGATACCAAAGTAAATATGCTGTCATGAAGTTTTTCTTATTTTATAAATGACATCATATGATGATTGAAATGATATCTGATCACTAATGAAGACATACTGTAATATATAAAGTTGTTTAAACTTCATATCTTACTCTGTTCAGTCAAAGTAGGCATTAAGCGTCCATGGATTAAGCGTCCAAAAAGTATTCACTCCCCACAGCACACTTTCGGACACACATTTGACGTCCAGAATGTCACCTGGACGTCGACCGAATGCTGTGTGGGACGTAATTCATGTCAGTGCAAGAAGGATGATGTCACTTGAAGAATTTAGGGATGATTTATTTATTTAAAGCAGTACTCCAGGCATGAAAGATAACGATTAATCAGCGGTTAAAGAAAATAAAATCACTTATAAAGACTGATCACCTCTAAAACAAATCACGTAAAATTAGCTTTTAGGAAGCTTAGTCAAACGTAAAAGCGTTTAATAATGATTGATCCTGTAATGACTAAATTTTTCGCAATTTTCAGGCTAGAGGGTAATTAAGGTAGACGATATAATTTTTGTGTTAGTTATTTTCTTGCGTTTAATTATAGATCTCAATATCATATACTGATACACTGCACTTCAAATTATATTTTACTCCAAGAAATATTATATAGTTTACTTTCATATAATACAATTACATTAAACAGTCACGTACGCAGAATTATTTTCGGAGGAATTTCAAAGTTTAACTCCGAACGATGGTTCGACGGTTAGTTTGTTTGGTTTGGTTTGGTTTGGAGCGCTACGGTCTACTGTTTTGCACACGAGGGCTAATGAGACCGGGACCTACAGTTTAAAGCCGATTCCGAACGGCTACAAACATCCATGACAGCAGCGGGATTCGAACCCGCGAACTCTGGTTCCGAAGAGCAGCGCTCTACCATTCGGCCATCGTTCGGCGGTTCGACGGTTAAGACGCTAACATTCGGCACAGGAGTTCGTGGGTTCGAATCCCAGTCTGACATGCATGCTCATAGCCGTTAAGAATCGGCTTTAAAACATTGTGTGCGGGTACATTTCGCAGCGGAATTGTACCGGGAGCGGGCGTTTTGTGGGTAAATTTAGTTATTCGGTTAAGTTACAATAGATCGAAAATTAAATAATTTTTTAATCAACATTTCGTATTTTATATTGAAATATATAAACAAGTATATAAATAGAAAAATAAACAAATATACATATAAGTACTAATATATATATATATATATATATATATATATATATATATATATACTTATATATAATATCACTGTCGCAAGGATAAATAAAAAGTTAATTATAATCTAAATTAATTTTTTTAATCAATTTTATCTGTGGTTATATCGACTAATGTATAACTATATATTATTTATAAATATTTCCAGAATCTATGTAGTAGACAAGAACATATATTATTCCTGTATATACCGTTATTTTTATATATGTATATAACAAACCATGTTGTTACACGAACCCGTACTAGTACGTGACCCGCGCTCAAGTATCAATATAAAAACGTATAGTACGTGTATATAATATTTAAGTAGTATACAGTCTAATTAGTCCTCGTGTTACAAAAATGCAGACTGTAGCGCTCCAACCAAACCTAACTAAATAGAAAGTTCATAAATAATAAAAATGACTTAAAAATTTGTCGATTGTTTATAATACTCAAATACTTACTCTCAAAAAAAAAAACGTTCCAAGAAAATATAAAAATTCTATAACCTATTTTTAGCGGTATCTGAAATTAGACGCTACGTATGAAATGGTTAATAATGAAGCGTTTACTTAACTTAATGTTTTTAGAAAAAAAAATTATTTCTGATCGAATTTTGTTGATTCGATAATCATTTACCCGAAGTTAAGTATAATTTTCTTAAAATTCATAACAAAATGGAATGTAAATATTTTTATTGCCTTTTTGGACAACAAAGGGTTTTCCTAAAAGTTTTGGAGTACTACTTTTTGCAACACGAGGGCTAATGAGACCGGGACCTACAGCTTAAAGCCAATTCCGAACGGCTACGAACATCCACGCCACAGTGGGGTTTGAACCCGCGAACTCCGGTACCGAAGGCCAGCACCATAACCAATCGGCCATCGTTCGGCTTTGTCAGTTACTTATTTTTATATTTTTATGGCCTTTTGCAAACAAAAACCCTTTGCTTTGCAAAACAGTATACCGTAGACCAAACCAAACCAAATCCTTAACCCATTCTCACACCCGTCAAAATCAGGGACTGAGTTTTTGTACCTTATTTCTCGTACCCGGTCTTAAGTATTCAAAATTAATACTCCAAAATATTACAACAATCTATTTCTTATGTAACATATCTTTTGTTTCTCTTTTTACATACAAGGTGGCAGTACCAAATTTATTATACTTATTATTTATTTATTTTTAGTATTTCGAGATAGATTATTTTAAACTATGTGTCAACACTGTTCATATGTATGTTTTTGTTAAGTATATTTGTAACTTAATTTAATAATATTTGTAAGCCAGATTGGTAAAATTACGACATAATCAGGTTTTGCTTATAAAACCTAGGATTTACCATATTTCGAGCTTTTACAACAGCACTTATACGAAATAGTTAGCACAAAAGCTCAAATTATATATTAAAGCATACTTCACTTTTATCAAGACCAGTTTGGTAAAAGCTAGGTTTTACAGATAAAACCTAGGATTTACCAAATTTCGGTGTTTTACAGTAACAAATGTACGAAATAGTTTCTACAAAAAGCCGAAATTATATCATATTAAAGCATACTTTAGACTTTTAAAGCCACTTTAGTAAAAGCTAATTTTTACCGATAAAACCAAGGATTTACCAGATTCCGGGTTTTTACAGTTACAAATATATGAAATAGTTTGTACAAAAAGCCGAAATTATATCATATTAAAGCCTACTTTGAACTTTTATCAAGCCAGTTTGGTTCAAGTTAGGTTTTACAGATAAAACCTAGCATACCTATTTACACCAAACACCAAACACCTACCACCAGAAACCTAGGATTTACTAAATTTCTATGTTTTACAGTAACAAATATACGAAGTAGTTTGTACAAAAGCCGAAATTATATAATATTAAAGCATATATCGCACTTTTAACAAGCCAGTTTGGTAAAAGCTGGGTTTTACAGATAAAACCTAGGATATACCAAATTTCGGTGTTTTACAGTAACAAATATACAAAATAGTTTGTACAAGAAGCCGAAATTATATCCTATTAAAGCATACTTTGCACTTTTATGAAGCCAGTTTGGTAAAAGCTAGGTTTTACAGATAAAACCTAGGATTTACCAAATTTCCTGGTTTTACAGTAACAAATTTACGAAATAGTTTGTACAAAAAGCCGAAATCACATCATATTAAATCATACTTTGCACTTTTATCAAGCCAGTTGGGTAAAAGCTAGGTTTTACAGATAAAACCTAGGATTTACCAGATTTCGAGCATTTACAGTAACAATTATACAAATAGCACAAAAGCCGAAATTATATCATACTAAGCACGTTTATCAAGCGAGAAAGGTAAAAGCTAGTTTTTATAGATAAAACCTAGGATTTAGCAAATTTCGGTGTTTTACAGCAACAAATACAAAAAATAGTTAGCACAAAAGTCGAATTTATATCATATTTAAGCATACTTCTGGCTTTTATTCAGCCAGTTTGGTAAAAGCTAGGTTTTACAGATAAAACCTAGGATACCTAATTACACCAAACACCTACCACCAAAAACCTAGGGTTTACTAAATTTCGGTGTTTTACAGTTACAAATATACGAAATAGTTTGTACAAAAAGCCGAAATTATATATTAAATCATACTTCGCACTTTTAATAATCCAATTTGGAATAAACTAGGTTTTACAGATATAATCCTAGGATTTAACATATTTCGTCGTTTTACAGTAACAAATGTACGAAATAGTTAGCACAAAAACCGAAATTATATCCTATTAAAGCATACTTCACTTTTATGAAGCCAGTTTGGTAAAAGCTAGGTTTTACAGATAAAACCTAGGATTTACCAGATTTCGAGCATTTACAGTAACAATTATACAAATAGCACAAAAGCCGAAATTATATCATACTAAGCACTTTTATCAAGCGAGAAAGGTAAAAGCTAGTTTTTATAGATAAAACCTAGGATTTAGCAAATTTCGGTGTTTTACAGCAACAAATATAAAAAATAGTTAGCACAAAAGTCTAATTTATATGATATTAAAGCATACTTCGGGCTTTTATTCAGCCAGTTTGTTAAAAGCTAGGTTTTACAGATAAAACCTGGGATACCTAATTACACCAAACACCTACCACCAAAAACCTAGGGTTTACTAAATTTCGGTGTTTTAGCACAAAAACCAAAATTATATCCTATTAAAGAATACTTCGCACTTTTATCAAGCCAGTTTGATAAAAGCTAACTTTTTTAGATAAACTTAAGATTTAACATATTTTGGTGTTTTACAGTAACAAATGTACTAAATAGTTTGAACAAAAGCCGAAATTATATCTTTTTAAAGCATACTTCGCACTTTTATGAAGCCAGTTTAGTAAAAGCTAGGTTTTACAGACAAAACCTAGGATTTAGCAAATTTTGGTGTTTTACAGTAACAAATATAAAAAATAGTTAGCACAAAAGTCGAAATTATATCATATTTAAGCATACTTCGGAATTTTATCGAGCCAGTTTGGTAAAAGCTAGGTTTTACAGATAAAACCTATGATTTAGCAAATTTCGGTGTTTTGCAGTAACAAATTTACGAAATAGTTAGTAAAAAAGTCGAAATTATATCCTATTAAAGCATATTTCGCCCTTTTATCAAACCAGTTTTGTAAAACTAGATTTTACAGATAAAACCTAGGATTTACCACATTTTGGTATTTTACAGTAACAAATATACGAAATAGTTTGTACAAAAAGCCGAAATTATATCATAGTAAAGCATACTTTGAACTTTTAAATCCACTTTACTAAAAGCTAATTTTTAACAATATAACCAAGGATTTACCAGATTCCGGGCTTTTACAGTAACAAATGTACGAAATATTTTATACAAAAAGCTGAAAATTGTCATAGTAAAGCATATTTCGTTTTTATGAAGCCCAGTTTGGTAAAATCTAGGTTTTACTTATAAAACCTAGGATTTGCCAAATTTCGATATTTTACAGTAACAAATATGCGAAATAGTTTATACAAAAAGCCGAAATTATATCATATTAATGAATACTTCAGAATTTTACCAAACCAGATTAGTAAAATTTTGGTCTAGCCAGTTTTACTGGTAAAACCTAGGATTTACCAACCGTCGGGCTTTTACATTAATAATTTTACGACATAGTTGAATTGAAACTATTTTTGATTTTGTTTATAGGATTGCTATCTAATAAGGAAATGCTGATAGGGGAACCTCGTTCTTAATACTCATAAAATTCTACAAATTATTTTTCAGCTGTCTTTGAAAAAGGGCTGCCAAGCATTAATGTGTTAATGAGTACTTAATCTTGTTAACATGCCCAAAATAACTTCGTCAAAATTAGTTTTAATTCATTTAAACTATATCCATGCTTGTCAATTACCAAATAGATAATTTATATTAAAAAGTTAATTTGTATGATTAAAGATAATTTATATTATTAATTCGTAAAAAAAAAGTCCGTCCGCGTTTTAAAAAATGCTAAAAATTTGAAACCCACATTCCGCGCAAATTCCGAGCAGCAGAAATCATTCTGTTTAACAGTTTTCTTCTCTTTGCTTTTTAGTTTCCCCTCGTTAAGGCAGGGTAAAAAAAAAGGTGATGTTTTATGGAACGTCTTTCTCTAACCTGGCAGTTATCTTTACGAGCGGGAAGGAAAACATGCTTTCTGCATACATTGCCATTTTTATGGAAGTCATAAAACGTCCCGGTGGGATGAAACGGCTTTTTATTTCGAATGGAAGGAGAATATTCAGTCTTCCTCCAAAGTGCTTTGGTTTTCTGTTGCTTCAAAGTAGTTTATAGTTGTACCTAAATTACTTCCTAGTACAAAGTAAAGGCTTTATCAAATGTCAACCTGCAACAAAATATATCTGTCGAAGAACTTTTAACGGGTAAATGTTTTCGTCACTCAAAATATATCTTTCGAAAAGTTTTCAACCGACTGAAGTCTTTTATCACTACTCATCATGTATCAAAATAATCTGTTGCAATCTATTCAACTGGTTAAATACTTTTATCACTAGTCAGTTCGTACCAAAGTAATCTGTCGAAATATATTCAACCGGTTAAATACTTTTATCACTAGTCAGTTCGTACCAAAGTAATCTGTCGAAATATATTCAACCGGTTAAATACTTTTATCACTAGTCAGTTCGTATCAAATCTGCCGAAATCTATTCAACCGGGTAATACTTTTATCACTACTCAATTTGTATCAAATCTGTCGAAAATCTGTCGAAATCTACTCAACCGGTTAAATAATTTTATCACTACTCAGTCGGTATCAAAGTAATCTGAGGAAATATATTCAACCGGTTAAATACTTACATCACTAGTCAGTTCGTATCATATCTGTCGAAATGCACTCAACCGGTTAAATACTTTTATCACTAGTCAGTTCATACCAAAGTAAACTGTCGAAATATATTCAACCGGTTAAATACTTTTATCACTAATCAATTCTTATCAAATCTATCGAAAATTTGTTGCAATCTATTCAACCGGTTAAATAGTTTTATCACTAGTCAATTCGTATCAAATCTATTGAAAATCTGTCGAAATCTATTCAACCGGTTAAATAATTTCATCACTAGTCAGTTAGTATCAAAGTAAACTGTCGAAATATATTCAGCCGATTAAATACTTTTATCACTATTCAATTCGTATCGATTCTATCGAAAATCTGTTGCAGTCTATTTTTCAACCGGTTAAATACTTTTATCAGTAGTCAGTTCGTACTAAAGTAATCTGTCGAAATATATTCAAGCGGTTAAATAATTTTATCACTAGTCAGTCGGTATCAAAGTAATCTGTTGCAATCTATTCAACCGGTTAAATACTTTTATAACTAGTCAGTTCGTACCAAAGTAAACTGTCGAAATATATTCAACCGATTAAATACTTTTATCACTAGTCAATTCGTATGAAATCTATCAAAAATCTGTCGAAATCTATTTAACCGGTTAAAGGCTTTTATCACTAGTCATACTGTATTAAAATAATCTGACGAAATCTATTCAACCGATTAAATACTTTTATCACTAGTCAGTTCGTACCAAAGTAATTTTTCGAAATCTATTCAACTGGTTAAAAACTTTTATCACTAGTCAGTCGGTACCAAAGTAATATGTCGAAAAGATTTCAACCAGTAAATGCTTTTGTCACTCGTAAATTTGTACAAAATATATCTGTCAGAATGTTTTCAACCGGTTAAAGGCTTTTATCACTAGTCATACTATATTAAAATAATCTGGCGAAATCTATTCAACCGGTTAAATACTTTAATCACATGTGAATTTGTACCAAAATACATCTTTCGGAAAATTTTCAACGGACTAAAGGTAACTAGTCATCCTGTATCAAAATAACCTGTCGAAATCTATTCAACCGATTAAAGAATTTATCAAACATCAATTTATACCAAAATATATCTGTCGAAATGTTTTTAAATAGTTAAAGGTTTTTATCACTTATCAACCTGTACAAAAATATATCTGTCGAAAAGTTTTCAACCGGTAAATGCTTTTATTTCTCGTCAACCTATACTATATTATATCAGTCGAAAAGTTTTTAAGCGATTCAAGGATTTTATTATTCGTCAACCTGTACCAAAATAATGTATCAAAAAGTTTTCAACCGGTTAAAGACTTTTATTTCCTTCAATCTCTACCAAATTATATCAGTCGAAAAGTTTTTAAGCGGTTAAATGTTTTATCATTCGTCAACCTGTAGCAAAATATTCTGTCGACAATTTTTCAACCGGTAAATGCTTTTATATCTCGTCAACCTGTTTCAAAATATATCAGTTGAAAATTTTCTCTACACTAGGTCTTTTTTTTTTAACTTTTCTGTGGTTAGAATAAAACTCCATGTTATTCCAAGCATGTGTGTCATTTTTTACATCTCTACCTATATTATTCAGTGAATTATTGCTTTTTTTAATGTATACTCGTTTTTAGATCATCTGGTATTTTATTTCTTATTGAATAAAAAATTGCCTGTAAAACTAAAAATTTAAAAAAGTACCTTTTCCTTGTAAAGATTACTCCAAAGTTTATTGTGTTTTTTTTTTCTACAAGTAAAATGTATAATCTAACTCAATAACAAAGCAAGTTTATTCATAGAAAGTCTCATTTTCGAGGCTATCTTTCAGTAGCCGTGCTCTTTATTAAATGAATTCAAATGTATTCATTACTTCCAGAAGCAAATTTCTTTATTTCCTTTTACCAAATAACGTTGAAGAGGAACTAAATGTCTATTTTCTATCTTTGTTTGTCAAAAGTTCAACCTAGATTCATCAGTTATAAATCCAAGTACGAAAAATTTCGTGACAAGGTCAGGTAACAACCCACATCGTGTGGAAGGGTAATGTAAAGAAATTAAAGCACGAATTGAATTTAATAAATAATATTAAATGTATCTCTGACTAGCTCAAGTGTTCAAACTTTCCATATTGAGGTCTCGCATGCATTTTAAATATTACAAAAGGAAACGATACGCAGAAATGAGAACTTTAAAATGAATTCTTAGAGACCTAAGTAATGAAATTCATATGCTCTGCTTCTTTGGTTCAATTTCAGATTATATCAGTGAAAACAAAAAGTTTTGGTGAAATATGTAACCCATATTACCTGTGTAATATATTTGAGAAATGTGCCTAAATAGAAATGCGGACTTTAGATTGAATTCATAGAGACCTAAGTAATCAAATTCATACGCTAAACTTTTTTCGTTCAGTTTGAGATTTTATCAGTGAAAACAAGAAATTTTGGTGAAATGTTTAGCCCATTACCTGCGGAATATATTTGAGAAAAGTGCCTAAAGAAAAATGAGGACTTTAGAATGAATTCATAGAGACCTAAGTAATCAAATTCATATACTATGCTTTTTTGGTTCAATTTGAGATTTTATCAGTGAAAACAAATTTTGGAGAAATGTTTAACTCATTGACTGCGGAATATATTTGAGAAAAGTGCCTAAAGAAAAATGAGGACGTTATAATGAATTCATAGAGATTTAAGTAATCAATTTAATATCCTACGCTTTTTTGGTTCAATTTAAGATTGTATCAGTGAAAACAAGAAATTTTGGCAAATGTTAAATGAGGAATATATTTGAGAAAAGTTTCTAAATAGGTTTCTATGAATTCATTCTAAAGTCCTCATTCCTAAGTGATCAAATTCATATGATATGCTTTTTTGGTTCAATTAGAGATTTTATCAGTGACAAGAAGAAATTTTGGCGACATTTTTAAACCATTGCCTGTGAAATATATTTGAGAATTAGTGCCCAAAATGGAAAAAAAAAGGTTTCGCTTTAATTTTATTCGTTATTATCTCCAAAATATTAGAAATAGATTATTTAAAAAAACATAGCTATTACTTTCAATATTTTCACATATATGGAAAATTTTAATGGACTACAGTAACCAGTAGTCAAATGACAGGAAAATTAATCAAATGACTTAATTTTCTGGATAATGTAACAAATTAATATACAATATTATCTCTATCAACTCTTACGAATTCCATGTCTTATGAATTTTTGAAAAATATTTAACCTATTGCCTGCGAAATATATTTCAGAAAAGTGCCTAAAGAGAAATAAGGACTTTAGAATGAATTCATAGAGACCTAAGTAATCAAATTCATATGCTATGCTTTTTTGGTTCAATTTGAGATTTTATCAGTGAAAACAAGAAATTTTGGCGAAATGTTTAACCCATATTGCCTGCGGAATATATTTGAGAGAAAAAGCCTAAACAGAAATGATTACTTTAGAATGAATTTATAGAGACCTAAGTAATCAAATTTATATGCTGTAATCTTTTGGTTCAATTTGAGATTTTATGAGAGAAAACAAGAAATTTTGGCGAAATGTTTAACCCATTGCCTATGGAATATATTTGAGAAAAAGTGCCAAATATGAAAAGTTTTCTTATTCATTTTGTTCGTTACTATCATCAAAATGTTAGAAATAGATTTTTGAAAAATAAAACATAACTATTATTTTCAATATTTTCACATATATCGAAAATGTTAATTGACTACAGTAACCAGCTGTTAAATGACAGCAAAATAAATCAAATGACTTAATTTTCTAGATAATATAACAAACTAATATACAATATTATCTAGATCAACTGTCCTGAATTCCACGTCCCTCAGATTTCTTTAAATTTCACCAATTCTTTACAGTATCCGTCACATTATGGCCGAATTGTAGAACGTGGCTTTTCAGCACTTAAAAAAACTGACATCGTAATTAAGAAATTTGCATAATCTACTTATTCATTTATCATATATCGATATGCCCAAAAAACAGAAATAATAACAATGCAAAATAAAATAAACACACAAAACTTGGCTCCTAAAGTTTTGATTATTAGCCCATTTCCATGTAAAATATCTCCAAAACGTACGCTAATAGAATTTACATTGAACTCAAGTAAATTTCTTTTAATGGAAAAAAATAGCGGTAGGTGATTTTTCCCTACCGCTATTTAGTAGCCTATTTGCATTTGAAACATCTCCAAAACGTAAGCTAATAAAATCTACATTGAACTCATGTAGATTTCTTTAGGTGGAAAAATAGTGGTAGTTGAATTTCTTGTCTATCTCAGGCTCCGAATGAGCCGTCAGGAGTTAGGTTCCACCTTTGTGTAAATAATTAGGAGGAATTTGTATAATTAATGAACTCACTAAAATTGTTAAGAGGGAGGAAACAAAATATCCTCTGAAATTTTCAACTGACATCCAAATGGTGTTGGCTTTAGTTTAACACGCTACGTTTTACTGTTTTGCTCACAAGGGCACGAGTTCGAATCCCCCTGTTGATGTTCGTAGCCTAACGGAATCGGCTTTAAGCAGTAGGTCCCAGTTTCATTATCCCTTGTGAGCAAAACAGTTAAACATAGTGCGGCAAACCAAACGACCAGCTCTCTAATTTACATTCAGCAGCATTTGGGCCGATTGGTTGCTAAATTGTAATTCGGAAACTGAGTTCACGGGTTCGAATCCCCCTGCGGGATGCTCGCAGTCATTCTGAATTGGCTTAAAGCAGTAGGTCCCCGTCTCATTAGTCCTTATGAGCCAAACAGTAAAACGTAGAAAAGGCAAAACAAACGAACAGCTTTCCGATTTACAGTCCAGCAACATTTGGGCCGAATTGTAGAACGCTGATCTTCGGTACCTGAGTTCACGGGTTCGAATTCCCCTGATGGATGTTCGCATTCATTCAAAATTGGCTTTAAGCAGTAGGTCCCCGTCTCATTAGCCCTCGTGAGCCAAACAGTAGACTGTAGTGTTCCAAACCAAAATTAACAGCATTCGGATGCCAATTGTAAATTTCAGAAAATATTTTGTTTACCCCTCCCTCCTAACAATCTTAGTGAGTCCATTAATTATACGAATTCCTCCTAATTAGTTACACAAAGGCGGAAGCCAACTCCTGACGGCTCACTCAGTCTGAGACCGGCAGGAAAGTCATCACCTACCGCTATGATTTTTTTCCTCAAAAGAAATCTACATCATCTCAATGTAGATTCTATTAACGTGCGTTTTGGAGACGTTTCAAATGGAAATGGGCAGGTAATGAAAACTTTAATAACCAAGCTTTGTGTGTTTTTTACTTCATTTTTCATTGTTATTATTTCTGTTTTTTTGGGCGTATCGATAGATGGTAAATGAATGGGTAGATTATGCAAATTTCTTAATTGCGATGTCAGTTTTTTCCGGGAGAAAAGGGGATAGGGAATTTTCTGAAAAAAAAATAGAAGAAGCCTAATACGTATTTGTGAGAAAATAAGTTTGACATTCAATTATTTTTCTTGCGTATTAATTGGATTTCAATCAGTAGAATTTGGTAATTAAGTGCCTCGATTATAGGCCGTGGTTTTTAAATAGTCATTGGTCGATAAATTTAGTTACTAATTCAAATCGCGTGTGTTTTCTCAACCCAGCGAATATTTGTTAGTCGTAATGAATCGATATGCCTTGTTCAGCTAAATGATATTTTTAAATTGTGCATTTTTGTGTGAGGGGTTAACAATATATTTATTTAGGGGAATTATAAAAACGAATTTTGCATGGTGTGTTTTAGAGTGGCAGATCACCTTTTAAATCTTCCAAAAAAATTGATTTTTTTAAACGTTTTTTTACACCTGTAATCTATTACCTGTGGAATATGTTTGTGAAAAACTTGCCAAAAATGGATAAAATTTTTCTCTTTAATTTTGATTGTTATCATCAAAATTTTAGAAATAGATGGGTTTTTTAATTTTAAACTACTATTATAATATTAGTTATATTATAATATTAGTAATATATAATATTAGTAATATTATAAAAGTAGTTTTAAACTACAGTGGAGACCGCTTAATGTGATGAGTTTGGAACACCGTAATTTTGATATCAATAACCGATTGATAACAATAAACAAAATGTAAAATTAGATGAATTACCCCCCCCCTTTAATTCACACGTACTAAATTTCAAAATAAAATGAAAAAACTCCCCTTGTATTTATGTACTGTATATTATAATATGTACATAAATATAATTCGAATAAGGTATATTATAATCGGTACAATACTGTATATTATAACTGTAGTTATGTCTTTAAAACATAAGATATGTATACTTAATTTACAAAAATTGATCAATTGTTGGCTGTCTACAGTTTTTCTAAGAAGCTCATTGATAAATTGTTCGCAATCATAATGTTTTTTAAAGTCATCCAAGCGGTGTTGTACTCCACGTTTCAACACATTCAATGCATTTCCCATTTCAGCTTTTGTAGGAGGTGGCCTAATATCAATATATTTTTCATCTGACTCATCAGTTCCATTATTCGTCTGTTTCCCTATGACAATCTGACAGACTTCAGATTCTGTTACCCCTTCCCTGTTTTGCCCGTACACCGTACGGGCACAGCTTTCGGACCTTTACTAATTTGCCCGTACGCCGAACGGGCAATCTGATTTCTATTTCGCTTGCACTGTTTTGGCCGTATTTTTTCCAATTTTAGTAACAAATTATTCGTATAGATGCCAATAGTTGTCTAGTAATCATAGTTTGCAGTTTATTGTATTTTCTACTCTGGTTCAAAATCGCGGGTTTGTTTTTTTTTCGCATGTTTTGTATCAGAAGACGAATTGTCATCTTTCAGTGTATAGCTTTCTGGTTATATTTTACTAACCGCCTGATAATTTTATTGGTGTAAGAGTTGAATAATATATTTCTACTTTTAAATAATGGATAATTCAGAGCGTGTGGAGCTAATTTCTTGTGATTCGAACTGTGACTCGGAATCAGAAACTGAATTATCTGTAAATGATAGTAGCGAAAGTGTACTAGATAACCTGGATAGTAGTGACTCTGATAGTAGTACTGATGGAATCAGTCAAGCAAGACAATTTTTTTAAAATTAAATGTGATAATCCTTCGGATCCGCCTCCTAGATTTGCTTTCACAGGAATTCCAAAAATTAACTTGGATATCGATGAGACTAAAGGTAAACTTCAGTTCTATGATGCTTTCATAGAAAGTTGTAATAAATGCTTAAAAATATTAGAAATGTTAATTTTAATAACATATCTTTGCTTACAAATGTAAAATGAACAAAAGAATGCATTAAAAAATGTAACATTTTTTTGTCCGAATTCTGGAAAAAAAATGAAACTGTCAAAGGGTTAATGTGGAATGTTTGGATCTACTTTCACCAATGACTCGAATTCTTCAGAAGTCATAGCCGAAGGATTTTCTATCATTTCTTGACATTTCTGGTAATTTGTTTTCTCTAAATCAAGGCATAGAATGTGAATACTCTACTTCTCAGTTCTGATAAGAATGTATTGCCTTCTGCTGAACTGACAACCATTGACCACCAGCAGGGTGTGCGTATTTCTGAAAAACTCCAGGAACGTGTAAATTTCTACTCCTTTGTTCATTCCCCGTACCCCTAAGTGGATGAGGGAAAATTATTTTAAATTCAAACAACAGTGAAATTAAAGAAAAGAATGAGTTCCTTCTGAATATATTGTGAATAATTCTTTGCCAGTTACAATGAGGATCGAAAACTGATAACATTAACCGATGCAACGATCACATAAAGCGATACTTTTAACATACAAATGAACAGAGAAAATCGGGACCAAGTGATTTCAATAACAATAAGCGATTGATAACAGTAACAGTGATCACATTAAGCGGAGTCACTGTAATAGTTATTATAATAAGTAGTTTTAAACTACTATTATTATAATTGCTCATTTTATATAAATGTGCATCACATGAGATATTCAAGCATATAAAGCATTAGATGTGCATATTATAAGGGATTTATATACAAGCTTTTATATATATTACATAATTGTGTATCTCCTATGATATTCAAGCGTATAAAGCATTAGATGTGTATATCCTATGGGATTTATATGCAATCTCTTACATATTTTATATCTTTGCTTATCACACGTGATATCGCAGCGCATATAATTTATTGCATTCTTATGACTTGATAGTAAAAGTATAAAACATAAGATGCGTATATCACATGCGATTTATATACAAACTTTTATGTATTTTATATAATTGTTGTCACGTATGATATACAAGCGCATAAAGCATTTAGACGTATCTATTACGTATGGTATTTATATACACGCTTTTATATATTTTATGCATTTGTTATTACATGTGACATGAAAGGGTATAAAGTAATAAATGTATATAACATATCTGATTTATATGCACGTCTATATGCATTTTGTATCATTGTGTATCTCGTGTTTCATTCAACCATGTAAAGAATTAAATGTATCATTTATATACAAGCTTTTATATATTTTATATCATTGTTATCATATGATATTCAAGCATATAAAGCACTATATATATATATATATATATATATATATATCCTATGTGATTTATATACGATCTCTTATATATTTTATATCTTTGTTTATCACACTTAATATCGCAGCGTACATTGTTTATTGTATTGTTATGACTTAATAGTCAAGAGTATAAAACATAAAGTGCGTATATCACATGTTATTTATATTAAGATTTTATATATTTAATATCCTTATTATCACATAATATATACAAGCGCATAAAGTATTAGATGTATAAATATCATATGGTATTTATATATAAGATTTTATACATTTTATACATCTTTTATTACATGCGACATTCAAGGTTATAAGGCATTAAATGTATATAACATTTGTGATTTATATACAAGTCTTTATGCATTTTATAGCATTGTGTATCATGTGTGGTATTCAACCAAAGCCTTAGATGTATTATTTATATACAAGGTTTTATATATTTTATATCATTGTTATCACATGTGATATTCAAGCATATAAAGCATTAGATGTGCATATCCTGTGATTTATATAAATCTCTTATATATTTTATATTTTTGTTTATTACGCTGATATCGCAGCGTATATTGTTTATTTCGTTGTTATCACTTGATAGCCAAGAGTGTAAAACATAAGATGTGGATATCACATGCAATTTATATACAAGCTTTTATATATTTTATATCATTGTTATCACGTATGATATACAAGCGCATAAAGCATTTAGACGCATCTATTACATATGGTATTTATATACACGCTTTTATATATTTTATACATCTTTTATTACATGCGACATTCAAGGATATAAGGCATTAAATGTATATAATATATGTGATTTATCTACACATCTTTATGCATTTTATATCATTGTGTATCCAGTGTGGCATTCATCCATGTAAAGCATTAAATGTATCATTTATATACAAGCTTTTATATATTTTATATCATTGTTATCACATGATATTCAAGCATTTAAAGCATTAGATATGTATATCCTATGTGATTTACATGCGATCTCTTATATATTTTATATTTATCACACGCGATATCGCAGCGTATATTGTTTATTGCTTTGTTATCACTTGATGACCAAGAGAATAAAACATAAAATGTGTATATCACATGTGATTTTCAAGCGTATAAAGTGTTAGATGTGTATAGCATGTGATGTTTATTAGAGACAAAGGGTTAATGGTTCGAATGAAAAAGAAGGGCGTCTTGTTCCTCTAATGTCTTGTTTACCTGTTTTGTAAAACGTTCTCTCAATTTGAATGGAGAGTTATGTATTATTCTAATACTTCCATTTGTTACTCGAATGTACTATCCATCAAAATTAGTGTTAAGGAGAAACATCAGATGATTCCATCATTCTTATTTTGATGGGTTTCGAATGTTTTCTTTCTTTATTTCCGCCTTTTGAATAAATTTAGATGAAACTCGCAGATAAAAGGATAGGAAAAGAAAGATTTTGGTTTCTCCCCTTTTGTTTACCACTGCAAGGTCACAGCCGGAATTTTTTTGGTAATAAAGAATAAGTTACTGGGAACTGTATCAAAAACGTGAAACACAATTACGGTTACGGATTCAACGGGCGAAACGAAATCTTGACAGGAAGAATACAACTAAACTCATTTCTCGCATTCAACCATAATTGCTTCTGTAATTCGAAAAGTTGTTTACGTGGCTAGGCAGTTTTGTTTTAAACTAAACGAGAAGGAATTAGATGTTCTTTTTAAAGGAAAACTTAATCTTTAAATCCTTTAAATATCGATGTATAAAAATTTAGTTTGGCTATCAGCTCTCCAAATCTTTCTCGTTGTTATTCTCTTACCTTAAACGATGTTTCAAAAAATGGTAATAAGATCGTTTTTCGTTGCCAAAAAGAAATTAAAAATTACGGCTGAAATTACGGAAGTTTTAAATCGTTTTATATTTATCGATTTTATAACATTAAAGAGATTAACTATTAACATGATATATCATTTCATGTAAGTTTTCATGTACAATTTCCGGAGATTTCTTCACAATTGTAGACACTTCGTCCATCAACTTTCCCGGAATTCTTCATTGTTATCCCTTATCTTAAAAGATATTTTAAAAAAATGGTAATAAGATTATTTTCCGTTGCCAAAAAGGAAATAAAATAAATCGTTTTATATTTATCGATTCATTATCTTTGAAGTGATTAACTATTGATTAAAACGATATTTCCCAATCCATGTTAGTTTTCCCGTTCAGTTTTGGGATATTTCTTCACAATTGTAGACACTTCGTCCATCAGCTTTTCCAGAATTCTTCACTGTTATTCCTTACCTTAAAAGGTATTTTTTTAAAAAGGATAATAGGATTATTTTCCGTTGCCAAAAAGGAAATAAAAATTAAGGTTAAAATTACGGAAGTTTTGAATTATTTTATATTTATCGATTCGATATCGTTAAGGTGATTAACGATTGATTAAAATGATATTTGCCATTTGCTGTAAGTTTTCATATTCAATTTTCAGAGATTTCTTCACTAGATACTTCAGTCATCAGCATTCCTGGAATACCTCATTGTTATTTTCCTACTTTAAACGATAACAAAAAAATGGTAGTAAGATTATTTTCCACTGCCAAAAATGAAATAAAAATTAAGGTTAAAATTACGAAGGTTTTAAATCATTTTATATTTATCAATTTTGCCTTTAATATTATTAATATCTTTAAGATTATTAACGATTCATCAAAACGATATCTGCCATTTGCTGTAAGTTTTTGTGTTCAATTTTTGAATATATCTTCACAAATGTAGACACATTAGCCATCAGCTTCCCCGGAATTCCCCATTGTTATTCCGCTACAGTAAATGATATTTAAAAGAAATGGTATAAAGATTATCTTCAATTGCGAAAAAGACAGTAAAAATTAAGTAAGTGACATTTATGTTTTCAAATCAAACACGGGCCGTTTTAATCTTTAAGCCTACATACTCATAACGGTATCTGTCATTTGCTGTCAGTTTTCATGTTCAATTTTTGAATATTTCTTCACAAGTACAGAGGTTGTTCGCACATTTTTAGACTATGTAGGCTAGCTATATGAAAAAAAACGTTTGTTTCAAAATAAATAACTGCAATTGTACAATGTTTTTAAAAGTCAAAATTATCGTCTGCGGCTTGAGAGGTTTGTTTTTATTCAAAATGGCGTTTTTAACGAAGCTTTTGTTCGAAGGTTATATTTATGCTCTTTCCGAAGAGAAGTGTTAGTATTCCGTTATCCTGGTTTGAGAGTCCCGATTTTGTGATATCTAAAAAGTCGATAGGTAATATCATCAAAAAGAAAGGAGAAAAACGTCAAATTGGAACCTCAAGTGCGACATAAATTCCAAACAAGTATACAAGGAAAAAACGAACATCTTCGACTATTGCAAAAGTACGTTGTTTAATGTTAAAAAAAAATCCCCCTAGTCAAAGGACAGTTGCAAAATCATTAAAATGCTCGGTGTCTACTGTAAACAAAAGGATAAACGTTGATTTAAATCTTACGAAAGCGAAAAAATGCAGTGTGCATCGTCTTTCTCTAAAGTATATCGCTGAACGCAGGACACGCTGCACAAATCTGTATGAGAAATATTTATCGAAACAAAAACAGAAAAAAATTGTCACAGTGGATGAATCATGGGTGTATTTAAATGACTGCAACAGAAAAAAGAGCCATTTATTATCATAAAAGGGGAGAAAGCATTTAAGTACATGGTTCAAAGAATCGAAAAAATGTTTTTCGATTCATAATTGTTGCTGGTTTTTCATATAATGACAAGTTAAAAATAAAGATAGTAGAAAAAAATGTCAAGATTAACTCCAAATACTGTCAGGAACATATTTTATCGCCATTTTTTCTGAATGAAGTACCATCGCTTTACCGGCAGTTTCATCAATCTGTAGAACTCCATCAAGACAAAGCTAGCAGTCACACATCAAAATCCACTGTAAATTTCCTAAAAATAGAACAAAAAACTGGTATCAGGGCCATACCCTTCACTGATATCCCTACTAAATCTCCCGATGTAACATCACCTATGGATTTTTGTGCTTTTGGATTTTTAAAATCTGCATTATCCAGACGTCGTCCCACAACCCTTACAGGAATCTGGAAAGCTGTTCAGGAGGAATGGGATAGAATACCTCTTCTGACACTTGAAAAGACATTATTATCCTGGAAATGACTGTGTCACACGATAGTTCAGAATAAGATCTCAAATAGAATATTTCAAACATAAGAATTTTATGTAATTTAGTTTTTTGACTACAGTATACATCGTCTAAAAAATGTGTGAACAGCCTCTGTATAGACACTTCAAACATTAGGCAGAAACTGGTCATTGTTTTACTCTACAGTAAACGATATTTTAAAAAAAGTTTTAGTGACATTATAAAAACTAAGCAATTTACTTTTATGTTTTCAAACAAACACGGGCCGTTTAATTCTTCACACCTACATCCCTAAAGCAAATATATGAACATCTATTGCTTTTGGCACATGCATCAAAGAAGCTACCAAAAAACAATAAAGTTAATCGAACGCTATTTTTTTTCGAGTTCTATTAACTCTTCCCCCTGACTGATTTTCAATTCTGCTAAAAAAAAACCTTGACACCGGCCTCTCACGAAGTAAAAGTCGGCCAAAAGATGTCTTCCAGAAAAAGTGATTGACAGCTGATAGGGCGTGGTCACCCTACTGGAAGGCCAATCACTTGGATTAAAAAATACCGTCCGTGCTTTAGATACGCGTCCGTATGGCGAAATTAAACAAGAGTTTATTTCTTTTCAATTTCCAGGCATCGGTAGGGTTCAAATTCCTGCAGTGGGCAAAACTGGTTACGGGTGCAGCTAACGTTTCGGAGATAATAAAATTCCGTCACGTGCCAGGAGTTTTTCTGCAGAAAACATATGGATGCAAAATTCTCCGGGAATGGCATTTTTACTGCTCCGACATCGACAGTAATCACTGGGTCACGACAGGCGTTGAAAAAACGACTTATTTATACCCCAGCTGTTCGGTGGAAAACGGAAACAAATTGTTTCGACTGCAGTCAAAACAAAAGACGGGCATGTTCACCGGGTTGCCGTATAAGGTGAACTCCTTTTTTTTCGTTCTGAAAGTATTGACTGATTTTGTGATAATGGTTATTAATGAACTTAAGTACTTGCTACTAGACATTTAAAAGACTTTCTTTTTGCAGCATTTGTTTTGTTTTTAATTCCAAGAGGTAAAGAACATCATTATTTTATTCAATGACCTTTGAAGTTTGGAGTAGTACATGCAGTATAATTCAAAAGCTAAGGTCATTAAGTTAATCATATTTCCAAAGCGGTATATAAGTGTATAAGTTAATTCTTCATTAGCTGTAATCGACAGAGGTGACGCGCTTGTCTAATTTTCGTTCGAAGGCCACTTTTCGAGGTATAGCTTTTGAGGTATTGCAGTTTTTGAGGTAAGGTTAAGTGGTATAACTTAAACTCACCACATACTAGATGTGTATAGCAGAAGGATGGCGGAATGATTAGGACGCTGGTATTCGGTACAGAAAATCATAGGTTTGTATTCCACTGTGACATGTATGTTCCTAGCCGTTCGGTTTTAAGCAGTAGGTCCCGGTCTCATTAGCCTTCGTGTGGCAGAAAAGTAGATCATAGTGCTTCCAACCAATCAAAATTAAGTTTGCTAAAAGTAATCCCAGCATCAATGCACAAAATTTTCTGTTAGTAACTGAAACAATGTCAGGGTATACAACACTTCTCTCTCTGTCTCCCTCTCTATCTATCTCTCTAACTCTATTTCTAACTATCTCTCTCCATATCTCTCTCTTTCTCTCTCCCTCTTTCTCTATCTCAAAATCTCTATCTCTCTACCTCTATCTCCCTCTCTCTATCTCTCTCTATTTCTCTCTCCATCTCCCCCTATCTCTCCCTCCATCTCTCTCTATCCCTATCTCTCTCTTTCTCCCTCTCTCTATCTCTCCATCGCTCTCTATCCCTATCTATCTCTCTATCTCTCTATATATCCCTATCTCTATCCCTATCTCTATCTCTCTCTATATCCCTATCTCTCTCTCTCTCTCTCTCTCTCTCTCTCTCTCTCTCTCTCTCTCTCTCACACACACACACACACACACACACACACACACACACACACACACACACACACACAAACCGATGCTGATTGTGGAATGGGCACTCCTACCGCGCGAAATGTTGAACCAGCTGGTTCTGAGTATGCGGAGACGGTGCGAAGCAACCATTGCAGTTAGGGGAGGGCATATCATTATGGAACATCTGCTTGTTGTTCTTCCTCTTGGATAGGCAATCATGATTCTCGATACTATCCTTTCAATAAAGCTTGTTTTTGTTTGATTCTATACCGTATGCATTGTATTCCTTTTTCATCACCGATGCTTTCGTCATCCTTTACGTACATAATACTCTACCTCATTTCTGAATTTCATGTTTCTCAGATGATTTCTCGCGGAGTTGTGGCAAAAAACCCACCTGTTGCTTAAGTTTTGCACACCAGTGTATTAAAAGAAGTCGTGGACTAAATGGAACCTATTTATCCACAAAATAACTTTAGTATTTAATAAGTCAAAATACCTCAGGGTGAAGGACATCAGATATGGAAAAAAGCTACTGAAAGTAATGGTTCTGAAACAGTACAAAGTTATAAGATATTTTATTAGCTTTATACTATGGTACGGAAACTAATTCTAAAGATTCTGTTTAATTGACACTAGATCAAATGTTTTAGGATGAATGACACTATTAACATATTGTATGCGGATACGTACTAATAAGTTTTCTGACGATTGATACTTGAGCGCGGGTCACGTACCAGTTCGGGTTAGTGTAATAACATGGTTTGTTTGTGAGTACAAAAATAATGGTATATACAGGAAAACGAAGCCGAATGTTCTTGTCTACTACATAGATTCTGGAAAAATTGAGACAAATAAAAACTAGTTTTTATATCAGTCGATGCAGAACCGCAGAACGGAAAAAAACTTAAAACTATATAATGCTATTTCTATTTGATTTTTCATATTTACGATACTATTATAAATTTATCCACTAAAATTATTTTTTGTTTACAAAAATCATATGGTTGTTATTTATATATTTCTATTTATATATTAGTTTCTATATTTCAATATAAAATACTAAAAGTTGGTTAAAATATGAAATAATTTTCGATCTATTGCGGTTTGACTGAATAACTAAATTTACGCGCTTAACGCCCGCCCCCGGTACAATTTCATTGCGAAATGTACCCGCACGAAATGTGTTAAAGAATAAGAAGGGGGGAAATGTAAAAATTAGAGAAAAATTCAGTGTAGTAATTTTGATATATTACATATATATATGACAAACTATCTTGTAAATAAATTATAAAGTTTAGGATCTTCAACTGCCTAAATTGTTTTCGCAAGACTATTCATATCGCCTAACAAAAATATATGAGTAAGTTGTAAGATCTTACTAGCAGACAATCTTCATAAGAAACACGCCGCAATGGAAAATAAAAGAATAATTACTCGAATTAAATTGCCAGACCATGTAATATCCATAATATATGTAGCTGGTAGGACTCATAGGAACACCTGTAAGCGAACACTATTTTATGTTCGTAATCTCTTTAAAATTCCCTTACCTAACTTGTTATGCAAAACACTGCGTAGTTTTTCTGCCGAGCGGCTGTCATAAAGAAACCGAATTTTATATGCTAATTCGTAAATGGGACAATGACTGTAGAATCACATCGTTAAAAGATAAACCACCTGCTAGAATGACTAGTCAGGGGAGGAATTAATACTCAGAAATAATCTGTGTGATGGGTGCCATATCACACTGCGTGGTGTGCACTTTTCGATACTCAAGCCAGGTTCTCTCACCTCTCAGGAAGACTGCTTCTTAATTTGTTTTCTTTGAAGCACACAGTCTACATTTTTGGCTACGCGAAGATTAACGCTCATATCAGCAATAAAAAAATATATATATGTCAGGTCTAAAAAGGGGTAGATGGAAATTACGTAAGTTATAAACGATTTTAACCCTCTCGCGTATTTATTTTATCCAAATAGGTTCAAAAATTGCATATTTTTTAAATACATATTTCAAATCTATATACATTTTAGAGTTAAAATATACAAAAAAAATTTGTAAAAGTTTTTTTTTTAAATATAGAATTAGGTCTTTAATAAAGTTGTTCATAATAATGAAATTGAAGAATGATGATATAAAAGCTAAATTTTGAAAATTAATCTTTGTTAAATTATCATTTATTTTATAAAATATAAAGCAAACAGTATATGCTAATTAAAAAATGCAAAAGACTTACAAAACATTTATTAGAAATGAATACTTGTATGATAAATTTCGAAACAAGGCTCGAGGCAAAGTCCTACCTCGCAATCCTTGCACCAAATTCGTTTTTTTCTTTTCGAAGTTTTTGTTCCACCTTCAGTTTTTTTTAACAGTAGACAGCAACTATCTACGAGGCTCTTTCTTGTTGGGATTTGTGTTATATGGCTTTCAAAGTGTCGAGCAGTTAGTCTCATGGGTCTATTACTCTCATGTACTGTTGGTCTCTTTTACTATTATTTGCAACATAACATCGTCAAAATAAAGTTCAAAATAGTCCAAAACAGTTGCATTATTTGCCATAGTAAAATTTAGTCCGGGATTTCCAAGGAAAGGAAATGAAGCAGGAGCTGGTGGAATATTTTGCATATCAATTTTGCACCACTGTCGAACATTTTGAATAGAAAATAAATTTTCAGATTCATCACTATCCGCAGAG
>CM063497.1:44588230-44595730 GCA_032207245.1 Pardosa pseudoannulata
ATACCTAACTTTTATCTTGAATTAAATTTATTTATATCCTATGCATTTACATAAATGATCATGAAATTATTAATCATAATTTGGTCGTGTATGATACAATCGAAAACACAGTACTGCACAGAGTCCAACATCCCAATCTGGACAGTAGAACCTTGTTTCTCTCCTTACCTTTTTCCCTCTACTGTCTCTCTTTGAGCAGCAAATAATCTAGTAGCCAGAAAAGTAAACAAAAGCATTAGAATCCATAAAAAGCACATGTGAGATAATTCGGGAAAGACTGATTGCACAATGTAGAATTTCACAGTGCCCGAGCACAGTACACTCGGGATTAGCCAGGATGGTACATTTCTCCTGCCCGAGTTCAGCTCGGGAAAAACCGGGAAGGGGTTAATACATCACTTGGTTAATATGTGACATAACCAGCAATTATTTGGATTTTATATTCATAAATACACAATAATTATTACTATTTTCTTTTTGTTATACGTTATTTCTTAATCAAAATATAGCATTAATAACTGAGGCCTATGTAACAATCATGAATATATTAAATCTGTTTACCTCCAGTAATTACAGAGCTGGGGCTGGCAACAGGCAGACTGGACTTCCGGCGTAAAAGCGTCTGTACTTGCGTAAAGGCCGCTAATTTGCTCTACGTCTATGCTGTAGTGCCGATCATACGCAGGAGGGTTCGGGAATCGATTTCTGGCCCGGGCTCTGTGGATGTACAGCAACTCTTGAAACCCGACATCGACTCCTTTTTCTTCACTCTCTTTCACAACTCCTCACCTCGGTTTTTACTCCCCTTTTCTTTCTTTACCAATCGCTTGTTAGTGAAATTTTCTCACATCTTCACCCCCTTCGGCCTCATTAAAATAGCCCATTTTGTGGAAGCTGACATTATTTTTTAGCCCCTGTCCCCATAACTCACGGTTACATATCTGTCTGGGCTTGACAGTTACGCTTGTGCCATTCCGTGATCTATAACTTCTCCACAGGAGTCCCCACTAAAACTCAAAGTCAACAGCTGCACCTAAATTCTTGGAAATTTCTTCCACAGCTGTATATGTACGAGCTGACCATCGTGGGAACGTACATTGGTACAGGACATATCAACAACAGTATTTGCATATCTTTCCAGACGATAATGTTTAAAACTTTCGAGTCATGCATAGTTGCTCGTGACGTAGTGAGAACACCAATGGACTTAGTTGCTCGTCTGCATGCTGCTTGTTGCTTCGGTGGACCCCGCGATGCTGCAACGTGTGATGACAGACATTCCACTTCGTCCTCAAGCCTGCCTCGACATGCATGGTGGACACGTTGCACATCTGCTTTAAACTGTGCATATATTGCTGTTCATATGTTCAATAAAGTGTTTTTCTTGCACCGGAAGTGACGTCATACTTTGTTTTTTGTATTTTCCTCGTAAACTATGGATCGTACAGGAACGCTTTTTTGGCAATTTTTATGTACTCCCAACGAAGAATCTAGCTGTGCAGTGTTGCTGCGGTCATTTTCGGACACCCTTTATAGGTTGTAACGATCTCTCGTTACATTAAATTTTCAGATACTGACTTATCTACGACCGTGAGAAAAACCGGAATAACGTAGAAGAATAGCAAACGTGCCTTTTGTGAGCACTTTAACTGAGCTCTTCTTTACCTAGTGAAAGGACGTTTTTCGCGCAGAATAGGATGCTGAATAGAGGATTGTTAACACCGAGGACCATCCCAATCATTTTGTCTGAGGAATTCATTAGGATGCTGGCGAAGTGTTTCCAGTGTTAGTTTCAATGTCATCCTGAAGAAAGAGTCTCACACGACAGAAATCCTCTACATTGTAAGGGAAGCAGCAATACTTTCCTCCAAGGGTTTCTCCACAGACATCGCTTAATGATCGGCGAGATTGCTCCCGATTACTTCAAACTTCCCTGGCACCTGCTGGCGAGAGAATAAAATATTGTGTTTGAGAGACATGTGTCGCAGACGTTAGGTTTGGTTTGGGTTTGAAGAACTACGGTCTTTTGTTTTGTTACATGAGGGCTAATGCGAGCGCGATCTGCAGCTTAAACTCGATTCTGAAAGACTACGAACATCCATACCAGCAGCGCGATTCGAACCCGTCAACTCCAATACCGAAAAGCTGCGGTATACCATTCGCCTGCAGGCGTTAGGATGATTCAGATTCGAGAGAATATAACCTTCGTGTTATATCTTTGGTTTGATTTGGAGAGGTAGGGTCTACTGTTTTGCTTCCGAGGGCTAATAAGAACG
The DNA here is from genome assembly GCA_032207245.1 of Pardosa pseudoannulata. Classification (NCBI taxonomy): domain Eukaryota; kingdom Metazoa; phylum Arthropoda; class Arachnida; order Araneae; family Lycosidae; genus Pardosa; species Pardosa pseudoannulata. Next base: position 44,590,507 of record CM063497.1, read on the forward strand.
GGACCTACTGCTTAAAGCCGATTCCGAACGGCTACGAACATCCATGGCAGCAGAGGGATGCGAACCTGCGAACTCCGGTACCGAATATCAGCACTCCATCATTCGGCTTCAGACGTTATGATCCTTGATAAACCTTCATGTTATATCTTTGGTTTGGAGTGGTACGGTCAAATGTTTTGCTCAAAAAGACTACTAAGACCAGGTCCTACTGCTTAAAGCTAATTTTGGAATAAAATATTGTGTTTGAGAGACATGTGTCGCAGACGTTAGGTTTGGTTTGGGTTTGAAGAACTACGGTCTTTTGTTTTGTTACATGAGGGCTAATGCGAGCGCGATCTGCAGCTTAAACTCGATTCTGAAAGACTATGAACATCCATACCAGCTGCGGGATTTCGAACCCGTCAACTCCAATAGCGAAAAGCTGCGGTATACCATTCGCCTGCAGGCGTTAGGATGATTCAGATTCGAGAGAATATAACTTTCGTGTTATATCTTTGGTTTGATTTGGAGAGGTACGGTCTACTATTTTGCTTCCGAGGGCTAATAAGACCGGGACCTACTGCTTAAAGCCGATTCCGAAAGGCTACGAACATCCATGGCAGCAGAGGGATGCGAACCTGCGAACTCCGGTACCAAAGATCAGCACTCCATCATTCGTTCTCAGACGTTAGGATCATTCAGGTACGAGAGAATACAACCTTCATTTTATATCTTTGGTTTGGAGTGGTACAATCCACTGTTTTGCTCAAAAAGGCTACTGAGACCAGGACCTACTGCTTAAAGCTAATTTTGAACGGCTACGAACATCCATGCAGCGACAAACAGCAGCGAGATTCGAACTCGCTAACTCCGGTACCGAAGAGCAGCGTTCTACCATTCAACCATCATTCGGCCACAGATATTAGTATCTTTGTATGACCACTTTGCATACCTACAGTCGTGCAAAAATAAGTCAATATAATTTCTTTAACGACCTTCAAGTTTTTATGAGTCTATTCAAACTGAAATGTATTAATTTAAACAGACTATATTTAATCCATTATAAAATAAAAGTTTCTGCCATTTTTAGGGTAAAATTCATGCCGGGCACTTTGAAGGTGACTGGCCGTGTAGGGTGGAGCAATACTTCCGATCTTCCCACCGCAGCTGGTCAAACCTAGAGGGCCTCATGACCATATTGGTAACGGATTGGTGCTTGATTGTCTTCAGATATTCTCTCCGGCGACAACGAATCACTAGTTCAATCAAAGCATTTGCAGTCACTCTAGACACTATCAAACATCAAAAGGATTTTATCCCACAAAACGAGATAAAAAAAGTCTGAGATTGAGTCACGACGGGGGACTCCTTTGAGTTGCATCGTTTCATTTGCCTCCCGTCGCGTAATGGCCTACAACGCACACAATCACAGAAAACAGAGACATCGGATATTTGTGAGATCCATTTGCATTTCCCTCTCTCTTTCTCTATCGTTTATAAATACGGAAATTGGAAAAAAGAAAACTGTGTGACCTGTAACATAAAAATGCCGGGTGTTGTCGTTAAGTTCGCTTTCTTCCGTCAACTGGGGAATGAGGTGATGCAATTTATGCAAGGCAACTTGCATTCTAATTCGTATTTTGGTTTTTACTTTCTCGTACACATAGCATGAAGAAAGTATTATAATCTTCCAAATATTCGACTTCGAGGTTTTGATTGATCATCTTTACGTTTTGGTTTTTATTGAGTCCGAATATATTCTTTTTGGAATTACGTCTGTTTGTGTGTCTATACATAATTCGAGTGTTGTGTTTGGTAAAGGTGACTGTGACACGTAAAATAAGTTCGTGGTCACAATGTCCTACAAGTTCTCAATCGATACCTCTGAGGGTGGCAGGCCAAGCCTATGGGTCTTCTGCTTGGTCCCTGCTTCTAAATGACGAGGACCCACTTGAGCATAAGTCGTTCTCTCTTATTTTTCATCTAATAGTATCATATGCATTTCTCACTTTCTCTCTTATCTTTCTCGTCTAATAGTCCTATATATATATATATATATATATATATATATATATATCTTATCTTTTTCATCTAATAGTCTTATGTGCATCTCTTTCGTACCTTTCTCCTCTAATAGTGTCATACGAATCTCTCTCTTCCTCTATTATCTTTCTCGTCTAATAGATCTATATGTATCTCTCTTTCTCTCTTATCTTTCTTGTCTAATAGTCTTATATGCATGTCTCTCTTTCGTATCTTTCTCATCTAATAGTCTCATATGCATCTCTCTCTTTATCTCTTATCTTTCTCGTCTAATAGTCTCATATGCATGTCTCTCTATTTTATCTTTCTCATCTAATAGTTTCATGTGCATCTCCTTCGTATCTTTCTCTTCTAATAGTTTCATATGCATCTCTCTCTGTTATCTTTCGTCTAATAGTCTCATATTCATCTCTCTCTCTCTCTTATCTTTCGTCTAATAGTCTCATGTGCATCTCTCTCTTTCTTATCTTTCTCATCTAATAGTCTCATATGCATCTCTCTCTTTCTCTGTTATCCTTCTCCTAATAGTCTCATATGCATGTATCTCTTTCTTATCTTTCTCACCTAATAGTCTCATTTGCATCTCTTTCGTATCTTTCTCATCTAATAGCTTCATATGCATCCTTCTCTTTCTCGTCTAATAATCTCATATGCATCTTTCTCTTTCTCTCTTATTTTTCTCATCTAATAGTCCCATATGCATCTCTCTCTTTCTCTCTTATCTTTATCATCTAATAGTCTCATATGCATCCTTCTCTTTCTTTCTTATCTTTCTCATTTAATAGTTTCATATACATCCCTCTCTTTCTCCCTTATCTTTCTCGTCTAATAGTCTCATATGCATCTCTGTCTTTCTTATCTTTCTCATCTAATAGTCTCATATGCATCTCTTCCTTTCTCTCTTATCTTTCTCATCTTAAAATCTCTTATGCATCCCATCCATCTAGTACCCCTCTAGACATTACTATCTTTTACATGGATCATGACAACTTTTTTAAAAATATCTTATATGTTTATATAGTTAGAAAAGTATAAATAGTTAAAGTATATAGAGAACTTTAGTGGAATTTCTTTTTAATTATAAAGGTTTATCACACAATTCAGGCACAGTTTGGACAACTTTTTTATATCTTTGTACATTTTCTACATATCATGATTTTACAGTTAGAACAAATATCTACAGTTTTGTTTCCCAGCTTGGAAGCGTAGTAATGAACCATGTTTTCCATAGGCACAGATTCTTCAATATTATATTTACATAGATTGTAGAGGTATAAATTAGGAAAAATCAAGGAATTTATTCCAATTTGGTTAGTAATATTTTAAAAATTACTTAAGAAGCTATTTCCCGTCTACTTCTGATTACTACTTCCCGTTTGTTTTCTCTTATCCATATTTTTCTTTCATATCAATCTGTTCCCTCATCTTTATTGTATCTTTCTTATCCATCTAATAGTCTCATATGCATATTTCTCTTTTTCTCTTATCGTTCTCATCTAATAGTCTCATGTGCATCTCTCTCTTTCTTAACTTTCTCATCTAATAGACTCATATGCATCTCTCTCTCTCTTTCTTATCTTTTTTATGTAATAGTCTCATATTCATCTATCTCTTACCTTTCTTGTCTAATAGTCTCAAATGCATCTATCTATTTCTTATCTTATGCTAATATTCCATTAATTGTCTCATGTGCATCTATCCCTTTTATCTTTCTCGTCTAATAGTTTCATATGCTGCATCTCTCTCTTTCTGATCATTCTCATCTAATAGTCTCACATGCATCCCTCTCTTTCACTCTTATCTATCTCATCTAATAGTCTCATATGCAGCTCTCTCTTTTTTATCCTTCTCAAATGATAGTTTCATATGTATCTCTCTCTTTCTCACTTATCTTTCTCGTCTAATAGTTTCAAATGCATCTCCCTCTTTCTTATCCTTCTCAAATGATAGTCTGATATGCTATTAACTAATAATCTCATATGCATCTCTTCTTTCTGATCACTCTCATCTAATAGTCTCACATGCATCCATCTCTTTCACTCTATCTGTCTCATTTAATAGTCTCATATGCATCTCTCTCTTTCTTATGTTTCTCGTCTAATAGTTTCATACGCATCTCTCTCGTTCTTATCTTTCTCAACTAGTAGTCTCATGCATCTCTCTTTTCTTTGTCGTCTAATAGTCTCATTTGAATCTCACTCTTTCTTAACTTTTTCATCTAATATTCTCAAATCCATCTCTCTTTTTTCTCTTACCTTTCTCGCCTAATAGTTTTATATGAATCCCTCTCTTTCTCTCTTATCTATTTCATCTAATAGTCTCATATGCATCTCATTCATCTATACCTCTCTAGAAATTACTATCTTTTACATGGATCATAACAATTTTTTTTCATCCCTCTGTTTATCAATATAATGCGTGTGTAAATAAATAACCACTCAAAAACCGCCAAACGTTTCAATTTTTCTCTGCATTAAAAAATTAATTTTCACATTTCATTACATAGGAAATGCAAGAGAAGTCCTTTTTTAATTATTCCTATTTTTGGTCTAACAAACTTAGAAAATAAATATGTAACGCACGAATTTTATACTCGCCGCTACTTCAGAAAATAGCGCTTATTATATTTAATTGCTCGGGCTTACTGGATGATAAGATGACCTTAAGTAAATTGCAGTCGCTCATTAAAACAACACCAAAGTGCGTGGTGGAACTTTAACTTTATTTAAGACTAAAAATGGACATCTCTACAAGACAAGAGCAAAGCATCGAGTGATCAAGAAAACACACTTCCAGTACAAATTTCGTCCCAAAGTGAGAGACCAGCAGCTTAGTCAGCGTTATTGTCAGTTAGGAATTAACTTCGATCATTTAAGTCAGCTCGGAAACGTGACCAGTAGACAAAAAAAATGGCATTTATTCTAGAGTTAGCTTTGGGAGACTGGTAAAAATAATTTAAGTCAGCGATCACTCCTTCAAATCTGAGATTTTGTGGCTGGGAAGTTAGGTATTGTAACATCACGGGATTCTCGGGTAGCGTATGGGTGTCGAAGTGGTTATGACACGATTTATAGCTTAGAATAATAGCAACGTTTATTCTTGATTAAATAAAGGTTATGTACAAATTTTCCGAATGGAAATCAGAGGGCTCAAATGAGCTGGCACGGACCTAAAAGTCTCAGGTTCAAGGCGAACCTAAAAA
>CM063497.1:44613230-44628230 GCA_032207245.1 Pardosa pseudoannulata
TCGCATATGGACGCCTCTATCCATTCCTGGTCTAACCTTTTAATAAATTCTAGGACAGATGGACAGATAACTTAGGGTATTATTATATTTAAGAAAGCCCAAAATTCAGGGTTATTACTACTGAATGTTGGTTTCCCCCAAATATTTTCGTTTTGTTTAGAGCACTGCGGTCTATCGTTTCGCTACACCAAAGCTAATGAGGCCGGGGCCGACCGCATAAAGCCGATTTCGAACGGCTACGAACATCCATGTCATCAGCAAGGTTCGAACTGGTGAACTCCTCTACCGAAGAGCAGTGCCAACCATTCGGCCGTCGTTCAGTTTCCAGTTGAATTTATTGAATATATTTAAATATCCATGATCAATCCTTAACATATTTTATGTAATGTATAAAATCATTTGAAACTAACATATTGAAATTAAAAAAAAACTAAATATAAATTAATTTTTTAGATTAAATTTGTTTTTTAAGAATTAAATTTTAAGTATGCAATTATTAAAAATATATTTGAATGCATACTATTATTTTGGAAACTTACACATTATATCTAATGTATAAAATTATTTGAAGCAAAAATATTGAAATTAAAAAAAAAAAATAAATGTAAATTCAAATATAAAAAAAATTAAATTTGTTTTTAAATATGCTTAGACGAAAATTAATTCAATTGTTTCGTTTGAATTCTACTTGTGAAATTCTTTCTATATAACATTTTTTGATTTAATTTTTTTATTTCTATCCGATATTATAATTTTTCGCTCACCACCAACTAGCAACTGGTGTACCATCAATGGTACACATACCACAGGTTGGGAAACTTTGAACTATTAACCTAATTTTCGAATAGTGATATTTTTATAGATTTATTCAACTATAGTACTGTCGTCGCAACGAATTCAGCAAGGTTGCGATCGCAAACCTTGGTAGATTTTGTTTATGCAGACTTGCATATGACGAGATCAGTAAAATTTTTAATTTTTTAGTGTTATAAAGTACCCTATAAGGCAAATATAAATAATGGTTTGTTTTTTCGCTGAAAATTATCTGGTACAAATTCAATAATTTTTTTTTTTACCTTTACTGATAGCGTATTAGTTGCCAACTTTAATTTATCTTGCCGTATTACGCGATAGGATGGACAGCAGAGGTTTTAATACAGTAGTACCTCGATTATCCGAACTAATTGGGACAGCTAGTACCTCGGATATCGGAAATCTCGGTTAATAGAAACCCTGTATAAAAAACCTTCCGTGCTTGCGAATTTAACCAACTTTTAAAGTAAAAAAAAAATAAACATATATGAACTTATGTCTCATAGCTAAAAAGATATAAAAAGGAAATAAACTCTAGTAGTAAATTTTAAAAAGTAAAATGGAATTTTTTTTTTATACTATGCTTAGTTAAATATCGATAGACGCATTTTCAAAAATAACACAAATCTCAAGAAAATATTGTATTTTTAAAATTTAATATACATTAATATGTTAAATTTGCATTCTTTTAAAAAAGTTTGTTACCTTTTGTTACAAAAGTTCAGGATTTCTATCATGAGCAGCACTGTCGCACCAATTTTTGAGCAACGAGAGATCCATCGGTGTAGCATCGTTTCTTTGCTCCAAATATTTTAGGGCAGTTGTCAGTGATTGAGCACCTTCACTATGACATACAGTCGTAGAATCCTTAAAGTCCTCATCTTCATTTTCAGAGTCATTAATGTCCGTTGAAGGATTAACGGCTTGTATGATTTCTTCGTCATTGAGAATTTCAAAATTTGGATGTTGATTTTCAACGTCCAGCCACTCGCAAATGTCCTCTTCCAAAACTTCCTCACGCCCTTCAATTCCATTGATGATCTCAAGAAGTTCCCTGTAGGTTTGTTTTCCGTCTGCTTGGATTTACCCTGTCTCCTCTTTTCAACAATTATTTTGTTGAACGATTTACGAATTGTAGCTGGATTCACTAATTGCCATGCCTGGGCAATCATGTTGTGGGAAAGAAGTGCCTGCAACACGGACAACGAACTAAAATGTGTATAATTTTTTCCTGAGCTCATTTTCGAAAGGAGAAAAAAAATTGGACATCGTTATTGACTCGGTTAACAGAAACCTCGGTTAATAGAGGTTCTACTGTATTGACAATGATATTTTGGCTGTATACGTATGAATGATGACCAAAATTCAGCGAAACGATTGCAAACCTTTAATTTTCCAGAATTGCGAAGTAGCCTGAGACAAGTAAAAAAATGGTTTGTTTTTTGGCTGAGAATTATCTGGTACAAACTCAATACTTTGTTTATCTTCATACTCCTCTAAAGTCTCCCGTTACTGTGAATGCAATTTAGAATCACGTTGAATTCATTTAAAAAGATGGTTGACTACCGCGGAATGTAATTGTTTCAAAGATGTGGGAAAATCTTCCGAAGTTTGCGAAAGTTCAACAGCGATACTCACAAAAAGATGTGAAACAGAGAGGGGTACAGTTAAATCCCAAATAGCGATCGAGTTAGATCAGTGATACAGCGATCAGCGATGGAGCTGTTTGTATGCCCCCTGTATTTCATTGATGTACATTGATGTATGTACGTTGATTGAATCAAAGAATTCTTTGAGATTGAAAATCCCGAATAAAAGTCATTCCGGTTCACTTCTAAAAAACTGTGTTCCAAACATAAAATATGAAAGCGATCAAAATAAACATGAACCATCCCCAAGTATTGGAACGACACTATGGGGAACGATTTTCTTCTTTATATTTAGTAAATATTGTTGTATTTTACAATTATTTTGACTAAAAATCATTCGTTTTAAACTTTACTTTGAATTTTGCTAACCTAAGAATCTAATATGGATGCCTGTATCCATTGCAGGTCAAACCGCTTCCTAAATTCGAGGACAGACGGACAGATAACTTAAGCTATTATTATAATAGGGATGATATTTTTAAATTTTTCTATTTATGTTCGTGATTATAATTTTTCGCTCACCACTAACCAGCATCTCGTGTACCAGTAATGGTACACACACCACAGGTTGGGAAACTCTGAACTACCAGCCCAATTTCCGAATAGCGATATTTTTATAGATTTATTCAACTATAATACTTCCTTCACAACGATTCGCGATTACAATTTTTCGCTCACTACCAACCAGCATCTCGTGTACCAATAATGGTACACACACCACAGGTTGGGAAACTCTGAACTACCAGCCCAATTTCCGAATAGCGATATTTTTATAGATTTATTCAGCTATAATATTGTCGTCACAACGAATTCATCAAGGTTGCGATCGCAAACCAAGGGCCACATGTGCAGACGATTAAAATCGCAATTTAAATCTTTTTTTTTTCTTTTTCGCGAGTGGCTTCATTTAAACAAGAAAAAGACCTTTAAAAACAACGAGCGTAAAAGATGATTGAAACTGAAAGAGAGATTAAATTCGCTGCACCCAACTTTACAACTAGAGCGAGGCAGATTGTAAAAAGAACCTTATCGGGAGTAACTGTCACTAGAAATGATATTTCATAAAACACAGCTGCGTTATCGAGCGAAGAAAAACAGGGAGACAATTTCAGATAAAAGCCCACTCGAGGCTCTCGGACAAGGAATAATAATAAATAAATTAGCCGTTTTTATCGCAGCTTCGTTTGTTTTAATCCACTTTTTTAAAGACGCGTAAAAATAACAGATAAGGGCGTTTGTGAAAGCAAACACACTCCGTTGCGGGAAAAAAAGAAGAAATCGAACGTTTCGCTTTAAATGGCCGTGAAGGGTTGGGATGGTTATATGTAAACTAATTTCGAATGTTTTCTTTTGGTGTTTTCTAGGAATGTCATTTTTATTTTTTAAATATTTTTGCTAGATATCAATGTAAATATTTGCCTTTAATTATTTCCAAATTCCAAACACGAGGTTATATTTTCAGAAGGAAATTTCTTCTACTACTGTTTTGTTACTAACTTATAGAAAATAAAGGCAGAATTGTAATAGCAAACAATATTGATTTCATCCATGCTCTTATCAATTTTGTTAACTTTAACACATTGTATCCGGGACACGTATTAGATACTTGAGCGCGGGTCACGTACTAGTACGGGTTAGTGTAAAACATGGTTTGTTTGTGGGTACAAAAATAACGGTATATACAGGAAAACGAAGCCGAATGTTCTTGTCTTTCATTTTTTTATAATGTAAAAATGTTTATATATAACATAACTCGTAAAAATTAAAACTATATATTTCTATTTCTATTTGATTTTTCATATTTACGATACTATTATATATTTATCCTCTAAAATATATATTTTTTTGTTTACAAAAATATTATGGTTGTTATTTATATATATATATATATATATATATATATATATATATATATATATATAATGTATATATATATATATATATATATATATATATATATATATATATATATGTGTGTGTGTGTGTGTGTGTGTGTGTGTTTATATATTTCAAAATAAAATACGAAAAGTTGGTTGGAAAATTAAATAATTTTCGATCTAATGAAATTTAACTGAATAACTAAATGGACGCGCAAAACGCCCGCTACTGGTACAATTCAGCTGCGAAATGCACCCGCACACAATGTGTTAAGTACATGCAAAAACTGTAACTGCTTGCAAAAAAAAAGTTAAATTTTGAAGCTTCCTAACAGAATCCTAACAAAAATAGGTTTAGTTTTTTTTATTATTATTTTTTTTAAGAACTACAGTATATTTTTTTATAACACGAGGGTTAATGAGAGTGGGACCTACTGCTTAAAGCCAATTCCGAACAGCTACGAATATCTATGTCCCAGAGAGAGCAGATTTCAGCTGTATAAATGTTCCTTAAGTTATGGGTCAGGAACCTTATATTATATATATATATATATATATATATATATATACTAATTACACATTATATAGAAAGTCATGTGTACGTGTTTAATAATCTATACACATAGTTATGTGTATATTATGTATGTCTATTTTTATAAATATGTATGTGTATAAGCATATATAATATATATACCTATAATATATATATATGTATTTATCCCTCTTTCTGTATATATATATATATATATATATATATATATATATATATATATAATCCCTCTCTCTCTGAATATATATAAATAAATATATATGTATATTTATATACGTATACGTACATACATATGTTCGCATTTCACAAAGCAAGCATTGCTTCAATTCTAAAAATCCATCTAGAGATCCATCTCCTAGATTAAGAAATTTTCCGCTAACTAACTAATAGCTCACGATCAATGGTTTAACGATCTCTGCTTTAAAGAGATGAAATAGGATTTGAATGATAAAAGAGAAGCAAAATGCTTTTGCCTTAGTGAATACAAAATCTCCCTAAGGCACACATCTAGTTATAAAAGGACATCCCTGAAGACTGAGTAAATCCCCTACTTGAAGGTAGATTGGACACTAGACATGCTTCCAATCATAGGTAATCCGCTAAAGACAGTCGTATCGATGTCAAGGAATGTCAATATTTTTATCTCCAAATGTGCCATCTTCTGGGGCTGGCAGTAAACTATGAGGCGGTACAATAATTCTCCGAAAGACGCTTGCGATAGGAAAACCACCATCTTTAAATTTAGTTCTCATCGGGATTGCTTCAAGTTCTCCTATTTTACTTTAATGGATACAAAATCTCCGTAATGCCTCCACCAAGTTATAAAAAGATATTCCTGAAGACAGACAGATCCTTTGCCAGATGAGAGATGGGCCACCAAGAATACCTGTAATCATCAATGATCTTCGAAATGTAGTTGTACCAATGTCAAGTAAAGGCATTTTATAACCAAATATGCCATCTTCTTGTGATCGCCGTGAGCCGATACAGTGATTTTCCGAGATACACTTTAGACAGGAAAAGTACCATCTTTAAATTAGCTGACATCGGCATTTCTTCAAGTTCTCATATTTTGACTTAATGAATACACAATCCTTTTAAGGCACCCACCTACATATAAAAAAGACATCCCTGAAGACTGAGTAAATCCCCATCTAGAAGGTAGATGGGGAGCTAAGGATGCTTACAATCATATGCGATCCTCTAAAGACAGTCATACCGATGTCAAGGGATGTGAAAGCGTTTTATTTTCAAATGTACTATCGGGGTCGCAGTAAGCAATGAACCAGTACAATGACTCTCCGGAAGACACTTTCGGCAGGTAAAACACGAAACACGATCTTTAACGGTAGCTGTCATCAGTATTGCTTCTTGTTCTCATCTTACCTTAATGAATACAATATTCCCGTAAGGCACTCCTCCATATATAAAAAGCCATCAATGAAGACTAAGCAAATCCCCTTGGTAGATGTCAGTTGGGGCGCTACAGATAATTACAATAATCGATAATCCTTTAAAGACAGTCGTACTGATGTCAAAGGATGCCAAGACTTTTATCTCCAAATGTGCTACTAGGCTCGCAGTAAGCCAAATGTGCTACTAGGCTCGCGGTACCATGACCCTTCAACAGACATTTTAAAGCTTTAAAGGTAGCTATCATCGGCATTGCCTCAAGATTTCATATTTTGCCTTAATGGATACAAAATTCCCATAAGGACCCTGTACAGTTATAAAAATATATCCATGAAAACTGAGAAAATAACCTGGCTGATGTGAAACTAGAAATACTTACAATCATAGACAACCCTCTAAAGAAAGTCGTAATAATGTCAAGGTATTTAATCGCAAAATATGCCATCTTCTGTGGCTTGCAGTAAGCAATGAGCCACTTTCGGAAGGTAAAGCACCATCTTTGCAGGTAGCTATCATCGAATTACTTCATATTCGCATATTTTACTTTAATGAATACAAAATCCCCGTAGTTAGCAAATTTCCTGCTAGATGGCAGATGGATCACTACAGATACTTGTAATACTTGATGGTCCTCTAAAGGCAGCCGTACCAATGTCAAAGTATGTTAAGTCTATTTGTCTCGAAATCTGCCATTTTCTAGGGCTTGCAGTAAGCAATGAGTAAGTACAATGACTCTTCAAGAGACATTTTCGACAGGTAAAGCACCATCTTTAAAGGTATCTGTCATCGGCATCGCTTTAAGTTCTCATATTTTATCTTAATGAATACAAAATTCAAGTAAGGCACCACTCCATATATAAAAATACATCCCTGAAGACTAATCAAATCTCCCTGCTGGATGTCAGATGGGGTGCTACAGATACTTGTAATCATCAATGATCCTCTAAAGACAGTCGTACCAATGCCAGAGTATCTCAAGGCTGTTTAACTCGAAATCTGCCATTTCTAGGGCTCGCAGTGAGCAATGAGCAGGTGCAATAACTTTCTAATAGACACTTTCGACAGGTAAAGCACCATCTTTAAAGGTAGCTGTCATCGGCATTGCTTCAAGCTCTCATTTTTTGCCTTAATAGATAGAAAATCCCCGTAAGGCAACCATCTAGTTATGAAAAGACATCCATGAAAATTGAGCAAATACTCTTGTAGAAGTGGAACTAGATATACTTGCAATCATAGACAACCCTCTAAAGAAAGTCGTACCAATGTCAAGGTATTTTATCTCAAAATATGTCATCTTCTGTGCCTTGCAGTAAGCAATGAGCCCCTTTTCGGAAAGTAAAGCACCATCTTTGAAGGTAGCTATCATCGAATTGCTTCATATTCACATATTTTTCTTTAATGAACACAAAATCCCCGTTGTTATAAAAATACATCTCTGAAAACTGATAAAATCCCCTGCTAGATAGTAGATGGGGCACTACAGATACTTATAATACTTGATGATCCTCTAAAGATAGTCATACCGATATCAAAGGATGTCAAGGTTTTTTTTATCTCCAAATGTGCTGTCTTTTGGAGCTGACAGTAAGAAATGAGTCGATACAATGACTCTCCAAGAGACATTTTCGACAGGTAAAGCACCATCTTTAAAGATAGCTGTCATCGGCATTGCTTCAAGCTCTCATATTTTCCTTTAATAGATAGAAAATTCCCGTAAGGTACCCCCTCTAGCTATAAAAAGACATTCCTGCAAATCCCTTGCTAGATAGGGCGCTACAGATATTTAGAATAATCGATAATCATCTAAAGACAGTCTTACCGATGTCAAAGGATGTCAAGGCTTTTTATCTCCAAATGTGCAATCTTCTAGGGCTTGCAGTAAGCAATGAGCAGGTACAATGACTCTCTAACAGACACTTTCGACAGGTAAAGCAACATCTTTAAATGTAGCTGTCATCGGCATTGCTTCAAGCTCTCATATTTTGCCTTAATAGATAGAAAATCCCCGTAAGGCAACCATCTAGTTATGAAAAAAGACATCCAAGAAAATTGAGCAAATACTCTTGTAGATGTGGAATTAGATATACTTGCAATCATAGACAACCATCTAAAGAAAGTCGTACCAATGTCAAGGTATTTTATCTCAAAATATGCCATCTTCTGTGGCTTGCAGTAAGCAATGAGCCACTTTCGTAAGGTAAAGCACCATTTGGGAAGGTATCTATCATCGAATTGCTTCATATTGTTATATTTTTCTTTAATGAATACAAAATCCCCGTAGTTATAAAAATACATCTCTGAAAACTGATAAAATCCCCTGCTAGATAGTAGATGGGACACTACAGATACTTGTAATACTTGATGATCCTCTAAAGGCAGTCTTACCGATATCAAAGGATGTCAAGACTTTTTATCTCCAAATGTGCTGTCTTCTGGAGCTGACAGTACGAAATGAGTCGATACAATGACTCTCCAAGAGACATTTTCGACAGATATAGCACGATCTTTAAAGGAAGCTGTCATCGGCATTGCCTCAAGTTTTCATATTTTCCTTTAATAGATAGAAAATTCCCGTAAGGTACCCCCTCTAGCTATAAAAAGACATTCCTGCAAATCCCTTGCTAGATAGGGCGCTACAGATATTTAGAATAATCGATAATCATCTAAAGACAGTCTTACCGATGTCAAAGGATGTCAAGGCTTTTTATCTCCAAATGTGCAATCTTCTAGGGCTTGCAGTAAGCAATGAGCAGGTACAATGACTCTCTAACAGACACTTTCGACAGGTAAAGCAACATCTTTAAATGTAGCTGTCATCGGCATTTCTCCAAATTCTCATATTTTGTCTTAATGGATACAAAATCCCCGTAAGGCACTCATCTAGTTATAAAAAGAAATCAATGAAAACTAAGCAAATACCCTGGTAGAATTGGAACTAGAGATACTTGTAATCACAGACAACCCGCTAAAGAAAGTCGTACCAATGTCAAGTGATGTCAAGGTGTTTTATCTCAAAATGTGCCATCATCTGTAGCTTCCAGTAAGCAATGAGATACTTTCGGAAAAGTAAAGCACCATCTTTGAAGGTAGCTATAATCGAATTTCTTCATATTCACATATTTTATTTTAATGAATACAAAATCCCCGTAGTTATAAAAAGATATATCTGAAAACTGATAAAATCCCCTGCTAGATAGTAGATGGGACACTACAGATACTTGTAATACTTTATGATCCTCTAAAGATAGTCATACCGATATCAAAGGATGTCAAGACTTTTTATCTCCAAATGTGCTGTCTTCTGAAGCTAACAGTAAGAAATAAGTCGATACAATGACTCTCCGAGAGCCATTTTCGACAGATAAAGCACCATCTTTAAAGGAAGCTGTCATCGGCATTGCCTCAAGTTTTCATATTTTGCCTTAATATATACAAAATTCTCATAAGGTACCCCCTCTAGCTATAAAAAGACATCCCTGCAAATCCCTTGCTAGATAGACCGCTACAGATACTTACAATAATCTATAATCCTCTAAAGGCAGTGGTACCGATGGCAAAGGATGTGAAGGCTTTTTATCTCCAAATGTGCAATCTTCTAGGGTTCGCAGTAAGCAATGAAACGGTACAATGACTCTCTAACAGACACTTTCGACAGGTAAAGCACCATCTTTAAATGTAGCTGTCATCGGCATTGCTTCAAGTTCTCATATTTTGCCTTAATGCATACAAAATCCCCGTAAGGCACCCATCTAGTTATAAAAAGAGACCCATGAAAACTGAGCCAATACCCTGGTAGATTTGGAACCAGAGATACTTGCAATCATAAACAACCCACTAAAGAAAGTCGTACCAATGTCAAGTGATGTCAAGGTGTTTTATCTCAAAATGTGCCATGATCTTTAGCTTGCAGTAAGCAATGAGCCACTTTCGGAAAAGTAAAGCACTATCTTTGAAGGTAGCTATCATCGAATTGTTTCACATTCACATATTTTACTTTATTGAATACAAAATCCCCGTAGTTATAAAAAAAACATCTCTAAAGACTGAACAAATATCCAGCCAGATGGTAGATGGGGCACTAGAAATACTTGTAATACTTGATAATCCTCTAAAGGCAGTCGTACCTATGTATGTTAAAGCTGTTTATATCGAAATCTGCCATTTTCTAGGGCTCGCAGTAAGCAATGACCAGGTACAGTGACTCTTCAAGAGACATTTTCGACAGGTAAAGCACCATATTTAAAGGTATCTGTCATCGGCATCGCTTTAAGTTCTCATATTTTACCTTAATGAATACAAAATTCCCGTAAGGCACCACTCCATATATAAAAAGACATCCCTGAAGACTAATCAAATCCCCCTGCTGGATGTCAGATGGAGTGCTATAGGTACTTGTAATCATCAATGATCCTCTAAAGACAGTCGTACCGATGTCGAAGTATCTCAAGGCTGTTTATCTCGAAATCTGCCATTTCTAGGGCTAGCAGTAAGCAATGAGCAAGTACAATAACTTTCCAACAGACACTTTCGACAGGTAAAGCACCATCTTTAAAGGTGTAGCTGTCATCGTCATTGCCTCAAGTTCTCATTTTACCATAATGGATACAAAATCCCCGTAAGGCACCCATATAGTTATAAAAAGACATCCATGAAAACTGAGCAAATACCCTGGTAGATTTGGAACTAGAGATACTTGCAATCATAGACAACCCGCTAAAGAAAGTCGTACCAATGTCAAATGATGTCAAGGTGTTTTATCTCAAAATGTGTCATCATCTGTAGCTTGCAGTAAGCAATGAGCCACTTTCGGAAAAGTAAAGCACCATCTTTGAAGGTAGCTATAATCGAATTGCTTCATATTCACATATTTTACTTTAATGAATACAAAATCCCCGTAGTTATAAAAAGACATCTCTGAAGACTGAGCAAATCTCCTGATAGATGGCAGATGGAGCACTACAGATACTTGTAATACTTGATGATCCTCTAAAGGCAGTCGTCCCGATGTCAAAGTATCTTAAGGCTGTTTATCTCAAAATCTGCCATTTTCTAGGGCTCGCAGTAAGCAATGACCAGGAACAATGACTCTTCAAGAGATATTTTCGACAGGTAAAGCACCATCTTTAAGGGTATCTGTTACCGGCATAGCTTTAAGTTCTCATATTTTACCTTAATGAATACAAAATTCCCGTAAGGCACCACTACATATATAAAAAGACATTCTTGAAGACTAATCAAATCCCAGTTCTGGATGTCAGATGGGGTGCTACAGGTACTTGTAATCATCAATGATCCTCTAAAGACAGTCATACCGATGTCAAAGTATCTCAAGGCTGTTTATCTCGAAATCTGCCATTTCTAGGGCTCGCAGTAAGCAATGAGCAGGTACAATGACTTTCCAACAGACACTTTCGACAGGTAAAGCACCATCTTTAAATGTAGCTGTCATCGTCATTGCTTCATGTTCTCATATTTTGCCTTAATGCATACAAAATCCCCGTAAGGCACCCATCTAGTTATAAAAAGAGATCCATGAAAACAGAGCAAATACCCTGGTAGATGTGGAACTAGAGATACTTGTAATCACAGTCAACCCGCTAAAGAAAGTCGTACCAATGTCAAGAGATGTCAAAGTATTTTATCTCAAAATGTGCCATCATCTGGGGTTTGCAGTAAGCAATGAGCCGGTACAACGACTCTCCGAAAGACACTTTCGACAGGAAAACCACCATCTTTAAAAGTAGCTGTCATCGTCTAACCGTCCTTAATCCATCTCGTGTTAAAAAAGAGCCATCATAACATAACCTCTGACCATCGCGAGGAAGACCTTTTTATTTTCGCAACCTTGGCCCTGTTCGCCAATGGGGCGAACAGGGGGGAGGGGGGAGGTCAGAAGGAGACATAAGATCTCGGATCGCCTTTCACCTTGCGGCATAACATACATTCCTGTCACCTCCCGGACTCTTCGACATCCTTAACTGTCGACTGCGCTATCGGAGAAGAAAGATTGGAATTGGAACGTGCGGGGAACGCCCGTTGATGGACCAAAAAGTATGGGTAGGGGGAGAGGTAAAAATATCATTACTAGGTGAAAATTTGTGGGTGCGGTTTAACAAGGGCAGACTGGGACCCGGAGACGATAACAAACGGCGTATGTTTTCATCTGTAGATTACATCTTGCACATAATGAATATACACACACAATATATATATATATATATATATATTTATATATATATATATTATATTATGACAAGACATACATACATACATATGTATATACATATATACACATATATATATATATATATATATATATATATATATATACATACATATATATACATACATTTATATACATATATATTTATACATGTATATACATACATGTATATACATGTATATACATACATGTATATACATATATATATATATATACATATATATATATATATATAATATATATACATATATGATATATTACATACATATATATATACATATATATATATATACATATATATATATATATATATATATATATATTTATATATATATATATATATATATTATATATATACATATACATACATATACATATATATACATATATATACATATATATACATATATATATACATATATATATATATATATATATACATATATATAGATAGATAAATAGATAGATATATAGATAGATAGATAGCTATGTATGTATGTAATATACAATATGTATTATATATGTAACGTGTATATATATATACACACACACACACACACACACATATATATATATATATATATATATATATATATATATACAGGGTGTCTATAAAAGAACTCCGGGGTTTTGAGGCAAAATATTTTAATGAAATAAAAAACATACATACATGTTTTATACATGACTGGCAAGCTTACATTTTCAAGTTTTTTTTAACACTTAGTAAAGTTCTATATGAGCTCCGTTGGTGGCACGGCAGACGTCTAAACGGTATTCTACCTCTTCCCATGTCCTGGCGAGCATGTCTGGGGGGACGGTTGCCACACCATTGACGAATGGTTTTGTCAGAAGGCGGGTTAACACCATAGTTACGTTGAAAGTTTCTTTGTACAGTAACTACAGACTTCGTTTCTATGACCCAAATAACACATTGAGCCTTTTCTTGTGGAGTCGCCATCATTTCAAATTTCGCGATGTTATTTCAAGGTCAACGCCCTGAAGCGCCATCAACAGTTGATATAAACATTCCCAATTGGTATGAGTAAAACTTTTTGAGCTACTCTTTTCAGAGAAATTGACTAAATTTTGCTATCTTTTATAGTTAGTGAGATATGAATTTTTAAAAGGAGTTCTTTTATAGACATGTATATATATATATATAAGTGCAAGAACACTTCCGGGAGGTCAACACCAAAAAGGCATGATACTTATCCGTTTCTTTTGTCTTTTAGGTAAATCACAATCATCTTTCTCAAGAAAAAAAATTTCTTCTTCCCACGTAAAAACAATTAGAATTGTCCTATGTCATCTTAATCACACAAGTGAATCCTTTTTCTTTTTTAGATTACAGAATAACCGTAATGTACTTTATAAACTTCATGATATTCTCTTCAATAAAACAAAAGACCACATATTTCATGTCTACTGGGGGAAAAAGCACAAAATAACTTTTCACAAAGTGCAGAGGCAGCCAGACATGTTCTTACTCTCGGCTTACCTTGCGTGGAACAAAAAAAGGTGAATTAATCGAAAAAACAAAGAACCATCTGTGTGAAACGCCCCCCTTGTCGTATATGCGGCAAGGCAACGCCTATTCATTTCGGAATCTGGTGCCGAGATTATTTAGATGGACAGGGGTCATTTGTCAAGGCGTAACTCTGTGGACTCCTACACAAGGGTTTTAATCCAGACTCAGGGTCGAGTTGCCTTTTTGCACTTCTTGCTGTTTCTAAGGCAAAATTGCCTTTTTTTGTTTGCGATAATAGAGGTCTGTTTCCATACACCTTACTTGGGTCTTCTATAAGATAGTCCTCTATGGCCAGCTCTGATTGTAGTATGTTAAAAACTTCCATTAAGTTCTATCATTTGGCTAAAGCATGAAACTTGCGTTGGAAGTGTTGCGTAGGCTCTGTTTAACGTGATCAGTTTGGGATACCGTGAATTGATAACAATAACCGATTGATAACAATAAACGATATATAAATTTAGATAAATTTACCCCATCCCCTTTATTTCACACTTACTACATTTCAAAATAAAATGAAAAAACTCACCTTATATTTATGTACTGTATATTATCCTTTTACCCTCTAAGCGGTTCAGACGTATAATTCTGCCAAACCAATGAAGTCTTAAAAACGTACAATTTTCGACCTCCAAAAACGCTTCAAAAATGGATGTAATGTATATTTTTGCTTTAGTGCTTTCCCCCATGGAATTTTGCGGTAGGAGAATCAGGTCGATTGTTTAGGAACTGCACCCCTCTTTGACATTTATTGAGGGATGTACCCCAACCCCATGAGGAATAAAGACGCTGATAGCTTTTCATGGCTCTGTAAATCTCAATTTCGAAGTATTTCTCTCGCGGTAACAGATGTATCTCTAATTGCACCACTTAAATAGCTTGGATGACTTTCGTAAAAAATATAAGTCTTCCAAAGAATATTTTTATTTTTAATTTTAGAATCCATTATT
>CM063497.1:44633230-44634679 GCA_032207245.1 Pardosa pseudoannulata
AACCATCTCATGTAATCATTTCTTATTTTAAATTATTTAAATATCGTCTGCATTATTTTCTTACGTTTTATCACTGAACTTAGATATGGCGTAATTAATTTTCTTTCATATTTGGCTTAAATAATAGATTAGGTACATATGTGATAATTTTAAATTGAATCATCGATTATTTTTTGTTGCAAGATAATTCTCAGCCAAAAAACAAACCATTTTTTTACCTGCCTCATAGGGTACTTTACAATTCTGGAAAATTAAAAAAAATTACTGATACCTTCATATGACGGGCTATATGCTAGTATATCAATAAAAAGCTTTATCTACTAGTTCCGTACTATTACAAGGTAATAGCAATTTATTAGATTTCTCTATAAGTTGTTCCTAATCTTTACCAACTAGCATATAGACCGTCATGTGACGGGATCAGTAAAATTTTTATTTTCCTGAATTGTAAAGTAACCTATGAGGCAGGTAAATAAATGGTTTGATTTTTGGCTGAGAATTATCATTCTAGAAAAATAAACGATTAAAATTATCACTTATGTACCTAATCTATTATTTAAGAGAAATATTAAAAAAAATTATTTACGTAATATCTAAGTTTAGGGATAAAACGTATGGAATTAATGCAGAAGATATTTAAATAATCTAAAATAAATGATTAAATGAGATAGTTAAAGGAATGACGTCATAATTCTAGAAAAAATTGTTATTTTTACCTATTTATTATGTGATAAATTGATAAATTTAATAGCCTGCTCCTAAAATAGGGCTTGATATAATGGCATTAAATGCTCGAAAAGGGGGACGAGGTGAATTTCGAACGTTTTAAATATGACAGTATTTTTCGCTGTGATACGACGCTTATTCATACCAATTTATTTTAGAATCGGATCTATAGTTTAGGAAAAAATAAACTTTACTCGCTTTGAATTTTGCTAACCCTAACTCATCAAAAATCCAATATGGATGCTCTATCCATACCACGTCCAACCGCTTCATAAATTCGAAGACAGATAACTTAGGCTATTATTACATTACGAGAAGAAAGTTTAAGTCATAAAAAGTTGAAAAAATAATAAACATTTATTTTAAAAATAATAAAACAATTTTGAAAAACAACTTTAGGAATAAGAATTTAAAAGAAAAAGCAGAAAATATTAAATTAATTAGACATTTAGAAAAATTTGGCTGAGTCGGGGACAGAACCGTCAACCCGAGAAGTACGACGTTTATATGGTGAGACCCTCTACCGAACGTGCTAGGCCTATACACAATGAAGGAACTAATTAGAGTATATGAGGGTCGAGTAAACACAGTCCAGTTTAAATATTACGCTCCACCCTCGCTGATCCCTCTTATTCTATACTAAATCCATATCAAGAATGAATGCTTAACTAAAAATTAATTAGACTGTGCCGTTTTGAATTTTACTTGCAAAGTTATTTTTGT
>CM063497.1:44634779-44647279 GCA_032207245.1 Pardosa pseudoannulata
CTCGCAAATGTCCTCTTCCAAAACTTCCTCACGCCCTTCAATTCCATTGATGATCTCAAGAAGTTCCCTGTAGGTTTGTTTTCCGTCTGCTTGGATTTACCCTGTCTCCTCTTTTCAATAATTATTTCATTGAATGATTTACGAATTGTAGCTGGATTCACTAATTGCCATGCCTCGGCAATCATGTTGTGGGAAGAAGAGCCTGTAACACGGACAACGAACTAAAATGTGTATAATTTTTTCCTGAGCTCATTTTCGAAAGGAGAAAAAAAATTAGACATCGTTATTGACTCGGTTAACCGAGAAACCTCGGTTAATCGAGGTTCTACTGTATTGACAGTGATTTTTTAGCGGTATATATATGAATGATGACCAAAATTCAGCGAAACAATTGCAAACCTTTAATTTTCCAGAATTGCGAAGTAGCCTGAGATAATTAAAAAAATGGTTTGTTTTTCGGCTGAGAATTATCTGGTACAAACTCAATAATTTGTTTATCTTCATACTCCTCTAAAGTCTCCCGATACTGTGAATGCAATTTAGAATCACGTATAATTCATTTAAAAAGATGGTTGACTACCGCGGAATGTAATTGTTTCAAAGATGTGGGAAAATCTTCCGAAGTTTGCGAAAGTTCAACAGCGATACTCACAAAAAGATGTGAAACAGAGAGGGGTACAGTTAAATCCCAAATAGCGATCGAGTTAGATCAGTGATACAGCGATCAGCGATGGAGCTGTTTGTATGCCCCCTGTATTTCATTGATGTACATTGATGTATGTACGTTGATTGAATCAAAGAATTCTTTGAGATTGAAAATCCCGAATAAAAGTCATTCCGGTTCACTTCTAAAAAACTGTGTTCCAAACATAAAATATGAAAGCGATCAAAATAAACATGAACCATCCCCAAGTATTGGAACGACACTATGGGGAACGATTTTCTTCTTTATATTTAGTAAATATTGTTGTATTTTACAATTATTTTGACTAAAAATCATTCGTTTTAAACTTTACTTTGAATTTTGCTAACCTAAGAACCTAATATGGATGCCTGTATCTATTGCAGGTCCAACCGCTTTATAAATTCGAGGACAGACGGAAAGATGACTTAGGCTATTATTATATAAGGGATGATATTTTTAAATTTTTTTCATTTATATTTGCGACCATAATTTTTCGCTCTCCAACAACCAGCATCTCGTGTACCAGTAATGGTACATACACCACAGGTTGGGAAACTCTGAACTACCAGCCCAATTTCCGAATAGCGATATTTTTATAGATTTATTCAACTATAATACTTCCTGCACAACGATTCGCGATTATAATTTTTCGCTCACTACCAACCAGCATCTCGTGTACCAATAATGGTACACACACCACAGGTTGGGAAACTCTGAACTACCAGCCCAATTTCCGAATAGCGATATTTTTATAGATTTATTCAGCTATAATATTGTCGTCACAACGAATTCATCAAGGTTGCGATCGCAAACCAAGGACCACATGTGCAGACGATTAAAATCGCAATTTAAATCTTCTTTTTTTATCGCGAGTGGTTTCATTTAAACAAGAAAAAGACCTTTAAAAACAACGAGCGTAAAAAATGATTGAAACTGAAAGAGAGATTAAATTCGCTGCACCCAACTTTACAACTAGAGCGAGGCAGATTGTAAAAAAGAACCTTATCGGGAGTAACTGTCACTAGAAATGATATTTCATAAAACACAGCTGCGTTATCGAGCGAAGAAAAACAGGGAGACAATTTCAGATAAAAGCCCACTCGAGGCTCTCGGACAAGGAATAATAATAAATAAATTAGCCGTTTTTATCGCAGCTTCGTTTGTTTTAATCCACTTTTTTAAAGACGCGTAAAAATAACAGATAAGGGCGTTTGTGGAAACAAACACACTCCGTTGCGGGAAAAAAAAAAAAAAAGAAATCGAACGTTTCGCTTTAAATGGCCGTGAAGGGTTGGGATGGTTATATGTAAACTAATTTCGAATGTTTTCTTTTGGTGTTTTCTAGGAATGTCATTTTTATTTTTCAAATATTTTTGCTAGATATCAATGTAAATATTTGCTTTTAATTATTTCCAAATTCCAAACACGAGGTTATATTTTCAGAAGGAAATTTCTTTTACTACTGTTTTATTACTAACTTATAGATAGTAAAGGCAGAATTGTAATAGCAAACAATATTAATTTCATCCATGCTCTTATCAATTTTGTTAATTTTAACACATTTTATCCGGTACACGTACTAGTACGTTTTCTGACGATTGATACTTGAGCGTGGAATACGTACTAGTATGTTTTCTGACGATTGATACTTGAACGTGGGTCACGTAATAGTACGGGTTATTGTAACAACGTGGTTTGTTTGTGGGTACAAAAATAACGATATATACATGAAAATGAAGCCGAATGTTCTTGTCTTTCATTTTTTTATAATGTAAAAATGCTTATATATGACATAATTCGAAAACATTAAAACTATATACTACTATTTCTATTTGATTTTTCATATTTACGATACTATTATAAATTTATCCTCTCAACTATATATTTTGTGTTTACAAAAATCTTATGGTTGTTATTTATATATTTCTATATATATGTGTTTATATATATCAATATAAAATACGAAAAGTTGGTTAAAAAATGAAAAAAATTTCGATCTAATGAGATTTAACTGAATAACTAAATTTACCCGCAAAACGCCCGCTTCTGGTACAATTCCGCTGCGAAATGCACCCGCACACAATGTGTTAAGTGTTAAAAACTGTAACTGCATGCAAAAAAAGTTAAATTTTGAAGCTTTAAATATTAACCATCCTAAGAAAATGGGTTTCGTTTTGAGAGCTACAGTATATTTTGTACAAAACGAGGGTTAATGAGAGTGGGACCTACTGCTTAAAGACAATTCCGAACAGATACGAACATCTATGTCACAGAGAGAGCAGATTTCAGCTGTATAATTGTTCCTTAAATTATGGGTCTGGAACCTTTTATTTATATATGTATAATATATATATATATATATATATATATATATATATATATATATATATTAATATTATGTGTGTGTGTCTGAATGAGACATGTATTTATATATACGTATAATATACGTTTTTCACTCTCTTAATATATATATATATATATATATATATATATATATATATATATATATATATATATATATATATACACATATATATATATATATATATATATATATATATATATATATATATATATATATATATACATATATATTACATATATATATATATATATATATATATATATATATATATATATACATATATATATATATAAATATATATATATATATACATATACATATATATATATATATATTAATATAATATATATTACATATATATAACTATATATATATATACATATATATATATATATATATATATTATATATATATAATATAAAAATATATATATATATATATCTACATCTATATATATATATATATAACATATATATATAGATATATATTATATATATATACATATATATATATATATATATATATATATAATATATATATATTTATTATAATATATTTTACATATATAGAATATATATATATATATATATATATATATATACACTTACTACACATTATATATAGAGAGTCGTGTATATGTGTTTAATATATATATATATATACACATATAGTTATGTGTATATTATGTATGTATGTTTATAAATATATATGTGTATAAGCATATATAATATATATACCTATAATATACATATATATATACATGTATACACATATATATATATATATATATATATATATATATATATATATATATATCCCTTTCTCTCTGTATATATATACATATATATATATATGTATGTTTATGTATATACGCATACATACATATATTCGTATTTCACAAAGCAAGCATTGCTTCAATTCTAAAAATCCATCTAGAGATCCATCTCCTAGATTAAGAAATTTTCCCGCTAACTAACTAATAGCTCACGATCAATGTTTTAGCGATGTCTGCTTTAAAGAGATGAAATAGGATTTAAAAGATAAAAGGGAAACTTAATGGTTTTGCCTTAGTGAATACAAAATCTCTTTAAGGAACCCATCTAGTTATAAAATATATACCTAAATACTGAACAAATACCCTGCTACAACGTAGATAGGACACTAGAAATATTTGCAATCATAGACAATCCGCTGAAGACAGTCGTATCGAAGTCAAGGAATGCCAAGGCTTTTTATCTCCAAATGTGCCATCTTCTGGGGCTGCCAGTAAACTATGAGCCGGTACAATAATTCTCCGAAAGATGCTTGCGATAGGAAAACCACCATCTTTAAATTTAGTTCTTATCGGTATTGCTTCAAGCTCTCCTATTTTACCTTAATGGATACAAAATCCCTGTAATGCATCCACCAAGTTATAAAAAGATATTTCTGAAGACGGACAGATCCTTTGCCAGATGGGAGATGGTCCACCAAGAATACTTGTAATCATCAATAATCCTCGAAAGATAGTTGTACCGATGTCTAGTAAATGCTTTTTATATCCAAATATGCCATGTTCTTGTGATCGCCGTGAGCCGATACAGTGACTTTCCGAGATACACTTTAGACAGGAAGAGTACCATCTTTAAATTAGCTGACATCGGTATTTCTTCAAGTTCTCATACTTTGACTTAATGAATACACAATCCCTTTAAGACACCCAGCTATATATAAAAAGACCATCCCTGAAGACTGAGTAAATCCCCATCTAGAAAGTAGATGGAGAGCTAAGGATGCTTACAATCATATACGATCCTCTAAAGACAGTCATACCGATGTCAAGGGATGTGAAACTTTTTATTTTCAAATGTACTATCGGGGTCGAAGTAAGCAAATAAACCGGTACAATGACTCTCCGGAAGACACTTTCGGCAGGTAAAACACGATCTTTAACGGTAGCTGTTATCAGTATTGCTTCTTGTTCTCATTTTACCTTAATGAATACAATATTCCCGTAAGACACTCCTCCATATATAAAAAGCCATCAATGAAGACTAAACAAATCCCCCTGGTATATGTCAGATGGGGCGCTATAGATAATTACAATAATTGATAATCCTCTAAAAACAGTCGTACTGATGTGAAAGGATGTCAAGACTTTTATCTCCAAATAAACTACTAGGCTCGCAGTAAGCAATGAGCCGGTACCATGACTCTTCAACAGACATTTTAAAGCTTTAAAGGTAGCTGTCATCGGCATTGCCTCAATATTTCATATTTTCCCTTAATGTATACAAAATCCCCATAAGGACCCTATACAGCTATAAAAATATATCCATGAAAACTGAGCAAATAACCTGGCTGATGTGGAACTAGAGATACTTACAATCATAGACAACCCTCGAAAGAAAGCCGTACCAATGTCAAGGTATTTTATCTCAAAATATGCCATCTTCTGTGGCTTGCAGTAAGCAATGAGCCACTTTTGGAAGGTAAAGCACCATCTTTGCAGGTAACTATCATCGAATTGCTTCATATTCACATATTTTACATTAATGAATACAAAATACCCGTAGTTATAAAAATACATCCCTGAAGACTAATCAAATCTCCTGCTAGATGGCAGATGGATCACTACAGATACTTGTAATACTTGATGGTCCTCTAAAGGCAGCCGTACCAATGTCAAAGTATGTTAAGTCTATTTGTCTCGAAATCTGCCATTTTCTAGGGCTTGCAGTAAGCAATGAGTAAGTACAATGACTCTTCAAGAGACATTTTCGACAGGTAAAGCACCATCTTTAAAGGTATCTGTCATCGGCATCGCTTTAAGTTCTCATATTTTATCTTAATGAATACAAAATTCAAGTAAGGCACCACTCCATATATAAAAAGACATCCCTAAAGACTAATCAAATCCCCCTGCTGAATGTCTGATGGGGTGCTACAGGTACTTGTAATCACCAATGATCCTCTAAAGACAGTAGTACCGATGTCAAAGTATCTCAAGGCTGTTTATCTGGAAATCTGCCATTTCTAGGGCTCGCAGTGAGCAATGAGCAGGTGCAATAACTTTCTAATAGACACTTTCGACAGGTAAAGCACCATCTTTAAAGGTAGCTGTCATCGGCATTGCTTCAAGCTCTCATTTTTTGCCTTAATAGATAGAAAATCCCCGTAAGGCAACCATCTAGTTATGAAAAGACATCCATGAAAATTGAGCAAATACTCTTGTAGAAGTGGAACTAGATATACTTGCAATCATAGACAACCCTCTAAAGAAAGTCGTACCAATGTCAAGGTATTTTATCTCAAAATATGTCATCTTCTGTGCCTTGCAGTAAGCAATGAGCCCCTTTTCGGAAAGTAAAAGCACCATCTTTGAAGGTAGCTATCATCGAATTGCTTCATATTCACATATTTTTCTTTAATGAACACAAAATCCCCGTTGTTATAAAAATACATCTCTGAAGAATGAGCAAATCTCCTGATAGATGGCAGATGGGACACTACAGATACTTGTAATACTTGATGATCCTCTAAAGGCAGTCTTACCGATATCAAAGGATGTCAAGACTTTTTATCTCCAAATGTGCTGTCTTCTGGAGCTGACAGTACGAAATGAGTCGATACAATGACTCTCCAAGAGACATTTTCGACAGATATAGCACGATCTTTAAAGGAAGCTGTCATCGGCATTGCCTCAAGTTTTCATATTTTGCCTTAATGGATACAAAATTCCCGTAAGGTACCCCCTTTAGCTATAAAAAGACATCCCTGCAAATCCCTTGCTAGATAGACCGCTACAGATACTTACAAAAGACGATAATCATCTAAAGATAGTCGTACAGATGTCAAAGGATGTCAAGGCTTTTTATCTCCAAATGTGCAATCTTCTAGGGTTCGCAGAAAGCAATGAGCAGTTACAATGACCCTCTAGCAGACACTTTCGACAGGTAAAGCACCATCTTTAAATGTAGCTGTCATCGGCATTGCTTCAAGCTCTCATATTTTGCCTTAATAGATAGAAAATCCCCGTAAGGCAACCATCTAGTTATGAAAAGACATCCAAGAAAATTGAGCAAATACTCTTGTAGATGTGGAATTAGATATACTTGCAATCATAGACAACCATCTAAAGAAAGTCGTACCAATGTCAAGGTATTTTATCTCAAAATATGCCATCTTCTGTGGCTTGCAGCAAGCAATGAGCCACTTTCGTAAGGTAAAGCACCATCTGGGAAGGTATCTATCATCGAATTGCTTCATATTGTTATATTTTTCTTTAATGAATACAAAATCCCCGTAGTTATAAAAATACATCTCTGAAAACTGATAAAATCCCCTGCTAGATAGTAGATGGGGCACTACAGATACTTGTAATACTTTATGATCCTCTAAAGATAGTCATACCGATATCAAAGGATGTCAAGACTTTTTATCTCCAAATGTGCTGTCTTCTGAAGCTAACAGTAAGAAATAAGTCGATACAATGACTCTCCGAGAGCCATTTTCGACAGATAAAGCACCATCTTTAAAGGAAGCTGTCATCGGCATTGCCTCAAGTTTTCATATTTTGCCTTAATATATACAAAATTCTCATAAGGTACCCCCTCTAGCTATAAAAAGACATCCCTGCAAATCCCTTGCTAGATAGACCGCTACAGATACTTACAATAATCTATAATCCTCTAAAGGCAGTGGTACCGATGGCAAAGGATGTGAAGGCTTTTTATCTCCAAATGTGCAATCTTCTAGGGTTCGCAGTAAGCAATGAAACGGTACAATGACTCTCTAACAGACACTTTCGACAGGTAAAGCACCATCTTTAAATGTAGCTGTCATCGGCATTGCTTCAAGTTCTCATATTTTGCCTTAATGCATACAAAATCCCCGTAAGGCACCCATCTAGTTATAAAAAGAGACCCATGAAAACTGAGCCAATACCCTGGTAGATTTGGAACCAGAGATACTTGAAATCATAAACAACCCACTAAAGAAAGTCGTACCAATGTCAAGTGATGTCAAGGTGTTTTATCTCAAAATGTGCCATCATCTTTAGCTTGCAGTAAGCAATGAGCCACTTTCGGAAAAGTAAAGCACTATCTTTGAAGGTAGCTATCATCGAATTGTTTCACATTCACATATTTTACGTTATTGAATACAAAATCCCCGTAGTTATAAAAAAACATCTCTAAAGACTGAACAAATATCCAGCCAGATGGTAGATGGGGCACTAGAAATACTTTTAATACTTGATAATCCTCTAAAGGCAGTCGTACCCATGTATGTTAAGGCTGTTTATCTCGAAATCTGCCATTTTCTAGGGCTCGCAGTAAGCAATGACCAGGTACAATGACTCTTCAAGAGACATTTTCGACAGGTAAAGCACCATCTTTAAAGGTATCTGTCATCGGCATCGCTTTAAGTTCTCATATTTTACCTTAATGAATACAAAATTCCCGTAAGGCACCACTCCATATATAAAAAGACATCCCTGAAGACTAATCAAATCCCCCTGCTGGATGTCAGATGGAGTGCTATAGGTACTTGTAATCATCAATGATCCTCTAAAGACAGTCGTACCGATGTCAAAGTATCTCAAGGCTGTTTATCTCGAAATCTGCCATTTCTAGGGCTAGCAGTAAGCAATGAGCAAGTACAATAACTTTCCAACAGACACTTTCGACAGGTAAAGCACCATCTTTAAAGGTAGCTGTCATCGTCATTGCCTCAAGTTCTCATTTTACCATAATGGATACAAAATCCCCGTAAGGCACCCATATAGTTATAAAAATACATCCATGAAAACTGAGCAAATACCCTGGTAGATTTGGAACTAGAGATACTTGCAATCATAGACAACCCGCTAAAGAAAGTCGTACCAATGTCAAATGATGTCAAGGTGTTTTATCTCAAAAAGTGTCATCATCTGTAGCTTGCAGTAAGCAATGAGCCACTTTCGGAAAAGTAAAGCACCATCTTTGAAGGTAGCTATAATCGAATTTCTTCATATTCACATATTTTATTTTAATGAATACAAAATCCCCGTAGTTATAAAAAGATATATCTGAAGAATGAGCAAATCTCCTGATAGATGGCAGATGGGACACTACAGATACTTGTAATACTTGATGATCCTCTAAAGGCAGTCGTCCCGATGTCAAAGTATCTTAAGGCTGTTTATCTCGAAATCTGCCATTTTCTAGGGCTCGCAGTAAGCAATGACCAGGAACAATGACTCTTCAAGAGATATTTTCGACAGGTAAAGCACCATCTTTAAGGGTATCTGTTACCGGCATAGCTTTAAGTTCTCATATTTTACCTTAATGAATACAAAATTCCCGTAAGGCACCACTACATATATAAAAAGACATTCTTGAAGACTAATCAAATCCCAGTTCTGGATGTCAGATGGGGTGCTACAGGTACTTGTAATCATCAATGATCCTCTAAAGACAGTCATACCGATGTCAAAGTATCTCAAGGCTGTTTATCTCGAAATCTGCCATTTCTAGGGCTCGCAGTAAGCAATGAGCAGGTACAATGACTTTCCAACAGACACTTTCGACAGGTAAAGCACCATCTTTAAATGTAGCTGTCATCGGCATTGCTTCATGTTCTCATATTTTGCCTTAATGCATACAAAATCCCCGTAAGGCACCCATCTAGTTATAAAAAGAGATCCATGAAAACAGAGCAAATACCCTGGTAGATGTGGAACTAGAGATACTTGTAATCACAGTCAACCCGCTAAAGAAAGTCGTACCAATGTCAAGTGATGTCAAAGTATTTTATCTCAAAATGTGCCATCATCTGGGGTTTGCAGTAAGCAATGAGCCGGTACAACGACTCTCCGAAAGACACTTTCGACAGGAAAACCACCATCTTTAAAAGTAGCTGTCATCGTCTAACCGTCCTTAATCCATCTCGTGTTAAAAAAGAGCCATCATAACATAACCTCTGACCATCTCGTGGAAGACCTTTTTATTTTCGCAACCTTGGCCCTGTTCGCCAATGGGAAAGAGGGGGGAGGTCAGAAGGAGACATAAGATCTCGGATCGCCTTTCACCTTGCGGCATAACATACATTCCTGTCACCTCCCGGACTCTTCGACATCCTTAACTGTCGACTGCGCTATCGGAGAAGAAAGATTGGAATTGGAACGTGCGGGGAACGCCCGTTGATGGACCAAAAAGTATGGGTAGGGGGAGAGGTAAAAATATCATTACTAGGTGAAAATTTGTGGGTGCGGTTTAACAAGGGTAGACTGGGACCCGGAGACGATAACAAACGGCGTATGTTTTCATCTGTAGATTACATCTTGCACATAATGAATATACACACACACAAATATATATATATATATATATATATATATATACATATACACACACACATATATATATATATATATATATCTATATATATACATATATTTATATTATATATATATATACATTATATATACATACATGTATATAATACATGTATAAAATACATGTATATACATACATGTATATACATACATGTATATATACATACATGTATATACATACATGTTTATATACATATTGTATATATATACATATATATATATATATATATATATATATATATATATATATATATATATATATATATATACATATATATATATACATATATAATATATATATATATATATATATAAAAATATATATATATTATATATATACATATATATATAATATATATATACATATATAATTTTTATATATTTATATATATATATATAATATATAATATAAACATATATATACATATAATATTACATTTATACATATATATATATATATATATATATATATATATATATAATATAATAATATATAATATATATACATATATATATACATATATATATTGATAGATAGATAGATAGATAGATAGATAGCTATGTATGTATGTATGTATACAATGTGTATACGTGTATGTATATATGTATACGTGTATATATGCATGAATACACACACACACACACACACATATATATATATATATATATATATATATATATATATATATATATATATATATATATATATATATATATATAAAGTGCAAGAACACTTCCGGGAGGTCAACACCAAAAAGGCATGATACTTATCCGTTTCTTTTGTCTTTTAGGTAAATCACAATCATCTTTCTCAAGAAGAAAATTTCTTCTTCCCACGTAAAAACAATTAGAATTGTCCTATGTCATCTTAATCACACAAGCGAATCCTTTTTCTTTTTTAGATTACAGAATAACCGTAATGTACTTTATAAACTTCATGATATTCTCTTCAATAAAACAAAAGACCACATATTTCATGTCTACTGGGGGAAAAAGCACAAAATAACTTTTCACAAAGTGCAGAGGCAGCCAGACATGTTCTTACTCTCGGCTTACCTTGCGTGGAACAAAAAAAGGTGAATTAATCGAAAAAACAAAGAACCATCTGTGTGAAACGCCCCCCTTGTCGTATATGCGGCAAGGCAACGCCTATTCATTTCGGAGTCTGGTGCCGAGATTATTTAGATGGACAGGGGTCATTTGTCAAGGCGTAACTCTGTGGACTCCTACACAAGGGTTTTAATCTAGACTCAGGGTCGAGTTGCCTTTTTGCACTTCTTGCTGTTTCTAAGGCAAAATTGCCTTTTTTTGTTTGCGATAATAGAGGTCTGTTTCCATACACCTTACTTGGGTCTTCTACAAGATAGTCCTCTATGGCCTGATTGTAGTGTGTTAAAAATTTCCATTAAGTTCTATCATTTGGCTAACGCATGAAACTTGCGTTGGAAGTGTTGCGTTGGCTCCGCTTAATGTGATCAGTTTGGGATACCGTGAATTGATAACAATAACCGATCTATAACAATAAACGATATATAAATTTAGATAAATTTACCCCATCCCCTTTATTTCACACTTACTACATTTCAAAATAAAATGAAAAAACTCACCTTATATTTATGTACTGTATATTATCCTTTAACCCTCTAAGCGGTTCAGACGTATAATTCTGCCAAACCAATGAAGTCTTAAAAACGTACAATTTTAGACCTCCAAAAACGCTTCAAAAATGGATGTAATGTATATTTTTGCTTTAGTGCTTTCCCCCATGGAATTTTGCGGTAGGAGAATCAGGTCGATTGTTTAGGAACTGCACCCCTCTTTGACATTTATTAAGGGATGCACCCCAACCCCATGAGGAATAAAGACGCTGATAGCTTTTCATGGCTCTGTAAATCTCAATTTCGAAGTATTTCTCTCGCGGTAACAGATGTATCTCTAATTGCACCACTTAAATAGCTTGGATGACTTTCGTAAAAAATATAAATAAGTCTTCCAAAGAATATTTTTATTTTTAATTTTAGAATCCATTATTTCTTATGGGATGATCTTCGAGACTCGACGATCTTTATGTGTTAAAAATTAGCAATCTATAA
>CM063497.1:44657279-44677279 GCA_032207245.1 Pardosa pseudoannulata
CTATCAAATCAACTTTCTCCTGTAAATAACCTTGAATTTCAAGATAAAGTACCAAAAAAAAAATTTCCTTGAGAATTCTTCCAAAGATTGCATAAAACAACAAAAGTAAAATCGAAGTCATGGCGTATCGAAGAATTTTCTCAAAACTAAATCACGTTTGCATAAAATAAAAAAAAATAAGCATTAGCTACTGTGAAGTGAGAACAAAGAAAGCCAAGAAATGTGATGAAAAAACCTTGAAAATAATTGTCTACTTGGAAGGAAAAGGAAAAAAAACGTAAGTTGTAAAGATTAGATGTATCAAAAAAAGAGGAAAAAATTCTCATTACATTTCTGAATATCTCATCACTGACAAAAATACATCTTTTTTAGAATCAAAATTGATAATTTGCATAAATCTATGGTGATTCCATCTCTATTTATTTAACTTATTAGGCACGTTTATCTTTTCTTCTGCTACAATGTCATTTCCGCGAAATAGACACAATTACGTTCAATTTAACTTTAATCAACAGTTTATAACCTTCAGTAAGCTTCTTAGCAGAGTAATAAAATGTAAATTGTGTTGCCAAAATTTCAAAGAGAAATATCTTTTGATTATATTCATGGTCTCAATTCAGGGGTCAGTAAGCAAACGATAACGAAATGTAAATAAACATTAATAGAACTAATCGTATTGTGTTGAATATTTATAATGCTCCACCCACCAAAAGATTGTTATTTGAAAATGGGTTTTGTTTGTATAAGAAATTTTCGTCTGCTCTGAGTTTGCATTCGTAATTTGAAATTTTCACCCACTAAACGCGGTTTGGTACCTGATGTTCCACAGCAGTTTTTGTACATCTTGACATTTAAAAACAAACCTCTGAGTTTATCGAACTTGTAAAAACTTTATTTATAAAGAAGAACTTTCTAGTATGGTAAATTTTTTAAAAATGTTATACTTCCAGGACTAATTTCTACATTATGTTGTCTTAATAATTTGTAAAAAAATTCATTCTGAAAGGAGCAGAACTTTTTATTTAATGATGAATTGAAAGTAAAATGTTATAATGAAGATTTTATATCTGGATGTATGCTCCTTTAACTTGTAAGAATTTTATTCTGAACGAAGCAGAAGTTTTTAGTTTATGGTAATTTGAAAAAATGTTATACTTCCAGAAATAATATCTACATTATGTTGTCTTAATAACTTGTAAAAAAAATTCATTCTGAAAGGAGAAGAACATTTTATTTAATGATGAATTGAAAAAAAAAAGTTATAATGGAGATTTTAAATCTGGATGTATGTTTCTTTAGCTTGTTAAAACTTTATTCTGAACGAAGCATAACGTTTTAGTTTGATAAATTTAAAAAAAAAATATTTATATCTACATTATGTTGTCTTAATAACTTGTAAAAAATTCATTTTGAAAGGAACAGAACTTTTTATTTAATGATGAATTGAAAAAAAAAATGTTATTAAGATCTTAGATCAGGATGTATGTTCCTTTAATTTGTAAGAATTTTATTCTGAAAGAAGCAAAACTTTACTTTCAGAACTTTTTCATTAATGAAAACTTACATTAATATTTATTAATGAAACATTAATTAAATTAATGAAAACATATTTAATATTTTTATCGTGATTCAAGCTACAGAGGGTATGTAAAATCATTGGAGAGCGCCAAGATGTAAGGCTAGAAACCAATACTTTAGGAGCTAGTCCATGTAGCATCTATACAGAGCTAACTATTGATTTCAAAGCTAAGCAAGTTCTCACCAATATTTCCTGTCTGGCAAGCGATAACTGATGTGAAAATCCATGCAATGTATATATTGCAGATATGAACAATGACTTGCGAGGAATTCACGACAGTACAGTTCCGCAGAAGGAATGCTGGATCACGAAGTCAACATTTTTGTAGTTGCAAAGTCAGCAAGTTCCTTTCGCTTTATTGCATTTTCAGCAAAGCTTAACAGAAGTCATGTAAGAAGACTTTAATGCAGATTCCCGCGTTTAATTAATAATGGTGATCGACTGAGTTATTTATCGTCCTGTACAGTTCAAACTGCGGATGTAATGCATCTTGTTTATTATTAATCAATTAACACACTGTATGCCGGTACATTTCGCAGCGGAATTGTACCGGGAGCGGGCGTTTTGTTCTTTATTTTAATTATTCAGTTAAATCTCAATAAATAGAAAATTATTTCATTTTCAACCCACTTTTCGTATTGAATATTGAAATATGTAAACAAATATATAAATAGAAATATATAAATAACAACCATAAGATTTTTGTAAACAAAAACTATATTTTTATTGGATAAATTTATAGTAGTATCGTAAATATGAAAAATCAAGGAGAAATAGTAGCATATAGTTTTAATATTTTCGAATTGTGTTATATAAAAACATTTTTACGTTATAAAAAATTAAAAGGGCAATCATAAAACTAATAATGTAAAAATTCATTTTTATTTGTCCCAATTTTTCCATAATCTATGTAACAGACAAGAACATTCGGCTCCGTTTTCCTGTATATACCCCTATTTTTCAACTCCTCTTCTTAGCCCACTCTCCTGTTTCTAATCATGGATCTTGTTGGTGCTTCAACCACATTTGGCGAAATTGGCGTGCTTGCAGCTTGCGTGCGTGGCGTTTGAAATCTGGCGAGGGGATCGTAACTCAACAAATTGATACATAAACAAAAACAACATTTTGAGGAAAAATTTTTACAAAAATTGAATATTTAAAATCTAATTGAATTAACAAAGAAAACACAAAGGAAACACATAACATTCATACTAAATAGACTGAAACATTCACTTAATCACAAATTAAATTAACTGAGTGTGATTTTCATCACAAATTTGTGATTTAGTGTAAATTGTAAAATTAATTTAAACTGTATTTTGTATATTAGAAACTGTATTTTGAGTGGAGGTTGAAAAGGAGTTGTAAAATTGAAAATTTTTTTTCAAATCTGTTATTGTACCCACAACCAAACCATGTTGTTATACTAAGCCCGTACTAGTACGTGTCCTGAGGTCAAGTATCAATCGCCAGAAAACGTACTACAGTGGCCTCTCCTTAACCCCTTCCGATACGATTTAATAATGAAAAATTGTGCATGAAGTAACCATTTATTTTTTCTTTAAAAAACTTGTTTCATTTTACAATTCTTACATATTCCTAATTAAAATCCACTTTTTACATAGAGTTAAATAATATCATAAACAGTAAAATTAAGAAAATATCAAAGCAAAACATTAATAAGGTATACAGATAATAGTCTTCAAGCTAGTGGTACTTTTCAAACAAAGTGCAAAGGAATACTGAATTGTTTACACCGCTAGGGAGTCTCACTTCTAATTTGATTCTTGTAACACACACGGCATTTCTTAGTAGGTTTTCTTTCATTCTGACTCATCAATTTGGCAGTGAATTGTACCAAGAAATTCTAAATAAACAATATGTAATAGTGACCTGGTATTTCCACAAGTAACAAAAGTCTTGCTAAATTCAGTATACTAGAAATTATAAACTAAATTAATTATCATATTTATCAGTAACTTTAGTCGCATGACGAGTGTAGCTCGTCATTGTGCGGTATGGAATGAAAAACCAATGACGAGCTAGACTCGTCATTTTACCGGAAGGGGTTAATGTGATCGGGGTTAATGCTATCAATCGCTTATTGTTATCTAAATCACCAGGTCCCCATTTTCTATATTCACTTGAATGTTACAATTATAGCTTTATGTGATCGTTACATCGGTTAATGTTATCAATTTTCGAACCTCATTTTAACTGGCAAAGGAATATTCACAATGTATTCAGAAGGAACCCATTCTTTTCTTTCCCCTCGTTCTTGTTTTAATTTCTGAGAATTCTTAGTCTTCCACCTAGGGAAAAAGGAGAGTAGAGTATTAAACGTTCCTGGAATTTTTCAGAAATACGCACATCCTACTGATGGTCAATAGTTGTCAGATAAGCAGAAGGCAACAAATTCTATTCGGAACTGAGAAGGAGCGTATTCACATTTTATGTCTTGCTCGCTTCCATGCAGCTTGTCGATATGTAAACCAGAATCCGAAATGATTCAACATTAAAACAAAAGATCGAAATTTTAAATCGTTATGACAGGTTACCACATATGAGCGCAATGCTGAAGCGCAGTTAAACATTTCTCAGCTTCTGAATTGCATTGAAAGTGTTGAAACGTGGAGTACAACACCGCTCCGATGACTTTAAAAAAAACATTATGACTACGAACGATTTATCTATGAGCTTCTTACAAAAAATTGTAGACAATCAACAATGGATCAATTATTTTTATTATGTAAACAATTCTTGTGTCTTAAAGGATAATATACAGTACATAAACAGAAGGTGAGTTTTTCCATTTAATTTTGAAATGTAGTACGTGTGAATTCTAAAGGGGAAAGGGAAAATTTATCTAATTTTATTTATCGTTTATTGTTATCAATCGGTTGTTGTTATAAAAATGACGGTGTCCCAAACTAACCACATTAAGCGGAGCCCACCGTAGTACGTGTTCTGCGCTCAAGCATCAATCGTCAGAAAACGTACTATAGTCCATGTAAAATTTATTGGCGCTTCAAGGTCACACTTTCTCGTTCCCCAGTCATCGGTTACTATGTTAGCGACAAAGAAGCCTGTGCATTCACCCTTATTTTCAGCACTTCAGTTAAGGATTTGATTCCAATACGTTCAGGACGATTCGCTTTATTATTATAAGTCAAAATTTTCAGTTGTGCATAAATGCGTTAACTATTTACATAAAGAAAAGTTTAACGATATGTATAAAATGGTTATAATAAATCACAGATGTTTTTGTAAAAGAAATTTTCACTTTCTAAAAATGTGTCAACAGACCATAAATCTTTAAAATACGTAATAAAAATTATACAAAATATTGTTATTGCATTAAGACCTCTTTCAATTCTTGTAAAATCATAAAATAATTAATACAGTACAATTTTGGAATAGAAACTTTACTATGGTCCACATAACTTCATAATATACTTATTAACATACAACATAAATTTAAGGAATTTCAGAACTACATTCTCTTAAATAAATTAGTTATTAAGAAATACTTTTGATATTTAAATTAAAAGAATCATACAAATATAAAGAAAAATAGTGAGAAATTATAATTAATTACTCATTAAAATTAGCGAACTTATGAACTTAGAAACAGGTCAGAAATTACTCATAAAATTTTGTGTAAAGTATTAAGTATTCTTCAAAGTGTATTCTAAATAAACATAATTTCATCATGCATGGACAGCTCACACGATGCATGACACCCCTTAACACAGTAGGAAAAAAGAGTAAAGCCATTCCATACGTTACCATAGTTACAATTGGTCATTGGGGAAAAATCAGTGACCTTGAAGTACGTATTGAGTTTACACAGAGTTTTTTTTTTATAGTCGTGTCCCGCAAACAATGTGTTAAGATCTTTGTCTAAATGCATGAAGCAGGTAAATAATACCATATTAACTTCTTGATATACAAATGAAGCGAAATTTGATTCACTCTGAAATTATTTATTTCGGGTAAGGTTAAAAGTTAAATGCAATCTTAGAAACAGAACGTTTTATTTTGAAATTTGCTTTGCTATATAACATTTAATGAGGCTCAAGTATTATGTAATGGACAACAATTATCACTAAAACGGTCCAGTTTACAATTTATTTAAAAGCATTTCACAATTTTTGGATTTACAGCGTTAAAACAGGACAATGTCGGTCCGTCGTCTAGTATATGTATGTGTGTATGTATATATATATATATATATATATATATATATATATATATATGTATATATATATATATATATATATATATGTATGTGTATATTTATATGATAGTATATGTATATATATGTATGTATATAGTATATATGTGTATGTGTATAATATATATGTGTATGTATATGTGTGTATATGTGTGTATATATATGTGTATATATATGTATATATATATATATATATATATGTGTATATATATATATATGTGATATATATAAATATATTATATATATATATATATATATTATATATGTGTGTGTGTGTGTGTATTGTGTGTATAATATGTGTATATATATGTGTGTATATATATATGTATATATAATATATATGTGTATATATATATGTGTATATATATATAATTGTATATATATATGTGTGTATATATATATATATATATATTATATATATATGTGAATATATATAATGTATATATAATATATATGATATTTATATATATAATATATATATATATATATATATATATATATTTTAGTATGTGTATAATATGTGTGTATATATAATATGTGTATATATATGTACATATATTGTTTGTATATATATATATGTGTGTATATATATGTATATGTATATGTAGTATATATATGTATATTTATATATGTGTGTGTGTGTGTATGTGTGGTGACCAAAATATTTAAAATTCAACTAATATATAACAATATATATATATATTATATATAAATATTATAATATATATATATATATATATATATATATATATATATATATGTATTATATATATATATGTATGTATTATGTATGTAATATGTATATATATATTATATATATGTATATATATATATATATATATATAGTTGAATTTTAAATATTTCTGTCACTTTATTTCACAGATAATTTTAACTTTTTGTGCTACAGGTTTTAGGACAGTTCTTTAATATATATGATAGGAAACGAGGAAATGTATAAAATTTTGGATTTTGTAATTTTTGCAAAATGGAATTTTTGATTTTTAAAATACCATTAAAAGAATAGTAATGCCATTTGAATTTTTTTTAATGGATGCTACTAACAATGAAAAATGCTAGTTACGGATTTACCAATGCACACTGTACATTAAGATATTGTGTGCGAGTACATTTTGCAGCGGAATTGTACCGGGAGCGGGCGTTTCGCGCGTCAATTTAATTATTCAGTTCAATCTGAATAGATCGAAACTTTTCGTACTTTATATTAAAATATATAAACAAATATATAAATAGACAAATAAACAAATATATATATAAATGCAAATATATATATATATATATACATACATATATATATATATATATATATATATATATATATATATATATATATATATATAAATATACATATATATATAATATTTTCGCAAGGATAAATAAAAAGTTAATTTTAAATCTAAATTGATTTTTTTAATCAACCTTCCCGTTCTGTGGTTCCTCATCGACTGATGTAAAAACTAGTTTTTATTTGTCTAAATTTTTCCAGAATCTATGTAGTAGACAAGAACATTCGGCTTCGTTTACCTGTATATACCGTTATTTTTGTACCCACAAACAAACCGTATTGTTACACTAACCCGTACTAGTATGAGTGCCGCGCTCAATTATCAGTCATCAGAAAACATACTAGTACGTGTCAGGCATACAATGTGTTAAGATATTGAGGGAAACATTTTTCAATACTATATGTGCCGATAATATTCGATTGTTGAGTGAATATTCATCTAGAATCGACACGAACCCACAATATCGAAAAACAATGGAAGTGAGTCATACACACCCCCGAAATAAACTTGAAAACCCGAGCACGAATTTGTCCGATCGACGGAAAAAAAACTCCGAATAATCGCCAGGGTACGTCGGCAACCTTTTACGGCGATTCCGAATCACTTTGTTACGTTCTGAGTTCGAATTCCGAATTATATTCAAGGTGAACGCACAACAGAGCTTCTGTAGCGGGAGGTGTGCAGCCCACGAGTGTATGCCGCGTAGGTTTGGTTGGGTCCATATAACACAATTGGTTCTATTGGGGAAGGAGAGGGGAAATATATGTGATGATTAATACACAAAGAAATTGATTCTCAACCTTTAAAGTGGCATATTACCTTTTGTGAATCAAAATCTTCATCATAACAACTTATTTTCGATTAATCGTGTAGTACAATGTTCTGTTAATTTTAGAATGAATCATTAACAAGGCCTTTCCCAACGATGGTCGAATGGCTAGGCTGCTGATATTCGGTACTGGAATTCGTGGGTTCGAATCCCACAGGTGCATGGATGTTCGTAGTCGTCCGGAATCGTCTTTAACAATGTAAGTTCCGGTCTCATTATCTTTCATGTTGCCAAAAATAAGATCTTGAACCATAAAGTTGATCTTAACTAAACCGTATCCATCATATGGCGCGAAATTGCCGAACTTTTCTAATCAAACTTCCAAAGGGATTTTTTGAACGATGATCGAATGGTAGGGCGCTATCCTTCGGTACCGGAATTCGCGGGTTCGAATCCCACTACTGGCATGGATGTTAGTGGCCGTTCAGAATCGGCTTTAAGAAGTAGGTCCCCGTCTCTTTAACTTTCGTGTAACAGAAAGTAGACTGTAGTTCTCCAAGCCTGTAACACAACTCAAACATTAAAATAATTATTTGGTTTATCATTTCAAGTAGTATATTTTTTTTATAATATCATAAGACATATTCACTAAATGAAAAAGTTAAATTCAATTACTCGCTAAGTAATTTGTAAAAATTGTACAGTGTATTCCGCTTAATGTTATCGAAGTTTATGTTATCAATCGCTTATTTTTATCGAAATCACTTGATCCCGATTTTCTCTATTCACTTGTATGTTAAAGTTATCGTTGTATGTG
Source organism: Pardosa pseudoannulata (assembly GCA_032207245.1). Classification (NCBI taxonomy): domain Eukaryota; kingdom Metazoa; phylum Arthropoda; class Arachnida; order Araneae; family Lycosidae; genus Pardosa; species Pardosa pseudoannulata. The sequence goes on from CM063497.1 coordinate 44,665,986, forward strand.
ATCATTCCATCTATTAATGTTATCAGTTTTCAAACCTCATTTTAACTGGCAAACGAGTATTCACAATGTATTCAGAAGGAACTCACCCTTTCTTTTCCTTCGCTGTTGTTAGAATTTCCGAGAATTCTTCTCGGGAAATGGGGAATGAACAAAGGAGTATGGAATTAAAAGTTCCTGAAATTTTTCAGAAATACTCACACCCTGCTGGTGGTCAGTTGTTTTCAGATAAGCAGAAGGCAACACGTTATTATCGGAACTGAGAAGGAGCGTATTCACAGTTTATGCCTTGCTCGCTTATATGCAGCTTGTCGATATGGAAGCCAGAAAGCGAAATGATTTAACGTTAAAACAAAAGATCGAAATTGTAAATCGATATGACAAGTTGATTATGATTACGAACAATTTATCAATGAGTTTCTTAGAAAAAATTGTAGACTGTCAACAATTGATCAAGTTTTTTAATTATGCATATGATTCTTATGTTTTAAAGGATAATATACATAAATGCAGGATAATATAAGATGTTTTTCTTTATTTTGTTTTGAAATTTAGTACGTATGAATTAAAGGAGGGGGTGAATTTATCTAATTCTGCATATCGTTTATTCTTATCAAAATCACGGTGTCTCAAACTGATCACGTTAAGCGGAGTACACTGTATATTAGAGACTTTATATATATATCTAATTGATATACAATATTTGTTTTATTTTGTAATATAAAATTTAATAGTATCTTCCATTTTAAAATTTTAAACAATGTTAACCTTGATATTAAAATAAAATAAAGTAATCGCTATAAATATTGTACATGATAAAAGTAATTTATTTTTCAAGGAATAAAATATGATAAATGATTTGACATAATTAATTAAACTTATAAATATATCAATTGAATAAATTAGTATTTTGTAATTAAATAGTTCATTTTAAAATTTTTCTTTATTTAAATATAAATTTTAAATAGTTATTTGGTTATCATATTGTCAGTAGTAATTTTTTTATTACCTAAGACATATTATTAACTAAATGAAAGTTTAAAATTCAATTACGCTAAAAAAATTCAAAGATTGTATATGTGATATTATACATGAATTAACTTGTTTAAATTCAATTACAAAAAAGGATTGTAATGTGAAGAATAAAAAATAATTACATTAACAAACATATGGACAAACAGGTCTTGATTAAATAATTTTATACAATTAAATGCCTAAGGAATAAAACTGGAATACAACTTATCATTATTAACTTATCATTATCGACATCGACTCCTCTGTATTCGGTGTCGATCTCGCAAAGATGGTTTTGCTTTTCCTTTTTTTTTTTTTTTTTTTTTGAGGAGGGGGGTCGCTCCAAAAAATGTATATTCTACAGGCAGCGGATGCCAGCAGTGTTCACCCTCTTCTCTCCTCTGGTAACAACCTTGTCCTCTAAAAAAAATTAGACTGTCCCTCGGAGAAAAAAACACGGGCGCACTCCAGAACGGAGGGGTCAGAATCCCCCAAACCAACGGGTCCTTCTATTGGTTGGGAGAAGCCTGAAATTTCTTCTACTTCAAACCGGTCCTGTTCTGTATGTCATTTACGATGACTCACGGGAAGAGTTAAAAAAAGTTTAACCGAATGTAACTGATTGTTACAATATTAGAAACTATATTTATATATCAAATTGAAGTACAATATCTGTTTTACTTTGTAAACCAAAATTAATAGTATCTTCCATTTTAAAATTTTAAACAATGTTAGAACCTTTAAAAAAAAGTTTTAATGATGTATAAAATGAAACATATTGTTTATGATAATATAATTGGGGCTCACCGAATAAAAATGATATAGTTTTAATTTTTTCCCGTTCTGTGGTTCCGCATCAGATAATAAAAAGTTTTTATTTGTCTCAATTTTTCCAGAATCTCTGTAGTAGACAAGAACATTCGGCTTTGTTTTCCTGTATATACCGTTATTTTTTTACCACAAATAAACCATGTTGTTACACTAACCCGTATTAGGGTGACTCAAAATCCATCGTAAATGCTCAAGTATCAATCGTCAGAAAACGTACTAGAACGTATCCCGCATACAATGTGTTAATAGTGTCATTCACACTAAAACATTCGATCTAGTGGCAGTTGAACAGAACCTTTGAAATTCGTTTCCGTGCCATAGTATAAAACTAATAAAATATCTAATAACTTTATACTGTTTCAGAACAATTTTTTCATATCTGGTGTCATCCACTCTTAGGTAATCTAACTTACCAATTACTAAAGTTATTTTCGTGTAAATAGTTTTGTTTTAGTCCACGACTCCTTTTAATACACTGGTGTACAAAACTTAAGCAACGGGTGGGTGTTTTGCCATAACTCCACGAGAAATCATCTGAGAGAAATGAAATTCAGAAATGAGGGAGAGTATTATGTACCTAAAGGATGACGAAATTATCGGAGCTGAAAAAGGAATGCAATGCATACATGAACATCATGTAGACAAGAACATTCGGCTTCGTTTTCCTGTATATACCGCTATTTTTGTACCCACAAACCAACCATGTTGTTACACTAACCCGTTATAGCACGTGGCTCGCGCTCCAGTATCAATCGTCAGAAAACGTACTAGTACGTGTGCCGTATACAATGTGTTAACACTTGTCATGCGAGTATACTTCACTGCCAAATTACGCGTGCAGCGGTCGTTTTTTCCTGAATCGGTCGAAAGTTTAGTTATTTAGAAAAATCGCAGTAAATGGAAAAATTTGTTTTTATGAACGAAACTTTTTTATTTTACACTTTAATATATACTGTGTAATTATTTAACAAAAAAAAACAATATTTTAAAGTAATCACAAAAATAAACGATTTTTAAAATTAAAGTCCGATAATGTGTCAGCTCCTATTTCGTCATCACTCTCTTTGTAACAACAGCTCATTTTATCAATTTTGAATTCAACAGCAAAATACCAAGCTTCAAATTGACAAAACACGACTTGTGCTTACTGGAGCTAGGAATTCGATTGAAGACGAAATAACGCAACAAAAGACCGAGTCACTCGACAATCATAGCTTGTGCAAAGAAAAAATGTAAAGCGTTGCATAGCAACACAAACAACAAGCCTGTAATGTCACACATACATATAATTATACGCATTTAGTAGATTTGTGGTGGTTAGCGGGTATCCACCACAAATCTATTAAATACTTATTTTTACGTGACTCGCGCTCCAGTGACAGAACTGCAAAAAACGTAAAAATACGTTGCCCGCACGTGAAGTGTTAAAGGAATAAAACTATGTAATGTCTTTCTAATGTTTAATTTCAGTTCATTACCCTTAATAGCATTTTTTATTTCTGGTGTCCTTCACACTGAGGTATTCAATGTAGGAGCATGAGGTATTCAATGTAGTATTGCAAGTGAAAAGCATCTTTAAGAACTTTCCTGTGGTAACTTTTTCTACTGTTAAATTTCAGTTCATTATCCTTAATAGCATTTATTTCTGGTGTCCTTCACACTGATGTATTCAATGTAGCATTAGGTATTCAATGTAGTATTGCAAGTGAAAAGCATCTTTAAGAACTTTCCTCTGATAACTTTGTCTACTGTTAAATTTCAGTTCATTATCCTTAATAGCATTTATTTCTGGTGTCCTTCACACTAATGTATTCAATGTAGCATTAGGTATTCAATGTAGTATTGCAAGTGAAAAGCATCTTTAAGAACTTTCCTGTGATAACTTTGTCTACTGTTAAATTTCAGTTCATTATCCTTAATAGCATTTATTTCTGGTGTCCTTCACACTGATGTATTCAATGTAGCATTAGGTATTCAATGTAGTATTGCAAGTGAAAAGCATCTTTAAGAACTTTCCTGTGATAACTTTGTCTACTGTTAAATTTCAGTTCATTATCCTTAATAGCATTTATTTCTGGTGTCCTTCACACTGATGTATTCAATGTAGCATTAGGTATTCAATGTAGTATTGCAAGTGAAAAGCATCTTTAAGAACTTTCCTCTGATAACTTTGTCTACTGTTAAATTTCAGTTCATTATCCTTAATAGCATTTATTTCTGGTGTCCTTCACACTGATGTATTCAATGTAGCATTAGGTATTCAATGTAGTATTGCAAGTGAAAAGCATCTTTAAGAACTTTCCTGTGATAACTTTGTCTACTGTTAAATTTCAGTTCATTATCCTTAATAGCATTTATTTCTGGTGTCCTTCACACTGAGGTATTCAATGTAGCATTAGGTATTCAATGTAGTATTGCAAGTGAAAAGCATCTTTAAGAACTTTCCTGTGATAACTTTGTCTACTGTTAAATTTCAGTTCATTATCCTTAATAGCATTTATTTATGGTGCCCTTCACACTGATGTATTCAATGTAGCATTAGGCATTCAATGTAGTATTGCAAGTGAAAAGCATCTTTAAGAACTTTCCTCTGACAACTTTGTCTACTGTTAAATTTCAGTTCATTTCATTTCGTTGTTCTCTATATCTGGTGTCCTTCATTCCATCCTTCATCTTCGGTATTTCCATCTAGTGTTAATTAAGCATTTTAATCTCTATACTTATTCTCCATACCGCATTATGCTGCGTATGAAATATAGCTTTAATAACTTACCCCTGGTTTTTACCCTTCAGTTTCATTTCAACGCATTCTCTGTTCTACCGCGCAGCTCTATTATAGGTGTCATTTTGCTCCCAGAATTTATTCCTCTATTATTTGCGGTATAAGCTGACAAAGGTCCGTAATTATATCCCATAATTCAAAAATATCCATTAATTTTCTTCTTAATTGAGAGATATTTTTTGACGTAATGAACTCTTTGATTAGCACGACTTGCGGTGATTGGACATCCATCTTGGAATCCCCTATAAGGCAATTTTCGGAACGTCACGAACTACTATAATGCCCTTCCCATTCATTTTCATATTTACAACAGTCGATAGACAAACAATAAACTGCCCTTCAGTTTGAAACTAAAGCCAGAATTGTCATAATTTGAGAATTTGCCCTACTGCGTGAAATCACCTTATATAATAATATTCTAAATTATCTTTCCGTTTGTCTTCGAATTTATGAAGCGGTTGGACCTGGAATGGATAGAGGTACATCCATATTACATAATTCGTGAGTTAGGGTTAACAAAATTCAAAGAGAGTCAAATTTATTTTCTCGTAAACTATCAATCCGTTAAATTGGTAAATAAATTGGTATAAATAGGCCTCATATCACAGCGAAAAATGCTTTCGTATTTAAAACGTTCGAAATCCATCCCTTTCCCCTTTTCGAGCGTTTAATGCCATTATTTCGAGCCCTATTTTCCCCGGTTATGAGCAGGCGATTAAATTTAGCAATTTATCACATAATAAATAGGTAAAAATAACATTTCTTCCGAACATTATGACGTCATTCCTTTAACTATCTCATTTAATCATTTCTTATTTTAAATTATCTAAATATCGTCTGCGTTACTTTCATACGTTTTATCGCTGAACATAGATATTACGTAAATAATTTTCTTTTACATTTGGTTTAAATAATAGATTAGGTGCATATGTGATAATTTTAAATTTAATCATCGATTATTTTTGGTCGCGATGAAAATTTTATCACTGGTATTAACAACACATCATTTTCATAAAAGTCTAGGAGTCTATTTCACGGACTACTTGCTCGAAATTACTCTTAAGGGTTCTTCTGACCTAGCACAAATTTCAGTGGCTCACAGGAACCAATAGAATTGATTCTAAACTCAAGTTGGATCCGTCGTTCGGAAACTCTTGTTTGACTGCTGATTTACAATTCTTCTTAAAACTCTTCATTAAAAAAATATATATAGTGTTTAATTCTTATTCTTGTGCCTAAAGTGTTAAACGTAATTCATTTTAACTAATTATGCCAAGTACACTTAATGTATTGGACTTAATTTTCTTAACTATGCTACTGTTGTACTTATTTTAAAATTTTTGTGTCTTCCTTTCACCGATCTCTTGAACCTTATTTTTGTTATACTTATTCTTAATAAATTGCTAGTAACTAGTCCTCAATATCGTGTTGCAATTATCTGTTATGCAGTGGCGTACGGTCCATATGTGCAGGGTGTGCACTGCACGCCCTAGCAAAATTATGAGAGACAGTAATTTTCTGCACCTATGTCTACCTATCTTTATATGGTATATAATAAATATTATTTATAATATATTCAAATATTATGTTGATTTGCTTGCTTGTATTCTCGCAGTGCTTGCGGTATTATGTGCTGTACCACGTAGCGTGTTCAAAAGCAAACAAACATAAGCAGTTTTTATGTGAACGCACTGCGCACTAATAGAAAATCACGCTTTATATGTATGGGCTACTGGAGAAGCACAGCATACTATAGCTCTGAGGGAAGTGCAGCTATTTTTCCTGCACTTGGCATTCAGAATCATCCGAAGGTACAGTCTATTAAGCGTTGTATTAGAGCGGGTACTTACGTGCTCAAGCGCTTTTGGTTTTTTAACTGATTAACTGGTCATATGATTTTGCCGACGGTTAATGTTTAAATTTATAGATTGTAAGATTTTGTTTTCATGGAAATATAAAAGTAGTATTTCATCAATATAAAGGGAAATGTTTTAGTGTGGTAAAGTAATTTCGATGATGAATTATATTTATAGAAATAATTAGCTGAAAAACAATGTTGTTTTGTTAGACAAAAAAAGAAACGAATTCTAACAGAACAGTCCAAATTTTACCATTCATTGTGTTTTACAGACAGTATATAAGTTATATCTGTAACACCATATCCCTGGTTTTGTTTTAAAAAATTGTGAAGATGTTTTTCGCAGAATATATGATTTCCAAATGTTAAAAACAATTAATAAATATAATTTAATCCACTGACCGAACGAGAAACAGTTCGTTCTATTGTACCAGCGTGCAGTGAAATCCTCTGCACGTGGACTAGACTTTCGGTTTGTCGGCACCAATTAGCATCCTGATGAGGCACCCCAGCGACGGGCACCGTATGGTGCTACGTTTGCTGAAAATGTAAGTTTTTCGTGGAAATATAAGCTTTTCGTAATTTTATTTGTAATACGGATAGATGTATGGATTTTGTGTACAAATGAATAATAAACGCTAAAGAAGTGTTTAATGTACATTTTTATGGTTTTATTATTGCTATTGTTGTTGTTGCTCTCTGCTCACCCTGCATGAACACCTACCGCACGCCACTGCTGTTATGTCTTATGACCATGCGTTACAGAAGTGCTGGCTTAGAGGGCTTGACCCAGGAGAGCCATTCAAGAGAGCTCCAGAGCGATGTCACGGACTAATAAATATCTAGCGTTTAAATTATATATTTTTGAAAATTAAGAAATTTGTTCGTTTGTGTGTTTGTTTTTCATACATAACCACACGATTTGGAACTATCACAGGCATTCAAACAGCCCCATTGCTAATTGCTTTATCTATTGACTACTTTATATCTCGCTCTTTGGGATTTAACTATACTTCTCGCTATTTGACATCGCTTTCCGAGTATCGCTGTTGAACTTCGGCAAACTTCGGAATATTTTCCCCGAACCCACATCTTTGGACCAATTATATTCTACGGTAGTCAAAATACCTGGAATGAATCTAGGCATCAGTGGCGTGCGGTAGGTTTTTATGCAGGGTGTGCAGAGACCATAGATTTTCCAATAAATCTTTAATTATTGAGACACCTGAGTTCTCCATTCTGTAACGGGTTATTTATTATGAATATAAATTTAAAGATTACAATAAATAGTATATTTACCTACGAATATTTGAGTTATAACTATAAAAACAGCTAAACTTACGAGAATTCTACTAGCACTGAAGCAAAAATCATGTCTTTTGTTGTAAGGTGTCATATCGGCGTCGAAAAAGCAACGCATCGGGCTTCTTCGAAAAACTTAATTGTTCAACAAACGTAGCAACGCATATCGCCCGCCGCTGCGGTGCCTCATCCGGATGTTTATTGGTGCCGACAAACCGAACGTCTGTTCCACATGCAGAGGATTTCACTTCACGCTGGCACAATAGAGCGAACTGTTTCTTGATCGGTCAGTGGATTAAATTATATTTATTAATTGTTTTCGACATTTAGAAATCACATATTCTGCGAAAAACATCTTGACAATTTTTAAAAACAAAACCAGGGATATGGTGTTACAGATATAACTTATATACTGTCTGTGAGACACAATGAATGGTAAAATTTGGACTGTTCTGTTAAAATTTGTTTCTTTAAAACAAAACATTGTTTTTCAGCTCATTATTTCAATAAATATAATACATCACCGAAATTAATTTACCACACTAAAACATTTCCCTTTATATTGATGAAATACTTCTTTTATATTTCCATGAAAACAAAATCTTACAATATATAAATTTAAACGTGAACCGTCTGCAAAATCGTATGGCCAGTTAATCAGTTAAAAAACCAAAGAAAAAAAGTCCCCGCTCTAATACAACGCTTAATAAACCGTACCTTCGGATGATTCTGAATGCCAAGTGCAGGAAAAATAGCTGCACTTGCCTCAGTGCCATAATATGCTGTTCTTCTCCAGTAGCCCATATAAAGCGTGATTTTCAATTTAGTGCGCAGTGCGTACACATCAGAACTTCTATGTTCGTTTGCGCGTTACGCGGTGCAGCACCTAGTACCGCACGCACTGCTGGAATACAAGCAAGCAAATCAACATAATATTTGAATATATTATAAATAATATTTATTATATACCATATAAAGATAGGTAGACATAGGTACAGAAAATTATTGTCTCATAATTTTGCCAGGTCATAATCCATATGTGCAGGGTGCACCCCTTCACATATGGACCGCAAGCCACTGAGAGGCATCTATATTGGTTTCAAAATGAGTTTTTACAATCCTGGAAAACTGAAAACATTACTGATCCTGTCATATAACGGGATATATGCTTGTCATTTATTATTATGTTAAACTACGAAAGAAATCTTTTGTATGAACAGATGGTTTGGGTTTAACCCATTAATCCATGGCGTCCCTTTTTAGATACCGCTAAAATATAGCTTGTGTCATTTTTATGTTGTCTTACAACGAGTTTTCCTTTGGACAGTAGTCAGAGTCCAATCTTATAAATAACCTAAAGAATTTTTAAATAATTTGTATAATTTATAAGCTAGCATATGGCCCGTCACGTGACGGGATCAGAGACCAAAAATTCCGACGATTTTCTTAATTACCATCCTTGAAGGTATCTAAGAAATAGCGTGGGTGTAATAAAAGATAATCCAGGGGCAAAAAAAAAAAGAAGCCCTGAATTCGGTAACTAGCTAACCGGTGCTGGGGTTTTCCCGCTCTTAGTCATTGCTATTGTTTTCCACGGTCGGTATTGATGGTCGGTGATTAACTCTCGAACACGATTTACCCGGGATGTAATCGGGTGCTCAAATGAATGGACGTGCTGCATTAGAATAACATTAAAGACTCTTAAACTTCAAAAATTTGATATTTTTTTCCGCTTATTTTCTATAATCTGAAAATTAAATATATTTTGAAGAGTTCAAGCATTTGTTGGTAAAAATTTCACTATAATTTGATGAATATGTGAGGAGGAAAAAAAAGTAATTTTTAACTGGTAAAATTTATCATTCTGCTACAAAGTAAGTCTCATTAGACCCCTTAAGTTACTAAAGGCAGAAATCTTGAACTGAGAAAGTATCACCCTTAAAATAATCATGACAACATGCTTGGGCTGAGAAAGTAGCATCCTTAAGTTCCTAATGGCAGAATGCTTGAACTGAGAAAGAATCACCCTTAAAATCATCATAACATGCTTGGGCTGAGAAAGTAGCATCCTTAATTCCTAATGGCAGAATGCTTGAACTGAGAAAGAATCACCCTTAAAATCATCATAACATGCTTGGGCTGAGAAAGTAGCATCCTTAATTCCTAATGGCAGAATGCTTAGACTGAGAAAGTAGCACCCTTAAAATCATCCTAACATGCTTGGACTGAGAAAGTAGCATCCTTAATTCCTAATGGCAGAATGCTTGGACTGAGAAAGTAGCACCCTTAAGTTCCTCATGGCAGAGTGCTTGGACTGAGAAAGTAGCATCCTTAAGTTCCTAATGGCAGAATGCTTGAACTGAGAAAGAATCACCCTTAAAATCATCATAACATGCTTAGGCTGAGAAAGTAGCATCCTTAATTCCTAATGGCAGAATGCTTGGACTGAGAAAGTAGCACCCTTAAGTTCCTAATGGCAGAATGCTTGGACTGAGAAAGTAGCACCCTTAAGTTCCTCATGGCAGATAGCTTGGACTGAGAAAGTAGCACCCTTAAGTTCATCATGACAAAATGCTTGGACTAAGAAAGTAGCACCCTTAAGTTCATCATGACAAAATGCTTGGACAGAAAAAGTAGCATCCTTAAGTTTTTCGTGGGGGAATGCTTGTACTTAGACAGTAGCACTCCATTCTTCCATATTATTTCTTGTTAAAGTGTGATAAGTTTATTATTACCATTGCAATTGTATAAACTTCTTGCTAATTATAGAAATTAATGGAACTACTGTCCGACTAAAGCAATATCCATGGAAACTGTTACGCATGCGCCAGAAAAACCAGTCTACTTAGAAAATAGGGGGAATTGTCATATTTTCGGATGTGTTTGTTTATGAAATACGGACGACTACGTTTATTGTTTGTATTTCAGACAACTTTTTGTCCTCAATTTTAAAGTTATTTTTAAAACTTTATTATTGATTGACTATGTGAATAATAATTTCAAAACAATAAATAGAAAGAAGCAAATATATCTTAAAAAAATAGGTGTGTTATAGGAGTGGATATTTTCGGGTGTGTTTGTTTAAGATCTGATAATGTTTTATCCCAAGTTTCTTTTTCAGAATTTTTCTTTTGATTGAATGTATAAAGGTAAATCAAAAAACACATTAAACGAAGGTTTGAAAAGTTCCATTTTTAAGTGATATATTGTAATAATATAAATATAATGCAATTAAAAAAACTATATTTGATTTAGAATTTACAGAAATATTTAGGATATACGTCACCTGCAGGGGGAATAGAATCGTTTTGGCATTCTGCCAAGCGTGGTTCTGCGTATTTTCGTCGAACAGCACTACACCCAGGACGAAATCTAGGTGTGAAGCAAATATTATGACAAAAAATTACTTCCTAGTTCATTTAAATCTACACTTGTTTACAATATTTAATTCTCCAGAATTCCATACCTGGAAAAACTTTTATCGAGTTGTAAACATTGACTGGAATTTAT
>CM063497.1:44682279-44725053 GCA_032207245.1 Pardosa pseudoannulata
AATGATACCGCATCATTTCTAAAATTGTAACAGCTGATGAAACGTACATACCGTTTTTTGACATTCCAACACTTCAAGAAAACAAAGTATGGGTCTTTAAAGATGAGGCCACGAAGACAATGGTGAAAATACAACGAGTACTGAAAAAAGTGATGTATGCCGTTTTCTTCAGAAGTACGGGATTGGTCAAAGCTATCAAGTTGAAAGAACAGAAGCCAGTAACAGCAAACTGGTGTACCACTAAATGTCTTCCACAAATTCTACAAGAAGTGAATGTTAGGGAACTAATGCTTTACCATGACAATGCATCTTCCCATACAGCCGGATTAACAGTTGAGTTTCTTAAACAAAAACAAATTAAAGTGATAAAACATCCGCCATATACACCTGTTCTAGCCATGTGTGACTTTTGGTTATATTTTAATCTAAAAAAGAACTTACGTGGACGTTTTCATTTACAAGTAGAGATTAATATGGCTATAAATGCATTTTTTTTCATCTATTCCAAGAAATGAATGGCTTGATGCATTTAATCTGTGGAAAATTCGTCTACAAAAGTGCACTGATGCTTTAGGAGACTACTTTGAACATACCTAAAATTTTGTAAGTATAACTTTAAAAACCTAGTTGTATATAAAAAATTTTAGAGTGACCCTCGTATATGCTTCAATATTGCACTATTATTAAAGTCATGTGCCTATTGTAAAACGCATTATTTACATAAAAAGATGGACTGCGTGATGTATTTGCGTTAGTAAATCGGAGCACGTGGGACTTCGACAGTCGGTGGCGCACCATCAGTGTTCCACAACACTCGAATATGCTGGGGTTCGACAAAAAAAAACTGAACAGCATAATCGCTCTGATTAGGAGTCAAACGATTCATCTGCATTCTAACCAAAACACCGTTTACCCATAAACAGAAAATTCGATAACAGTAAACGAGTTCAAAAAACTCTTCATTTCGTCCACCCCTTTTTATAGAAACCTGTTGCTGTCTACTCAAACATCAGTCTACCACCACCTCCCGCTCCGCAAACTTTTCCCTCTCTGCTCCCTCCCCTCTCCAGCTGCGGAGAAAATCGTCTGATTCGGTCACCTGACTGGAATCACGCCACTTTCGTCTACTATTTCCCGGACTGAACTACTGAAGCGAAAACGGGAAATCGAACACCATTTGGAAGAAAAGGGCAAAAAAACACAAAAGAAATTTTTTCACCATTGTCTGTTGCACTATCCGGTGACACTGAAAGTTTACTGGAAAAGATCGTTAGGGAAGCGAAAAAGGAAAATTCTGTGCATTATATAAAATAGATTTTTTTTCTTTTTTAGTTCGAAATTTTTCCGTAGTGTCATGTGAAATGCTTGCGAGAAAGCGTGGTTTTGGTTGAAAGACCCATATTATATGGTAGACCAGGGAAAGTAACCGGTTTTTTTTTCTTTTTGAGATTTCTTTTTTAAATTCGATTACAATATTTTGAACTAGCTGAAGTTTAAGTGTACCCGTCTTTACCCGGGTAAAGATGGGAATTAATATTTTACTTAAATTAAAGTGTACTATTCTGATTTGACTTACTGCTTGATTGACTGATAGCTAGTACCGCAACCAATTCCCAAAGGTAGTTTCCCGAACGATGTCCGAATGGTAGGGCGCTTTTTACGGACGTAACTAGGGAGTAGCAAAGGTGACATTTTCCAGAGACACATCAGTCATAGGGGCACAGCACCATGTGGAAAATGAGGTCCGGAAGAGGTCGATTCGCCCCAAGTAGAAATAAATAAAAGTTGAAAAATATTTTTTTAATATTGAGTCAGGTTTTATTTTTAAAATCTAATATGTTTAAAAATTACTGTTTTATGAATTTTTTTAAATGCTCCCCAAGACTAATGTGAAGACTCCCTTTTGTTCGAGCATGCGCCAAAACAGCTGACTGTAGTACACCTGTTTACCAGGTCAATAGCGTGGCGTCGCAGAGTCGGGGATCTTGTCAATCGGACTGAATAGAAGAGTACGCCCTGATGGATCTCGTTAATGAACGCTCAGAAATTCCGTGAAGAGAAGCCAGCGAATGAGAATTCAGTTAAAAAGATAACTGTAACTTTAGCTGGAGTTCTCATGTAACTGCGATCTTATCTGACCCCAAAAACAAGTGGCGGAACCGTAACTGACCCACAGGTATAAAAAGCCTGCAATTTTGAGACTCAGAGCTTTTCGTCTTTTTTTTTTCGGAGGTGTGTTGACCTCATGGAGGCTTTCGTTTTTTTTTTTTTTTTTTTAACCAGAGAGCTTGCTAGTTTGGGAGATTCGTAAAGTCCGCTCATATAGGGAGCGGCAGAATCTCGGATACCGAACGGGGGATAAATTGGGTTTGATTGCACCCTGAAAAGCCTCCCCATTTGTAAGAGATTATTAAATCTCTTGTTTTTCTTTCGACTGTGATCGTCGTGAGGAAGTTTTACCGGCAACCGTCATTTGCAGTTCTTCATGATTCAGGAATTAACATTCCTTTGTAAATAGCCGTATTTAATCCAGAATTAAAGTAAATTTCCAATTTTATTCTTTGACTGTGATCCATCATTCACGTTACCTCTCATTTGAGAATATTGAAGGTGTCACACAAAACTTGTTAAAGATGCTTACAAAATGTTTACCAAACACTTCTAATATGCCTTTATACAAATTCGGGTATTCTTTTAAATTGTGAATTTATTAAAGTTTTTAAAACCAAGTTTAAATTTAGGAAATCATCCTTTTTTGTATGAAAACTCAACGTACGTACAAATAAAAAATATTTCCCTCAAATAAACCATTCAGGTTTTCAGCAAAATAACATCCCTAGAGTGTTCAAAGTATTTTTAAGTATTAATAAAATAAATTAAAGAAAAAATTAAGAATTAATATACTAGGAATATTTTAAGAATTAACAAATTATTTTGAGTTCATTCTAAATATGTGACATAGAAAAAAATCATTTATATATTTTCCCTCTCTATTGGGTGGTAAGGGAGCAGATCAGTTTTTTGCCACGAATGATACAGACCTGGCGCTGTTGTTCGGTACTGGAGTACGTGGGTTCGAAACCCACTGTGGCATGAATGTTCTTAGCCGTTCGGAATCGGCTTTAAACTGTAGGTCTCGATCTCATTAACCCTCTTCAAACAAAACAGTAGACCGTAGCGCTACAAGACTTTGATCCTCCCGATCACTCAGTCAATCCAACATTATCTTAACCCCTACCGGTAAAATGACGAGTCTAGCTCGTCATTAGTTTTTCATTCCATACCGCACAATGACGAGCTACACTCGTCATGCGATTAAAGTTACTGTTTAATATGATAATTAATTTAGTTTAAAATTTCTAGTGTACTGAATTTGGCAACACTTTTATCACTTGTGAAAATCACAAGTCACTGTTGCATATTGTTTACTTGGTACAAGTCATTGCCAAATTAATGAGTCAGAATAAAAGAAAACCTACTAAGAAATGCCGTGTGTGTTACAAGAATCAAGTTAAAAGTGAGACTACTTGGCGGTGTAAACAATTAAGAATTCCTTTGCACTTTGTTTTGAAAAGTACCACTAGCTTGAAGACTATTATCTGTATACCTTATTAATGTTTTGCTTTGATATTTTTTTAATTTTACTGTTTCTGATATTATTTAACACTATGTAAAAAGTGGATTTTAATTAAGAATATGTAAGAATTGTAAAATGAAACAAGTTTTTTAAATAAAAATTAAATGGTTATTTCATGCACAGTTTTTAATTATTAAATCATACCGGATGGGGTTAATAAATTTTCATCATTTCACACGATAAATCAGAGGATATAAATGTATTAAAAATTAATAATATAATCCATTATTCATTAACAATGAAAAGATATCAGAAGTAAAATAGTAAGAAATTCAGTTAAGAATATTTTTGTGATTTATTTACTTCTATTTTCAAGGCTTTGGTGGTAAATGAAATATCTCAACTCTTTATGAGTCTTCTACATTGGTCGTAAAGCAAATCATATAGACCTCTCCTCTGTAGATTCAATCTTTGTTTAAAGACAAGAATTTCGTTTGAGATTAAGGTAAGGAAATTCATGTACTAATGTATTTTATCGTTTTACGTCCTGTTACTTAGTATTTGAAGGTGACAAAAATAAATAAAAGTATATGTGTATGTTAGGTTTAAAAATGGGGGTTAAGAATTAAACGAGTTATAATTAAAAACAGTTGGAACTCTTTATCGATAGCGTAATAGGAGAAAAAAATACCCTCGAGCGGAACTATACAGAGTAAAGAAGCTGACGCGAAAGGAGACAAGAGGAATTTGTTCATATAAGCAATGCCAAAAGGCCCTCCTGAGCTGGGAGTCGAGCTGGTAACATCCCAAGATATGAATAAATGATATCTAAATGGCTTTGCCATAGACAGAAGGACTACAATAAATAATTTTTTATACTAGAACCAATATGTGTCTTCCATAACTTGATGACTCGGAACGTGTGATGTATATCTATCTATCTATCTATCTATCTATCTATCTATATATATATATATATATTGTGTGTGTATATACATGTATTTGTGTATATATATACATGTATTTGTGTATATATGTACATGTATTTGTGTATATATGTACATGTATTTGTGTATATATGTACATGTATTTGTGTATATATGTACATGTATTTGTGTATATATGTACATGTATTTGTGTATATATATGTACATGTATTTGTGTATATATATGTACATGTATTTGTGTATATATATGTACATGTATTTGTGTGTATATATGTACATGTATTTGTGTGTATATATGTACATGTATTTGTGTGTATATATATATACATGTATTTGTGTGTATATATATATACATGTATTTGTGTGTATATATATACATGTATTTGTGTGTATATATATATACATGTATTTGTGTGTATATATATACATATTTTGTGTGTATATATATACATATTTTGTGTGTATATATATACATATTTTGTGTGTATATATATACATATTTTGTGTGTATATATATACATATTTTGTGTGTATATATATACATGTATTTGTGTATATATATATACATGTATTTGTGTATATATATACATGTATTTGTGTATATATATACATGTATTTGTGTGTATATATATACATATTTTGTGTGTATATATATACATATTTTGTGTGTATATATATACATATTTTGTGTGTATATATATACATGTATTTGTGTATATATATATATATATATATATATGTATGTGTGTATATATATACATGTATTTGTGTATATATATGTGTGTGTATATATATATATGTGTATGTGTGAGTATATATATATATATATATATGTATGTGTATATATTTATATGTAGTGTGATCGCGGTATATATATATATCAATCGCTGTATGTTATGTTATGTTGAAATCGCTTGGTCACGATTTTCTCTATTCGTTTGTATGTTAAAATTTTATGTGATGTTACATTACTTTGTGTGATCGTTACATTGGTTAATGTTATCAGTTTTCGAACCTCATTTTAACTGGCAAAGGAATATACACAATATATTCAGAAGGAACCCATTATTTCACTTCCCTTCGCTGTTATTTGAATTTCTGAGAATTCCCCTCTTCAACCTAGGTAAATGGAGAATGATCAAAGAAGTGGGACATTACACGTTCCTGGAATTTTTCAGAAATACGCACACCCTGCTGGTGGTCAGTGGTTGTCAGATAAGCAGAAGGCAACACATTATTATCGGAACTGAGAAGGAGCGTATTCACATTTTATGTCTTACTCGCTTACATGCATCTTGTCGATATTGAAGCCAGAAAGCGAAATGATTTAACGTTAAAACAAAAGATCAATATTTTAAATCGTTATGACAGGTTGATTATGATTACGAACAATTTATCAATGATCTTCTTAGAAAAAGTTGTAGACAGTCAACAATTGATCAATTTTTTTTTAAATTATGTATACAATTCTTATGTTTTAAAGGATAATATACAGTACATAAATATAAGGTGTGTTTTTTCATTTTGTTTTGAAATTTAGTACGTGAGAATTAAAGGGTGGGGGTAAATTTACCTAATTTTACATATCGTTTATTGTTATCAATTGGTTATTGTTATCGAAATTTCGGTGTCCCAAACTGATCACATTAAGCGGATTCCACTGTGTGTATATATATATATATATATATATATATATATATATATATATATATATATATATATATATATATATATATATAATATATGAAAATTCATTTTAGTATCTCTTAAAAATCTCCCCTTTCCATTCCTATTCTTTCACATCTATTTTCGCAGCCGTATTATATCGTAATTAAAGGGGTGTTCACGACTTGAAATTCTACCAACCCATTTCTCAAAGGTCTCGTACCATTAAGTACCGGAGTTTTGTGGGTTCAAATTCCATTGAAGCATGGTTCTTCGTAGCCGTTCGGAATTTACTTTAAGCAGTAGGTCCCAGTCTCATTACCCGTCGTGTTGCAAAATAGTAGACCGTACTGTTCTAAACCAAACCATCAATTAAATCGCATTATAGCAGAGCTTATAACGCCTGAGTCGTTTGATGTTGTCAGTATCACATAAAGAATTTCCAGGTTATCCCTAAGTGATTTAATCCTGTGTGCTGGCTCTGATTAAAGCGAAATGTTTCTAAATAGATACAGCATAAAAAATATGAACACCAAATTTAGTATAAAACAGCACTATCTATCATAAATTAAATCGCATTATAGCAAAGAGCTTATAACGCCAGAACTGTTTGTTGCTGTCCGTATCGTCAAAAAGGATTTGCAGGTTGTCACTAAGAACTTTTTAATCCTGTCTGCTGTTTTATAAGGCTAAGTATTTGGAAACAGATACAAAATATTAATGCCAAATATAATATAAACACCACTGGAGATCATTAATTAAATCACATTATAGCAGAGAGCTTATAACGCCTGAGCCGTTTACTGTCTTCAGTATTGCAAAAAGGATTTGCAGGTATCACTAAGCACTTTTTAATCCTGTCTGCTGTTTCATAAAGCTAAGTATTTGGAAACGGATACAAAATATAAAAATATTAACGCAAAATATAGTTTAAACTGCACTGGCAATCAACAGTTAAGTCGCATTATAGCAAAGAGCTTATAACACCTGATCCGTTTGTTATTGTCAGTATCGCCAAAAGGATTTCCAGGTTATCCCTAAGCTATTTAATCCTGTGTGCTTTCTCTCATATAAGCGAAGGGTTTCAAAATGGATACAGCATATAAAAATATTGACGCCAAATATAGTATAAACAGCACTGGCGATCATCAAATAAATCGACTAATGGCAGAGAGCTTATAACGCCTGAGCCGTTTGCTGTTGTCAGTATAGCAAAAAGGATTTCCAGGTTATCCCTAAGCGATTTAATCCTGTGTAATGGCTCTGATAACAGCAAAATGTTTCAAAATGGATACAGCATATAAAAATATTGACGCCAAATATAGTATAAACAGCACTGGCGATCATAAACTATATCTCACTATAGCAGAGCGTATAACGCCTGAGCGTTTGCTGTAGTCAGTATAAGAAAAAGGATTTCCAGGTTGTTACTGAGCACTTTTTAATCCTGTCTGCTGTTTTATAAAGCTAAGTATTTTGAAATAGATACAAAATATAAAAGTATTAACGCCAAATATAGTATAAACAGCACTGGCAATCATCTGTTAAATTGCATTATAGCAGAGAGCTTATAACGCCTAAGCTGTTTACTGTTGTCAGTATTGCAAAAAGGATTTTGTAGTTATCCTAAGTGATTGAATCCTGTGTGTTGCCTCTGATAAAAGTTAAGTGTTTCAAAATAGATACAACATATAAAAATATTAACAACAAATATAATATAAACAGCACTGGAGATCATCAATTAAATCACAATATAGCAGAGAGCTTATAACGCCTGAGCCGTTTGCTGTCGTCAGTATCACCAAAAGGATTTCGGAAATATCCCTAAGCGCTTTTTAATCCTGTTTCCTATTTCATAAAGATAAGTATTTCGAAACAGATACAAAATATAAAAATATTAACATGAAATATAGTATATACAGCACTGGCGATTATCAATTAAATCGCATAATAGCAGATAACTTATAATGCCTGAGCTGTTTTCTGTCTTCAGTATCCCCAAAAAGATTTGCAGTTTGTCACTGAGCACTTTTTAATCCTTTCTGCTGTGCCATAAAGCTACGTATTTGGTAACAGATACAAAATATAAAAATATTGAAGCCAAATATAGTATAAACAGCATTGGTGAATATCAATTAAATCGCTTTATAGCAAAGAGCTTATAACGCCTGAACTGTTTGTTTCTGTCATCATCGCAAAAAGGATTTGCAGGTATCACTAAGCACTTTTTAATCCTGTCTGCTCTTTCATAAAGATAAGTATTTGAAAACATATACAAAATATAAAAATATTAACGCGAAATATAGTATAAACTGCACTGGCCATCATCAATTAAATCGCCTTATAGCAGAGAGCTTATAATGCCTGATCCGATTGTTATTGTCAGTATGGCGAAAAGAACTTCCAGGTTATCCCTAAGTTATTTAACCCTGTGTGCTGGCTCTGATTAAAGCGAAGGGTTTCAAGATGGATACAGCATATAAAAATATTGACGCCAAATATAGTATAAACAGCACTGGCGATCATCAAATAAATCGACTAATGGCAGAGAGCTTATAACGCCTGAGCCGTTTGCTGTTGTCAGTATAGCAAAAAGGATTTCCAGGTTATCCCTAAGCGATTTAATCCTGTGTAATGGCTCTGATAACAGCAAAATGTTTCAAAATATATACCACATATAAAAATATTAGCGCCAAATATAGAATAAACTACACTGGTGATCATAAATTAAATCTCATTATAGCTGAGCTTATAACGCCTGAGCCGTTTGCTGCTGTCAGTATAACAAAAATGATTTCCAGGTTATCACTGAGCACTTTTT
This sequence comes from Pardosa pseudoannulata, assembly GCA_032207245.1. NCBI lineage: Eukaryota > Metazoa > Arthropoda > Arachnida > Araneae > Lycosidae > Pardosa > Pardosa pseudoannulata. The sequence goes on from CM063497.1 coordinate 44,691,290, forward strand.
AATCCTGTCTGCTGTTTCATAAAGCTAAGTATTCGAAAACATATACAAAATATAAAAATATTAATGCGAAATATAGTATAAACTGCACTGGCAATCATCAATTAAGTCGCATCATAGAAGAGAGCTTATAACGCCTAAGTTGTTTGCTGTTGTCAGTATTGCAAAAAGGATTTTGTAGTTATCCTAAGTGATTGAATCCTGTGTGTTGCCTCTGATAAAAGTTAAGTGTTTCAAAATAGATAAAACATATAAAAATATTAACAACAAATATAATATAAACAGCACTGGAAATCATCAATTAAATCGCATTATAGCGGAGAGCTTATAACGCCTGAGCCGTTTGTTGTATCACCAAAAGGATTTCCAATATCCCTAAACTATTTAATTATCCCTAAGCTATTTAATCCTGTGTGTTGGCTCTGATATAAGCGAAGGGTTCCAAAATGGATACAACATATAAAAATATGAACACCAAATATAGTAAAGACAATACTGGCGATCATGAATTAAATCGTCTTATAGCAGAGAACTTTTAATGCCTGAGCCGTTTGCTGTCGTCAGTATCCCCAAAAGGATTTCCAGGTTATCACTAAGCGCTTTTTAATCCTGTCTCATATTTCATAAAGCTAAGTATTTCGAAACAGATACAAAATATAAAAATATTAATGCCAAATATAGTATAAACAGCACTGGCGATTATCAATTAAATCGCATTATAGATGAGAACTTATAACGCCTGAGCTGTTTTCTGTCTTCAGTATCCCCTTAAGGATTTGCAGGTTGTCACTGAGCACTTTTTAATCCTGTCTGCTGTTTCATAAAGCTAAGCATTTTGAAACAGATATAAAATATAAAAGTATTAACGCCAAATATAGTATAAACAGCATTGTTGATTATCAATTAAATCACCTTATAGCAAAGAGCTTATAACGCCTGAACTGTTTGTTTCTGTCACTATCTCAAAAAGGATTTGCAGGTATCGATAAGCACTTTTTAATCCTGTCTGCTGTGTCATAAAGCTAAGTATTTCGAAACAGATACAAAATATAAAAATACACAGGCCTGCGATGAAAAAAATACAAGGAATATGACAACTGAACTTAACGTATATTTTTAGTACTGATTTTGAAAAGAATCATTAAAAATGTCTATCACGTCACGTTTTTTTTTTTTTTTTTTAAATTCAATTTTATGTGTTTTTTATGAATATTTCTCACGTATTTTGCTTTGATATTTTCCTTCGTGTTTTGACATTTTACCATGGTGAAACCCTCAAAATACCCTTCTGTGGTAAACTACAAAAGCGCAGTTAGTATTTTAGGGCTTTTAAAGCTTCAATGTTGATCCAGATCACCGATTAGACAGATTCCTGGAAGCGCGCGAGCCTGGGAATGCGCAATGTCCCTCTTCATTATCCCTCCCTCCCGTCGCAATCGCTGTCAACCTATAGCGAGGCTCGAATCCTTATTAGTGACCAGACATCCGAAAACTTATTAGGGATAACAAATTTGAGACATCTGTGACATTAAAGGAAAGAGAAGCTTGGGTTGCTTTCAAAGATGTGGGAAAATTTCTCGACAATCCCAAAGATCCCAAATTTAAAACAATTGTTGGCAACATGCTAGACAAATTTCAAGTGTTGGGCTGCTTCATGAGTGTAAAATTGCATTTCCTCCAATCGCATTTGGACTTTTTCCCAGAAAATTTAGGATCCGTCAGCGAAGAACAGGGAGAAAGATTCCACCAAGACATCAAGTATATGGATAGAAAATATCAAGGTAGGTGGAATAGGAATATGCTTGCCGACTATTGTTGGATGTTAGCAAGAGATGAAGATAAGATTGAACATAAGAGAAGAACGTCAAAAAGAAATCTTAAAGGAAAAAAATGTACGTGACTAAATTTAAATGTCTTTGTTTCGTATTGAGTTTCAAATATATTCCAAACTTACATTTATTTCATGTATAAACCTTAATAAAACGTAAAAACAGGTCATTAGGGTTTTTCTAGGAGTGTTTTTCTTATAAAATTAATGTAAAAAATTTAAGAACGAGGGAACTTTTTGTCTCGCCCTAGTGCTGCTCATGCATTCTGGTTGCGATGGTTTTTATTCTTTATATACAAAATGTATACATTTTTAATTTTAATTGTTGTTTAAAAATTAATATGCCTCATCATAAACAGATTAAATAAACTCATATGAATAGATAAAACCCAATGTTTCCAGTCAGTACAAGCAAACAGTTCGAGAGCATTTTTTCCATATAGGATATTACCAGTAATATGTATATCAATTTTACAAAAAATCCTGACGTGATGTATAAATATGGCGGTCATTTTCGAAATCAGCATACGAAATGACTTAAAAATAAGGAAAAACTTCTCTTGTATTTTTCAAAAATTTCAATTTCGCAGGCCTGTGATATTAACGCCAAATATAGTATAAACAGCATTGGTTAATATCATTTAAATCGCCTTATAGCAAAGAGCTTATAACGCCTGAACTGTTTGTTTCTGTCACCATCGTAAAAAGGATTTGCAGGTATCATTAAGCACTATTTAATCCTGTCTGCTCTTTCATAAAGATAATTATTTGAAAACATATACAAAATATAAAAATATTAACGCGAAATATAGTATAAACTGCACTGGCAATCAATTAAGTCGCATTATAGCAGAGAGCTTATAACACCTGATCCGTTTGTTATTGTCAGTATCGCCAAAAGGATTTCCAGGTTATCCCTAAGCTATTTAATCCTGTGTGCTGGCTCTGATATAAGCGAAGGGTTCCAAAATGGATACAGCATATAGAAATATGAGCACCAAATATAGTAATATAGTATAAAATACTGGTGAACATCAATTAAATCGCCTTATAGCAGAGAACTTTTAATGCTTGAGCCGTTTGCTGTCGTCAGTATCCGCAAAAGGATTTCCAGGTTATCACTAAGCGCTTTTTAATCCTGTCTCCTATTTCCTAAAGTATTTCGAAACAGATACAAAATATAAAAATATTGACGCCAAATATAGTATAAACAGCATTGGTGATTATCAATTAAATCGCCTTATAGCAGAGAGCTTATAACGCCTGAACTGTTTGTTGCTGTCACTATCGCAAAAAGGATTTGCAATTATCACTAAGCACTTCTTAATCCTGTCTGCTCTTTCATAAAGCTAAGTATTTGAAAACATATACAAAATATAAAAATATTAACGCGAAATATAGTATAAACTGCACTGGCCATTTATAGCAGGTGGAAAGGGTACTCAAGCATGACGGAAGTGATAAACGGCTCACGTAAATATCGCGTGCACAGATCTGCAACCGATCTACATTTTAAAGAGCCCGGATATTGTTTTATCTCTTTAATGAGTTTAGTACCCTTTTTGAGCTTCCACTCTTTATAAAAACACAGCTTGAGGTCTAACCCTTGGAAAACTGGTGAGACTTCCGTATTTATTGAAATCTATATTAACAAAGAGGCATTTTCACGCTTTATATTTTAATTTAAACAATAGAAGACAAGTAAGCAGGAGAGTACCTATTTTTCTTTTATTTCGGGGCCTAATGAGAGATTTCTATTTGGTTTTATAGCGGACTCTTTAACGTCTCTCAAAAACCATACTTTTCCTCCGCCGAGTTTGTGACGTCATCGTTCACTGTAACACCAACCGCCTATGTTGTTTACATGTTAAAAGGCGACTTTTAAATTAATTTATGTGTAAAGTATCGCATATAACAGAATTTATTCATTATGTCTGGCATTAAAAATCATATTATAAATATTGTATTGTGCCACTCTGTAAAAGTACAACAACTAATTGCAATGAGAAGATATTTTTCAGCGTTCCCAAAGATCCACATACAAATGCGATGAAAAGGGATGAGAAATTAAACCCCAAATTATCATATAAATCATCTCTATGGGTTTGTGAAGACCATTTTTCGATAAATAAATGCTTGCTTTTGTTTAAATATTACTAATTTAGAACAATTAAAGTATATAAAAATACATCTATACCTTTAAAAGGACTGTTGATTAACCAGTGCTATTTAACTTTGAAAACTGCTAATTTTCGAGTATTATCTCAGAGTTCAACTACAATAAATGTTTGATAAAGCATGTAAATATCGTAAAACATATAAATCTAAAGCATATAATTATCTAATAAATAACTGGGGGTAGAGGAAGATTATGTATTTTCAAGGTATTATAAATATTTTCTTCAGAGATGCATACTTTCTTAAGTGTATCAATTCAGAGTGATAATTTTCGATTAAATTAGTGACTAATTTGAAAAAAGTATAATATTTTTAAAATACTTAATAATGATATTACTTTAAAAATTAAATTTAATTTCAGAAACTTTATACATTTTTTAATTTAACATTAATATTAAAGGCAATAAAATTGTATTGCTATTTAAAAATGTATAAATAATTAAGTAAAGCCTTTAAAAAAGATTTTAAATTTCTTTTCATCAAATTTAAAATATCTAAGAATTGGTTTGTTTTTGGTTTGGTTTTGGAGCACTATGGTCTATTTTTTACAACACGAGGGCTAATGAGACCGGGACCTCACAATAAATACCTCCTCTAATTTTTATTTTAATATTTCATCTATCTCTATTTATAAAAAACGATGCTATTACAAATATGTGTGTGTATGATATATGTATATTTATTTGACTTGTCTATGTCTACAAACAGATGAGTTCTGATTAGCATGAATAAAATATTAATACATGTTAAGTAAAATTGGATAAATATATAAACGATTTTACATACCTTTGGGTTTTAATTCCCCGTATTTCTGCTCCCATAAAATCCGGGTTTTTCCCAAGAACGAAAACATTGACATGTCAATTTTCGGGAGGTTGTCCGACTTTTGTAAATCCAGGTAGAAGAGACATTTATAACAAATTGAGATAATTAAGCTATCGAGATCGATAAAATAAACCTTCAGGTTTAAATAAAAATAAATTTTGATAGCTAGAAAATTCCAAGAACTTGCAAAAACAAAATCGGAAAATAGTGCGCGCTTACAAGAAAATATTGAACAACGTGAACGATGACGTCATAACCAATCACGGAGCATTTTGATGTTACGTGATTTTAGCTTAACTTTAAAATTAAGTTTTTTAATGATGGACCAAGTTTTTTACATTTTAGAGAATATTTTTGGAATTTACGAGTCTGGAATTATCAGAAGAACAATAAGTCGTTCGAATCCCCCACATGTGCAAATTCCTCATTATAATCTGCTCTGTCACCGAACGCTAGCCGAATGGTAAAGTGCTGTTCTTAAGTACCAGAGTTCGCAAAATAGAACATTGCTGATAGCATGAGATGTATGTTTGTAGCAGTATGTTTAATCAGTAGTCTCTATCTACAAATTTAGTCAAGCAAATGCTCTTGCAAGCTGGCAAATTTATAAAACAGCATGACAAGTCTGCAAGTTTGAAACAAGACTGCAGCAATCTACGCAAACTTCGTAGTCACCATACCTAACTTGAAGCAATTGTCATGCAAGTTACAGTATTGTTAAGTTTGCCGCAAACTTGTCATATCAAACTTGCAGCAAGTTCATTGCAAACCACGGTTGAGAAAAGTGAGAATTCACTTAAATTTAAAATTTTCAACATAGTTTAACATGGTCCATACACGTGCATGAAAACGAAAGCATTGCTTAGTGAATAATAGAATTACATCTATTTAATTTATTAGAAATTTTAGATAGTTGCATATTATAGAGAAATTCTTCTTTAAAAAATAACCGCACTTGAATAATTAAAATAATAAATGCCGTTGAAAATATCCATAGCACCTTGCGTGTCTGCCATGTTGTAATCTTGTCTTTGGCCTGGAAACGTTTTGCATGCGCTCGTTATCTTAACTCTCATGCAATGATGGGAATTTTCGTTGCTCCGTTTGTCATAACAAATTGCCACAGTTTTGCACAAAATTGCTTTGCAAAGGATTTCGCTCTTTATGCTCCGTCTAACGCAGATTTTGCTAATTTGTCCGTCAAATTTGTTATGATAAGATATTATAAAAAAATGAACTTGTAATATGCATGCGAGGGTATCTCATTAAAGTACAAAACAATAACAGTATTTTAACAAAATTAAGAATCTTCTGTGTTACTGCCTGCTATATTTTTATTTATTACATACATATTTCATTATATTTTCAGGAATAAAATTGAAAATAATGCTTCATCTTGACTGTCACCTAAATAGTGTAATTTTTATTTAATAAACAATTTTTCAATACATCTAATGTTCGCTTAGATTATTTTCTAAATGTTGTTCTTAATACAGAGTTTGCAAGAAATAAATGATAAAAAAAAACAAAGTGGTTATGTATAAAAAATAAACACACCAAGAACAAACTTCTTAATTTTAAAAGATATATATCGAAACGTTATTTATTCATCCGTGAAATAGACTCCTATACTTTTATTAAAAGAATTTGTTGTTAATCAGTGACAAAATTTTTTCATTAGAAACAAAAGTATCGATGATCGATTTAAAAATTATCACATATGTATCATGTATTATTTAAGCCTTGAAAATTATTTACGTCATATCTAAGTTCAGTGATATAACATATGAAAATAATGCCATATCCTTTAAATAACTTAAAATTGAAATGAATTAAATGATTGACAGAATGACGTCATAATGCTAAAAAAATGTTATTTTACCTATTATAGTTATAATTGATAAATTTAATCGCCTGCTCTTAACCGGGGAAAATAGTTTGAAATAATGGCATTAAACACTCGAAAAGATGGGAAGAGGTGGATTTCGAACGTTTTAAAGGCGACAGTATTTTTCGCTGTGATATGAAGCATATTTATACCAATTTATTTTAGAATAGGATCAATAGTTTAAGAGACAATATAAAATTTTACTCGATTTAGTTTCACTTTTCTTAATGTGCTAGTATATAGCCCGTCATATGACGGGATCAGTAAAATTTTGCTAACCCTAACTCATCAAGAACCCAATATGGATGCTTCTATCCATTCCAGGTCCTATGATTCATAAATTCGAGGACAAAATAACTTAGACTATTTTATATGGGGATTCGAGATAAAATGACAAGATTATGACGTCATTTTTACCAATGTCATTTAAAAATTTCTTCTTTTAAATTATTTAAATATCGTCTGCCTAATTTTCATACGTTTTATCACTGAATTTAATACTACGTAAATAATTTTTCTTTGATATTTACAAAAATAATAGATTATACTATGTTATATTTTAAATTTTATCGCCGATTTTGTTGCAAAAATTTCAGCCAAAAAACAAATCATTTTTTACCTGCCTGATAGTGTACTTCACAATTCTAGAAAATTAAAAAAATTACTGATGGATGAATATATAGTTATTACATAAGGAATTAGAGATAAAATGTACAATATTCTCTTGCATAATGTAATGATATACCTGGAGAGCCACGTGGACATAGCTGGGTATTCAATTTACCAATACTATTTAAATATTGGTACCCTGCTTTACAATAATATCCTATATTTTAAGGGTGAGTGTAACACATGTCGCATCTGCCATGGTTGGCAAAATTTTACGCTATGACAATGCTACCAGCCAAAATTTTCATTGCAACAAAAAATAATCGATGATTCAATTTAAAATGATCACATATGTATCTAATCGATTATTTAAACCAAATATAAAAGAAAATTATTTGCGTAATATCTAAGTTCAGTGATAAAACATATGAAAATAATGCGGACGATTTTTAAATAATTTAAAGCAAGAAATCCTTAAATGAGAGGGTTAAAGGAATGACGTCATAATGCTAGAAAAAAATGTTATTTTTACCTATTTATTATACGATAAATTTATAAATTGAATCGCCTGCTCTAAATTGGGAAAAATAGGCCTTGTAATAATGGCATTAAACGCTCGAAAAGGGGGTAAGGGATGAATTTCGAACGTTTTAAAGACGACAGTATTTTTAGCTGTGATATGAGGCATATTTATACCAATTTATTTTAGAATTGGGTTGGTAGTTTAGGAGAAGATAAACTTTACTCGACTTTACTTGATTTAGTGACACTTTTCGTAATATACTAGCATATAGCCCGTCATGTGACGGGATGAGTAAAATTTTGCTAACCCTAACTAATCAAGAATTCAATACGGATGCCTCTATCCATTCCAGGTCCAAAAGCTTCATAACTTCGAGGAGAGACGGACCGATAACTTAGGACGGACCGATAGGCTATTGTTATATAGGGGATTAGAGATAAAATTTACAAGAATCTCTTGCACAATGTAATGGTATACCTGGAGAGCCACGTGGACATAGCTGGGTATTCAATTTACCAATAATGCTATTTAAATATTGGTATCCTGCTTTAGAATAATATCCTATATTTTAAAGGTGAGTGTAACACATTTGGCATCTGCCACGGTCGGCAAAATTTTACGCTATGACAATGCTACCAGCCATATTGTGAATTGTTTATCTCAATGAAAACGTTTCTCCCGATCGAAATATTACTTTATTTCAGAGACATTGTTATGTCATTTTGTTTTTATTGGAGACTTGGACAGGTGTGACAGGAGATACAAATCAAATGAGCCGAAATAGAGCAGCAATTCAATTGGTCTCCATTATGTTGTCGTTATAATATTCTTTTGCTACATTTTTTTAGTTTTTCATTTGATGTTCCTTGGGCATTGTCATGCCATTTGATTTATTGCAGATCTTGTCATATATGACAACAGATACAAATCAAACGAGCCAAAACATCGCGTCAGTAGTTTTAAGTAGTCAATTATTTGTTCTTATTTTCTTTTCTAACATTAATGAAATTTTAAATTTTAATAAGGTGTAGTACTTTTCGAGACTTGAAATCTTTGTCTAAACATATTTTTTTTATCCAACGTACAACAGCAGTACTGCTTCTGTAAGAATGAATTAGTTGTTCTTATTTTAGCATTAATGAAATTTAAAATTTTAAAATGGTATAGTACTTTTCGAGACTTGAAATCTTTGTCTAAACATATTTCTTCCTCCAAAGTACAACAGCAGTTCTGCTCGTATAAGAATGAATTACCTGTTCTTATTTTATCATTAATGAAATTTAAAATTTGAAGAGATGTAGCACTTTTCGAGACTTGAAATCTTTGTCTAAACATATTTTTTAATCCAACGTACAACTGTAGTTCTGTTTCTATAAGAATGAATTAGATGTTTATATTTTAGCATTAATGAAATTTTAAATTTTAAAATGGTGTAGTACTTTTCGTGACTTGAAATCTTTGTCTAAACATATTTTTTTATCCAACGTACAACAGCAGTTCTGCTGCTATAAGAATGAATTAGTTGTTCTTATTTTACGATTAATGATATTTTAAATTTTAAAATGGTGTAGTACTTTTCGAGACTTGAAATCTTTGTCTAAACATATTTTTTTATCCAACGTACAACAGCAGTTCTGCTGCTGTAAGAATGAATTAGTTGTTCTTATTTTAGCATTAATGAAATTTTAAATTTTAAAATGGTGTAGTACTTTTCGAGACTTGAAATATTTGTCTAAACATATTTTTTTATCCAACGTGCAACAGTAGTTCTGTTCCTATAAGAATGAATTAGTGGTTCTTATTTTAGCATTAATGAAATTTAAAATTTGAAGAGATGTAGTACTTTCTAAGACTTGAAATCTTTATCTAAACATATTTTCTTATCCAACGTACAGCAGCAGTTCTGTTGCTATAAGAATGAATTAGTTGTTCTTATTTTACGATTAATGATATTTTAAATTTTAAAATGGTATAGTACTTTTCGAGACTTGAAATCCTTGTTAAACATATTTTCTTATCCAACGTACAACAGCAGTTCTGCTGCTATAAGAATGAATTAGTTGTTCTTATTTTAGCATTAATAATATTTTAAATTTTAAAAAAGCGTAGTACTTTTCGAGACTTGAAATCTTTGTTTAAACCTATGTTTCTATCCAACGTACAACAGAAGTACTGGTTCTGTAAGAATGAATTATTTGTTCTTATTTTATCATTAATGAAATTTAAAATTTGAAGAGATGTAGCACTTTTCGAGACTTGAAATCTTTGTCTAAACATATTTTTTAATCCAACGTACAAAGCAGTTCTGCTCATATAAAATGAATTAGTTGTTCTTATTTACATTAATGAAATTTTAAATTTTAAAAGGTGTAGTACTTTTCGAGACTTGAAATCTTTGTCTAACATATTTTTTATCAACGTACAAAACAGTTCTGCTCATATAAGAATGAATTATTGTTCTTATTATCTTACATTAATGAAATTTAAAATTTTAAAGAGGTAGTACTTTTCCGAGACTTGAAATCTTTGTCTAAACATATTTTTTTATTCACATACAACAAAGTTCTTTTGCTTCTATGAGAATGAATTATTGTTCTTATTTTTTTTAGCATTAATGAAATTTTTAAATTTTAAGAGGTAGTACTTTCGAGACTTGAAATCTAAAACATTTTTTATTCACATAAAAAAAAGTTCTTCTTTATGAGAATGAATTAAATATTTGCTTATTTTAACGAATTAATGAAATTTAAACTTTAAAGGCATAGACTTGAAATCTTATCAAATATTTTTTTATTAACATAAAACAAAGTTCGCTCCTTTGAGAATATTATTGTCCTTATTTTTTTTCGCATTAATTAATTTAAAATTTAAGAGGCATAGTACTTTTTGAGACTTGAAATCTTTATCATACATATTTCTTTAATTTTAAATTAACATAAAACAAAAGTTTTCCTTTGAGAATGAATTAGTTATTTTCCTTATTTTCTCATTAATGAAATTTAAAATTTAAGAGATATAGTACCTTTTGAGACTTGAAATTTTTATCAAAATTTATTCCATAAAACAAATTTCTGTATTGAGAATTATTAGTTGTTTCTTATTTAGGCATTAATGAAATTTAAAACTTTAAGGAACATGTACCACTGAGACTTGAAATCTCTATACATATTTTTTAATCAACAAAAAACAGTAGTTCTGTCTATGGAATGAATTAGTTCTTATTTAGCATTAATGAAATTTAAAATTTTAAGGAAATTGTTGTACTTTTGTGACTTGAAATCTTAATCATAAGTTATTTTTTTATCAACAAACAGCAGTTCTGCTCCATTGAGAATGAATTAATTTTTGTTATTTGTTTTACTTAATGAAATTTTAAATTTTAAGGAAGCAGTACATTCCGAGACTTGAAATCTTTATAACAGATTTGTTTATTCAGATTTGAAAAAATCATAATGATTATTTATTCAACACAAAACAAGAGTTCTGCTCCATTGAGAAATGAATTAAATTATTTGCCCTTATTTTTTTGCATTAATGAAATTTAAAACTTTAAGAAGCATAGTATATTCCGAAACTTGAAATCTTATAACAGATTTTTTTTAAAAATTTGAAATCTTAATAACTGATTATTTTTATTCAACATAAAACAAGTTTGCTCCATTGAGAATGAATTATTATTTCTTATTTTTTTTTTGGCCATTAATGAAATTTTAAACTTTAAAAACATAGTACATTCCTAGACTTGAATCTTTATAACAATTTTGTTTATTCAGATTTGAAATCTTAATCATAACTGATTATTTTTTATTCAACACAAAACAAGAGTTCTGCTCATTGAGAATGAATTAATTATTTGCCCTTATTTTCTTTTTGCATTAATGAAATTAAGGAGTTTAACTTTGGAACTTTAAATTTAAAAACTGTAAGGAAACTTTACAGGAGTAGTACATTCCGCTTGAAATCTTTTTAACACATTTTGTTTTTCAATTTGAAATCTTAATCATAACTGATTATTTTTATTCAACAACAAAACAAAGTTCTGTTTCATTAGAATGAATTAATTATGTATTCTTTTGATATTAATGAAATTTTAAAACTTTAAGAAGCACAGTACTTTTCCAAGACCTGAAATCTCTATCATAAACTTATTTTAATTATTCAGCATAAAACAAAAATTCCATTGAGAATGAATTATTTTACCTTATTTATTTTAAGAATGAAATTAATTTATAAAGCTGTACTCCTCTTGAAATTTTTTATCAAATCACTTATTTTATTCAACATAAAACAAAAATGTAAGAATGAATTAATTATTTTCTTGTTTTACCGAAAAAAAAGGTAATCATGAATTTCCCAAGTAAAAAGGTTGAACATCCCTGCACTGTTGTACGACACATCTCCTCCATTATTGTCACACTTTTCCACAGCTGTAGAATAAAGTAATAACAATAATTCGCAATCTTCCATCAACAAGAAGAAAAAAAGAGTTCTCTAGCGGAAGAACACAAGTTCTAAAGCCTCCGCAAGAGTAACCATTGTCTATTTTAGACTACCTGTCTATTTTCGGATTATGAGATTTGTGCTTAGAACAAAAGATTCACTTTTCTCCATGACTGGCAATGCAGAAAATCCAGTTTCACACAAGACGATAAAAAAAGGAGGAAATGATAATATTTTACAGCTCTAATACTGCCAGATTCTTAACAACAAATGTCCATCCCAGATAGTATCTTTATTCTTGAAGAAGTGATAAGAAGCAGGTTTTATTTTCTATTAAATTGCATCACGGGCTAATCTTCAGCAACTATAAGAGATTTGAAAAAAATTTTCAATTTTACAACTCCTCTTCAACCTCCACTCAAATACATAATCAAAATTAAATTAATTTTACAATTTACACTAAATCACAAATTTGTGATGAAAATCACACTCAGTTTATTTAATTTGTGATTAAGTGAATGTTTCAGTCTATTTAGTATGAATGTTATGTGTTCCCTTTGTGTTTTCTTTGTTAATTCAATTAGATTTTAAATATTCAATTTTTGTAAAATTTTTCCTCAAAATGTTGTTTTTGTTTATGTATCAATTTGTTGAGTTACGATCCCCTCGCCAGATTTCAAACGCCACGCTGCAAGCACGCCAATTTCGCCAAATGTGGTTGAAGCACCAACAAGATCCATGATTAGAAACAGGAGAGTGGGCTAAGAAGAGGAGTTGAAAAAAAAGACTATCTGCTTCACATAAGGTTCTTATTCCTCAATTGTCGAGAAATATTTAGGTTTACTAGCCAGAATTCTACGTGAGCAGTTTACTCGCCGATTCCGAAAGGATTACAGTAGAACTTCGATTATCCGAGCCTCGATTAACCGAAATTTTCTGTCAAAAAGAGCCTATTAATTTCTGAACATATGTATGTACAGTATATGGATATACATGTTCCAAAACGACCCCATAAACTCTGCTAAGCTAGATTCCTAGGAGTACATAAAAAAACTGCCATAAGTTTACGAGAAAAATACGAAAACAAGTGACGTCATGCCCATGCAAGAAAAACATCACTTATTGGACATATCAAACAACAGTATATGCACTTGCAAATTGCCTAACAGTTCGTAAGGCATTTCCAATACATTGGCCGTACATCAGGTACGAGCGCAGTAGTCACGAACATAATACATGACCATCATACGAAGACTACCAGTAACTGTAAATGTAGCCTTTAAAAACAGTTCAACTGCGGCTTAATGTCATTCCATGGCGCATGACGCGATATTCGCGGCGAACGTTTTAAAACATTCTCGTCTGGAAAAATATGCAAATATGCTGTTGATATGTCCAATAAAGTGTTTTGCTTGCACCGGAAGTGACGTCATACTTTTGTTCGGATTTTTTTTCCTAAACAATGGATCGTATAGAAACGCTTTTTTGGGCAGTTTTTATTTACTCCCAACGAGAATCTAGCTGCAAGTTTATGCTGTCGTTTTGGACATATATATATGAGATATATATGTACAATATATATATACTACACCAAGCATTAATTAAATACGGATCAATCAAATCGTTGAACTTTCATATCTATTTAAGTATAGCTGTGTGAAAAAAATATTAAATATACAGTTACTTAAAACAATTCGATTTCTTAAAAAATGATTAGAGTTACAAGCTAAATTTTATCTAATATTCTATTTATATATATATATATATATATATATATATATATATATATATATAATAATAATATTTATATATATATATATAATATATATAATATATATATGTTATATATATTTTATTATATAATATATATATTATATATGTATGTTTTATATATTATATATATGTATATAAAAAATAATATATATATATATATATATATATATATATATATATGTATATATATTATATTATAAATATATATTGTATATATATAAGTATATTATATATATATATATATATATATGTATGTATGTATATATATATGTAATATGTATATATATATTAGTCTATGTATGTATTAGTATGTATATTTTTAATTATAGAGTATTATATGTATTATATAGATATATATATATGTATATATATGTATATATATATATATGTATGTATTTATTATATATGTAAGTATGTATATGTTGTGCAAATGATGTAATGTATGTATTATATATTATGTATGTAATATGTATATATATGTTATTGTATATGTATATATATGTATATATGCAATTGTATCGTTTAAGGAGACATTTAAACTTAATTATGTTTATTTATAAATGGCGAAACCTATTTACAGGTGAATAACATAAAAAGGATTAAACATTTATCAGCGCGCAAACACAACTTGCGCGTACGTCTCACATTCGTCTCACGGCTCGTCTGCCTTTCGCCGCAGGCGCTCGCTAGGTGGCGCTCAGCAGTTATAGCAAGAGTGTGATGTACTCGTTACCGTCCTACATAATACATATATATTACATATACATACATACATATATAACATATACATACATACATACATACATATTATGTATGTAAAATATTTAAATAAAAATGTAAATCAATAAAATCTTTAAATGGAACTTCTGAAAAACTGGGATTTTTCCTACACCACCATACTTCAACAGTCATAACTGCTAAATCATTTTTAGAATTTAATTAGAATTGAACTGCATGTTTTTTATGTTGTTATGTATGCATTGAACTTCAGGATTATAAATATATTCATTTTGAGATGAGTATGGGTATTTATAACACAAACTTCATTAATTTTTTTATTGAATTTTTGTTCTAAATTACTCGATTGGCTATAACACACTTATACTTTAAAATATTTTAATTCCGGAGGTTCAATGCATACATAACGGATATATGTCTCCATTTATCAAAGTAAAAGGGATATGTTTTGAGTATTTTTTTTAGTTAGAAGTGTAGGCTTAAAGTCAAAAAATGCCTGTTTTTTCCTCTATTTTTGACAATTTAAGACAGTATATGTGTATTTATGTTTATTTTCATATATTTCTATGTTTTATAACCTATTACTGCAATAACTAAATAATATTTCCATTAAAAACTTTATTTAAAAATTTTGCCTCCGAACGTGGACGGTTACCTTATCTTATCCAGGAAATGGTCAAAAATTAATTTAGAAAAAAAAAGACATGTTCCCATCGCGTACGTATTAGAATAAAAGTTAAGCAGTTTACCATTATCTCAAAGCGGTATCTAAGCTTTGGGATAGGACCATGTAACTGCAAATTAATCCTCTTTTGTAGTGATAAAATCTGCACGATATTTCAATACTGTGTTTAAGGGATTTGTATTTCGTTTTAAAAGAGGAAACAGCCGTGAGATTTATTTGTAGAACGGTAAAGGAGGGGTGGAGATCTGGAAAATATTACCGGAAATAAATTGAGCCAAAGCTAAGACGGTTAAAGTGACTAGGTACAGGTCATGCTTAGTTCATTTAGCTCAGAGACTTGTAAGAACATCGGTATTTGAATAAATTGAAAGATCAATTTGTAAACGCAACCACTTTCTGGAACGCTATGCTAGCGTGTGCCCTGCCGCCGGTTGAATAATTTTATTTTGTGTATATAAGAATATGCACAAAATAAAATTATTCAATCGGAATTGAACAATATATTTTTTTAGTTGAACCGAACGAAACAATTTACTGTTCGAAGGCCAGGTTTTAATCAGTGGCGTGCGGTCCATATGTGCAGGGTGTGCACTGCACACCCTGGCAAAATTATGAGGGACAATAATTTTCTGCACCTATGTCTACCTATCTTTATATGGTATATAATAAATATCATTTATAATATATTCAAATATTATGTTGATTTGCTTGCTTGTATTCCCGCAGTGCGTGCGGTACTAGGTGCTGCACCACGTAGCGCGCAAACGAACATAGGAAGTTCTGATGTGTACGCACTGCGCACTAAATTGAAAATCACGCTTTATATGTATGGGCTACTGGAGAAGAACAGCATACTATGGCACTAATGCAAGTGCAGCTATTTTTTTCCGACGGTACGGTTTATTAAGCGTTGTATTAGAGCGGGACTTTTTTTTTTATTTTTTTAACTGATTTATGTTGGTTAATGTTTAAATATATATATTGTAAGATTTTTTTTCATGGAAATATAAAAGAAGTATTTCATCAATATAAAGTGAAATGTTTTAGTGTGGTAAATTAATTTCGGTGATGTATTATATTTATTGAAATAATTAGCTGAAAAACAATGTTGTTTTGTTTTAAAGAAACGAATTTTAACAGAACAGTCCAAATTTTACCATTCATTGTGTCTTACAGACAGTATATAAGTTATATTATGTAACACCATATCCCTGGTTTTGTTTTTAAAAATTGTCAAGATGTTTTCGCAGAATATATGATTTCCAAATGTTAAAAACAATTAATAAATATAATTTAATCCACTGACCGAACAAGAAACAGTTCTCTCTATTGTGCCAGCGTGCAGTGAAATCCTCTGCACGTGGAATAGACGTTCGGTTTGTCGGCACCGCAGCGGCGGGCGCCATGTGGTGCTACGTTTGCTGAACATATAAGTTTTTCGTGGAAGCCCGAAGCGTTGCTTTTTCGACACCGATATACCATACAACAAAAGACATGATTTTTGCTTCAGTGCTAGTAGAATTCTCATAAGTTTAGCTGTTTTTATAGTTATAACTCGACTACTCGTAGGTAAATATTTTATTTATTGTAATCTTTAAATTTATATTCATAATAAATAACCCGTTTCAGAATGGAGAACTCAGATGTCTCAATAATTAAAGATTTATTGGAAAATCCATGTTCTCTGCACACCCTGCATGAAAACCTACCGCACGCCACTGGTTTTAATATTTAACGCTTGGTTAATATTGAATTTTCCCGACGATAAATCCACCTGTTTTTTCCTCCACACCATTGTTCGAAACAATCTAAAGTTTGAATGTCGACGGAGATCATTATAAGGAAAACTGATGACTCTTCCGTTCATCAGTTGATGCATACAATCCTATTATCCGAATAAAACACGTGTCTTTCGTCGACTTTAATGGGTGCGTCACTAACAATCGAATTATGAAAATATTAGAACAAATTAGCAGTGTGACATACGGGTGAGCAAGAGTGTTAAATATTTTAGTAAAATGCGTAGTATATCAAACTTTCCATTAGTCTTTATTTGCATGTTTTATTACGGGTTGTAGTCAATATGTGACTGCAATTCCAAAACACGGGATACTTCGAGACATCGCAAATGGTTCTACCATTCTTCGAAACCATTGAGAGAAACTCAGCTGGTAGGTGTTATCGATTCAATCGTCCCGCCGATGGAGATAAGCGTAGGTGTTATCAAAGCGATCACGCTTTCATTCTTGATTTATTTCCCAAATTATGCCTCTTTCTGTATTCTAATAGACGTCCAGACGTCCGCTATCTGATCAATTCCTCCATTTGGAACCTTTTTCTAATTTACATAGGTATGAATAATACATTGACATTTAGAGACTAAAAGACACTAATTGCACATCATTCATAATGGTAGATAAAATCTCTCCACAAACAACTGATCAAAAAACAAACCATCGGTATGTGTTTGTGGTATAACTTATATCCCGCTGTCTCCGTGGTTTTATTTGCTATTTATTACTCTTGACTATGTGATCGCTCAACTTTCTGACAGCTTCTGCCAGTATTTCTAGTTTAAATTACTTCGAAAATCTCACGACTTAATAGTTACTTCCCGACGCTGTAGGCGTGGCAAGCGTTATGCAAGATGGTGATTCATTTTAACACCAAACTGCTGTTTAACACTTCAATGATACCGTCACTGTAAGACACTGCAAGTGGTGACAGATCGTTCGAAACCATGAAAAGAGTAAAAACATTCCTTCCAGCAGAAATTCTCCCAATAGGTTATAAAAATTAGCAATAATTTCTGTGTATATCTGTATATCGGTAAATTTTAGATGAAAATTTGAATAAATTGACCTTAAAAATAATCTTCTATATATAAGCCTAAGTAATCTGCCCACTGACCTCGATTTTATGAAGCGGTTGGACCTGGAATGGATAGAGCATCCATATTAGATTCTTGATGAGTTAGGGTTAGCAAAATTCAAACGTCGTCTGTAAAGCGTTCGAAATCCATTCCTTCCCCCTTTTCGAGCGTTTAATGACATTATATCTAGTCCTAAACTTCTTAAATGCCGCCGAGGATGGCCGAATGGTTTAGGTGCTGTCCTTCGGAACCGGATTCGTGGTTCGAGTCCCACTATGGCATGGATGTTCGTAGCCGTTCGGAATCGGCTTTAAGCAGTAGGTCCCGGTCTCATTAGCCCCCGTGTGCAAAACAGTAGACCGTAGCGCTCCAAACCAAACCAAACCTTCTAAATGCCCTATATCTTCTTCTAAACTATCGATCCGATTCTAAAATGAATTGATATAAATATGCTTCATATCACAGTGAAAAATATTGTCTTCTTTAAATATCCACCCCTTACCCCTTTTCTTGCGATTAATGCCATTATTTTAAGCCTTATTTTGACCGGTTAAGAGCAGGCGATTAAATTTATCGATTTATCACATAATAAATAGGTAAAAATAACATATTTTTCTAACATTATGACGTCATTCCTTTAACCATCTCATTTAATCATTTCTTATTTTAAATTATTTAAATATCGTCTGCATTATTTTCATACGTTTCACACTGAACTTAGATATTACGTAAATAATTTTCTTTTATATTTGGCTTAAATAGTAGATTAGGTACATATGCGATAATTTTAAATTTCATCATCGATTATTTTTTGTTGCAATGAAAATTTTATCACCAGTATTAACAACAAATTCTATCTACCACCAGGGTGTAGTGGAAATGATAGTTTTATTCCTTTACTTCCATTAATTACTGTGCAAATAAAAAATGGGAAGAACGTAATTATAATTTCGATGTAGCTAAGAAAACTTTGAATTATCTTTCTAAATGAATTGAACGGGATTCTAAACATAATCACAATATTGAGAGACTTTATGGGAGTATGAAGATACACAAATTATTGAGCGTGTACAAATTCTCATCCTAAAAACAAACCATTTTTTTTTTTTTTGCCTGCCTCATAGTGTATTTATAGGAAAATTAAAAATTTTACTGATCCCGTCATATGACGGGTTATAAGCTACTGTTTTTATAACGTTCTAATAAATTATTATACTGGACTGTAAACAACTCAGGACTGTTTATATGGCTGTATAAATCAAAATTAGGCTGTTCAATAATTAAGATTGAAAAGTTCAGTGATAAAACATATGAAAATGATGCAGGCGATATTTAAATAATTTAAAATAAGAAATGATTATTAAATGAAAGGGTCAAAGGAATGACGTCATGATGATAGAAAAAATGTTATTTTTACATATTTATTATGATATAAACTTAATCGCCTGCTGTTAACCGTGGAATATAGGGCTTGATAAAATGGCATTAAACGCTCGAAAAGGTGGAAGGGGTGGATTTCGAACGTTTCAAAGACGGCAGTTTTTTTCGCTGTGATATGATGGATATTTATACCAATTTATTTTAGAATTGGAGCGATAGTTTAGGAGAAGATAAACTTGACTGGCTGTGAATTTTGCTAACCCTAACTTATCAAGAATCATAGGGTTAAATATAATGGCATCAAACGCTTGAAAACGGGTGAAGGGGTGGATTTCGAACGCTTGAAATATGACGCTTTGACTTTTGCTAACCCTAACTCTTCAAGAATCCAATATGGTTGCCTCTATCCTTTCCAGGTCCAACCGTTTCATAAAGTCGAGGGCAGACGGATAGATAACTGGGGCAATTATTATATAGGAATTCTTTTACTACAGAAATATTATCTGCATTTCAGCACCCTGGGATTATTTTTAGTTAAATTACATAAACACACATATAGCTTCGACTTGCGAAGTAAACAAATGACCTTTCAAACAAAAATAAAAAACAGATTTAGTAATTTTTTTCATGTGCTGGTCATTTTTTCAAAATTGCTTTTATTTCTTACAGTGGACTGCACTTAATGTGACCGCAGTTAGTGTTATCAATCGCTTATTGTTATCGAAATCACTTGGTCCCGATTTTCTCTATTCATTTGTATGTTAAAATTATCGCTTTATGGGATCGTTACATCGGTTCATGTTATCCGTTTTCGAACCTCATTTTAACTGGCAAAGGAATATTCACAGTATATTCAGAAGGAACCCATTTTTTACTTTCCCTTCGCTGTTGTTTGAATTTCCGAGAAGTCTTCTCTTCAACCTAGGAAAATGGGGAATGAGCAAAGGAGTGGGGTATATATATATATATATATATATATATATATATATATATATATATTCGCATTGTTCGAAATACTGTAAAGTTCGAATGTCGACGAAGATCATTACAAGGGAAACTGATGA
The DNA here is from genome assembly GCA_032207245.1 of Pardosa pseudoannulata. Classification (NCBI taxonomy): domain Eukaryota; kingdom Metazoa; phylum Arthropoda; class Arachnida; order Araneae; family Lycosidae; genus Pardosa; species Pardosa pseudoannulata. The sequence continues at coordinate 44,712,090 of CM063497.1, forward strand.
CTCTTCCATTCACATCCAAAGTTGATGGATAACATCCTATTATCAGCACAAAACACGTGTCTTTCGTCGACTTTAATGGGTGCGTCACTAACAATCGAATTATGAAAATATTAGAACCAATTAGCAGTATGACATACGGGTAAGCAAGAGTGTTAAATATTTTAGTAAAATGCGTAGTTTATAAAACTTTCCATTAGTCTTTATTTGCATGTTTTATTACGGGTTGTAGTCAATATGTGACTGCAATTCTTCGAGACATCGCAAATGGTTCTACCATTCTTCGAAACCATTGAGAGAAACTCAGCTGGTAGGTGTTATCGATTCAATCGTCCCGCCGATGGAGATAAGCGTAGGTGTTATCAAAGCGATCACGCTTTCATTCTTGATTTATTTCCCAAATTATGCCTCTTTCTGTATTCTAATAGACGTCCAGACGTCCGCTATCTGATCAATTCCTCCATTTGGAACCTTTTTCTAATTTACATAGGTATGAATAATACATTGACATTTAGAGACTAAAAGACACTAATTGCACATCATTCATAATGGTAGATAAAATCTCTCCACAAACAACTGATCAAAAAAGAAACCATCGGTATGTGTTTGTGGTATAACTTATATCCCGCTGTCTCCGTGGTTTTATTTGCTATTTATTACTCTTGACTATGTGATCGCTCAACTTTCTGACAGCTTCTGCCAGTATTTCTAGTTTAAATTACTTCGAAAATCTCACGACTTAATAGTTACTTCCCGACGCTGTAGGCGTGGCACACGTTATGCGAGACGGTGATTCATTTTAACACCAAACTGCTGTTTAACACTTCAGTGATACCGTCACTGTAAGACACTGCAAGTGGTGACAGATCGTTCGAAACCATGAAAAGAGTAAAAACATTCCTTCCAATAGAAATGTTCCCAATAGGTTATAAAATACTTTCAGTATATATCGGCAGGACTGTAAATGTAGATGAAAATTTGAATAAATTGACCTTCAAAAATTAATCTTATATATAATAGCCTAAGTTATCTGTCCATCTGTCCTCGAATTTATGAAGCGGTTGGACCTGGAATGGATAGAGTCATCCATATTGGATTCTTGATGAGTTAGGGTTAGCAAAATTCAAAACGAGTAAAGTTTATCTTCTCCTAAACTATCGATACGATTCTAAAATAAATTGGTATAAATATGCTTCATATCACAGCAAAAAATACTGTCGTCTTTAAAACGTTCGAAATCTCCTCCTTTCCCTTTTGTGAGCATTTAATGCCATTATTTCAAGCCCTATTTTCCCCGATTAAGAGCAGACGATTAAATTTATCACATAATAAATTTGAATGAATATGCTTCATATCACAGCAAAAAATGGTGTATTCTTTACAACGTTCGAAATCCACCCCTTTCCCTCCTTTTCTAGAATTTAATGTCATTATTTCAAGCTCTATTTTCCCCGGTTAAAAGCAGGCAGTTAAATTTATCAATTTGTCGCATAATAAATAGGTAAAAATAACATTTTTTTCTAGCATTATGACGTCATTCCTGTAACCATCTCATTTAATCATTTCTTATTTTAAATTATTTAAATATCGTCTGCATTATTTTCATACGTTTTATCACTGAACTTAGGTATTACGTAAATAATTTTATTTTCTATTTGGCTTAAATGATAGATTAAGTACATATGTGATAATTTTAAATTTAATCATCGATTATTTATTGTTGCAATGAAAATTTTATCACCGGTATTAACAGCAAATTCTTTTCATAAAAGTCTAAGAGTCCATTTCACGGAATAATAAATATCTAGCGTTTAAGTTATATATATTTGGAAATTAAGAATTTGGTTTGTTTGTGTCTTTGTTTTTTATATATAACCACGCGGTGTGACTAAATGAATTCAATTTGATTTTAATTTACAATCACAGTATAGGGAGACTTTGGAGAAGTATGAAGATAAATTGTTGAACGTGTACCAGATAATTCTCAGCCAAAAAGCAAACCATTTTTAATCTGCCTCGTAGGGTACTTAACAATTCTGAAAAATTAAAAATTTTACTAATCCCATTATATGACGGGCTATATGCTAATTACTAATATCTTCAGTAAATCTAGGTAAACTGTAAATGCAGATGAAATTTTGTACAAACTGTCTGTAAAACAATTGATTTACTACTGTAAAAAGGCAGTTTAATAAACTGCTGGCCGAACGATGGCCGAATGGTAGAGTTATGCTCTTCGGAACGGGAGTTCGTGGGTTCGAATCTCGCTGCTGGTATGGATGTTTGTAGCCGTTCGGAATCGGCTTTAAACTGTAGGTCCCGGTCTCATTAGCCCTCGTGTGCAAAACTGTAGACCGTAGCTCTCCCAAACAAACAAAACCAATAAACTGCTGATTACGTCATAAAGTTTTGGAATTTGTTGTTGCAACAAAGAATTAAACTACTAGAACACCAGCGTGAATGACTGAGAGAAAAGTGAAAGAGGTGTCAGTAACTCTCACCTTCGAACCGATTGGACAAGAGGTTTTGCTAACCGCCGAGTATCCATCTTCGGCCCAGACAACGCTGTCCATCGGACTTTTTCAGGAGATCTGGGTGCCCCTCGTAGAGAAGAGGAATGTGCAGCTAAAAATTTTCTGCGATAGTTTTCTCACCATTTTCTTTTTGTAAAACCAAGACGTCATGTTAGGCTTATCACTTAAGCATGATCCCTTTGGGATGATCGCATAATTAACATTATTACTGATCATTCTACCCTTTATTAATATCCCCTATATTAGAATAGCCTAATTTATCTGTCCATCTGTCCTCGAATTTATGAAGGGGTGGACCTGGAATGGATAGAGGCATTGAATTCTTGATGAGTTACAGTTAGCATAATTTAAAACGAGTCTTTGAAGCGTTCGAAATCTACCCTTTACCCCCTTTCCGGTCGTTTAAAATCATTATTCCAACCTCTATTTTCCTCGGTTAAAAGCAGGCGATGATTAAATTCATCAATTGTTCACATTATAAGTAGATGAAAATAAAATTTTTTTCTCGCGTTATGACGTCATTCTTTTAACCATGTCATTTAATCATTTCTTAATTTAAATTATTTAAATATAGTCTGCATTACTTTCATCCGCTTTATAGCTGAACCTCGATATTACGTCAATAATTTTCTTTTCCATTTGGCTTACATAATAGATTAGGTACATGTGTGATAACTTTAAATATCATCATCGATTTTTTTTTTCGATGAAAATTTTATCACCAGTATTAACAACAAATTATTTTCATAAAAGTCTAGACATAACTTAGGCTATTATTATATAAGGGATTCTTTCACTACAAAAATATTATCTACATTTCAGCACCCTGGGATTATTTTTAGTTAAATTATATAAACATACATATACCTTTGACATGCGCAGTGAACAAGAGCGCTCTCAAAAAAATAAATAAACAAAAAGCACATTTAATAATTTTTGTCATGTGATGGTCATTTTTTCAAAATTTCATTTATTTATTATTACTCTCTTTTTTTTGGGGGGGGGGGGTGGCTAAGTCGAATTCACCTCGGATTTAGGGTTAACTAAAATTATCCAGATACGAATTATAGAGACTCTAGAGTAATAATAAAAGAAGTACAGTAGTGTGTTTATAATTTCTAAACGGTATTTACTTTAAAAACACCTGGTCCTGAGTTTCAAAAGTCATGATACTGTAAACAACAGCCATTTTTATCTTCTTATCGCAATTTGTCACATTTCCTGTTTTATTTATTTATTATTATTTTTTTTCTACATCTTTCCCGTACATACTAAGGTAGGTTTGAGTTCTAGTGTGTATGTGAAGGAATGCAATTCAATTGGATCAGCGGGCCAGCTCAGATAAGACCGTTGTTTGCTGTCCACTCCGTATCCACCCAGGAGATAAAGTGAACTTGTTTCATCGACTTTCCTACCCTAGGAACTTGCGCAAATGGTTGCACTCGAGCAGCGTTTTCTTACTTTCGTTGTTTTTTTTTTTTGTTTTTTTTTTTTTTTCTGAAGTCACACTTGCCTCCTTTCAGTTTTGAGTTTTCGTCTTGTTTACATTTCATTACGTAAAGAAACAAGTAGAGGAAACAAGTAGAGGATTAAAGGATAAATAAATAAATAAATAAATAAATTTGCATCTATAAGATAAGTGCTTTGGTATAGAGTAAGACCCCCGCTCAAAGTAGAGCGTAATACGAAACAGCGCTCAACAAGGCTATCTTAACATGTAAATAATGTGGTTAGGGGAAAGTGGATAGAAAATTGGTGAGGTATTAAATTCAATAATGTTTTTTTAATAAAAACAAAACCAAACATTTTTTTTCTTGCAAGAATAAAAACAATATAAACGAATATGCTTATAAAAACAAATAAAATTCTAAGTCAGTCAGATCATTCAGTCTATACTGTGATTCCAATTTTCTGCCTTTTTATCAAGAAAGCATCTAAAGTAGTTTGCATTTTCCTTTCGAATTCTGTTGTTAATCAATACGGAATCAATACGGAAATTAATTTCTTAATTGTGCAAATGGATGTAACGTGAAATTTGAATAAAGAACTTCTTCTTCTGCTCAGCGTAAGTGATATTGCAGATCACGAGACTTTATCGGTGTTTATATAGATTTTACGCTTTTTTAAAAGTGTTGCCATATTGCACTTGAACTAAATCAGAAAATGGGCATAATAAAAGGTAATTTTATTCCGTATTGATTTGCATTTGTTAACACTCTATTTTCTATAACATGGCGCCAAATATTCATCTAGCGGTGACTTTTAGAACTAATTTGTTTTTTCGCGGAATCCTTCGTCCCCCGTCTTGTTTAAACTTCCTACAAAATGTGGCGTCATTCTCGCAAATAGAGGGCGCTACAGAACACTGTGAGCATTGTCAGTTTAATTATGACCACCCGGTATATGTTATATATATATATACATACATACATACATACATATATATATATACATATATATATATATATATATATCAGGGGCGTGAGGTTCATATGTGCAGGGTGTGCACTGTACGTCCTGGCAAAATTATAATACAAAATAATTTTCTGCACCTATGTCTACCTATCTTTATATGATATATAATAAATATTATTTATAATATATTCAAATATTATGCTGATTTGCTTGCTTGTATTCCCGCAGTGCGTGCGGTAGTAGGTGCTGCACCACGTAGCGCGCAAACGAACATAGGAAGTTCTGATCTGTACGAGATGCACACTAAATTGAAAATCACCCTTTATATATATGGGCTACTGGAGAAGAGCAGCATGGCACTGAGGCAAGTCCAGCTATTTTTCCTGCACTTGGCATTCAGAATCATCCGAAGGTAAGGTTTATTAAGCGTTGTATTAGAGCGGGGACTTACTTGCTGAAGAGCTTTTGGTTTTTTAACTGATTAACTGGCCATACGATTTTGCAGACGGTTAATGTTTAAATTTACATACTGTAAGATTTTATTTTCATAGAAATATAAAAGAAGTATTTTATCAATATAAAGTGAAATGTTTTAGTGTGGTAAATGAATTTTGGTGATGTATTATATTTATTGAAATAATTAGCTGAAAAACATTGCTGTTTTGTTTTAAAGAAACTAATTTTAACAGAACAGTCCAAATTTTACCATTCATTGTGTCTTACAGACAGTATATAAGTTATATCTGTAACACCATATCCCTGGTTTTGTTTTTAAAAATTGTCAAGATGTTTATCTCAGACTATATGATTTCCAAATGTCAAAAACAATTAATAAATATAATTTAATCCACTGACCGAACAAGAAACAGTTCGCTCTATTGTGCCAGCGTGCAGTGAAATCTTCTGCACTTGGAATAGACGTTCGGTTTGTCGGTACTGCAGCGCCGGGCGCCATGTGGTGCTACGTTTGCTGAACATATAAGTATTTTCGTGGAAACCCGAAGCGTTGCTTTTTCGACGCCGATATGACACCATACAACAAAAAACATGATTTTTTCTTCAGTGCTAGTAGAATTCTCACACGTTTAGCTGTTTTTATAGTTATAACTCGATTACTCGTAGATAAATATTTAATTTATTGTAATCTTTAAATTTATATTTATAAAAAATAACCCGTTTCAGAATGGAGAACTCAAATGTCTTAATTATTAAAGATTTATTGGAAAATCCATGTTCTCTGCACACCCTGCATGAAAACCTACCGCACGCCACTGATATATATATATATATATATATATATATATATATATATATATATATATACACCACATATTCGATATCCAAATGACATCCTGTATATCATTTGGATATCGAATAGACATTGTGGACACCAAAAATGTGTTCAGTGGCTCATGTATGGGAGCTTTCATGTTGTTTTTAATCTGCTTCCTCTCCAACCGCAAACAATAAGGGATAGCTTTCACCGTGTAGTGTACATATTCATTGTACTTCATTGTATGGTGATTGAGTAGTCAAAAGTTCCCTGAATACAAATACTGTATAGAGTTCCTGCCGCCATAACAGCAGTTATTGGCTGCAAAACATGCAAAAATAGGTGTTTCTAAGGTACCCGAGATAAGTTGATTTTCTAATGAACAACACGAGAGGGTCAGGTATCAAGCGGACAATACCTTATGCGTCGGAAAAATAAATTAAGTATGGCTATCACAGTACATTTTACTTGTTAGGATATATGCATGAAGAAGCGGTAAACATCCCCTATATAATAATAGTCTAAGTTATCTGTCTGTCTGTCCTCGAATTTATGAAGGGGTTGGACCTGGAATAGATACAAGCATATATATTGTATTCTTGGTGAGTTAGGGTTAGCAAAATTCAAAACGAGTTCGAAAACGTTCGAAATCCACCCCTTCTCCCCTTTTTGAGCATTTAATGCCATTACTTTAAGCCCTATTTTTCCCGGTTAAGAGCAGGCGATTTTATTTATCAATCTCTGACATAATAAATAGGTAAAAATAACATTTTTCTAGCATTATGACGTCATTCCTTTAACCATCTCATTGAATTATTTATTTTAATTTGTTTAAATATCGTCTGCGTTATTTTCGTACGTTTTATCACTGAACTGAGATTTTACGTAAATAATTTTCTTCTATATTTGACTTAAATAATAGATTAGGTACATATGGGATAATTTCAAAATTAATCATTCATTATTTTTTTGTTGCAATGAAAATTTTATCACCGGTATTAACAACAAATTCTAGGAGTCTATTTCACTAATATATATTTACTGTTTAAGTTATATATCTTTGAAAGTTTAGAAGTAGGTTCATTTGTGCGTTTGTGTTTATTATGCATAACTACAGGGTTTGCAATCGATTCACTGAATTTTGGATATTATTCATATATATCGCCAAATAATCACTGTCCATATTAAACCTCTGCTGTCCATCCTATCATGTAATATGACAAGATAAATTAAAATTAGCAACTAACATGCAGTCAGTAAAGATAAACAAATTATTGAGCGTGTACCAGATAATTGTCAGCTATAAAACAAATCATTTTTTAAATACCGTCTGCATTATTTTCATACGTTTTATCACTGAAATGAGATATTACGTACATAATTTTCTTTTATATTTGGCTTAAATAATAGATTAGGTACATACGCGATAATTTTAAATTTATTTTTTGTTGCAATAAAAATTTTATCGTTGGTATTAACAACATTCTTTTCATAAAAGTCTAGGAGTCTATTTCACGGTCTAATAAATATCCAGCGTTAAGTTACATATCTATGAAAATTAATTCTTTCTTTTTATTTATTTATTTTTTATTTTTTTTAAATACACATGGACACCGTTTACAATCGATTCGCTCAATTTTGGACATCATTCGTATATACCGCCAAATAATCACTGTCAATATTAAAACCTCTGTTATCCATCCTATCACGTAATATGGCTAGATAAATTAAAGTTGGCGACTAACATGCGGTCAGTAAAGATAAACAAATTATTGAGTTTGTACCAGATAATTTTCAGCTATAAAACAAATTTTTTTAAATACCGTCTGCATTATTTTCATATATTTTATCACTGAACTAAGATATTACGTAAATATTTTTCTTTTATATATGGCTTAAATAATAGATTTATACATACGCGATAATTTTAAATTTATTTTTTGTTGCAATAAAAATTTTATCGTCGGTATTAACAACATTCTTTTCATAAAAGTCTAGGAGTCTATTTCACGGTCTAATAAATATCCAGCGTTAAGTTATATATTTATGAAAATTAATTATTTTTTTAAATTTATTTATTTTTTATTTTTTTTTAAATACACATGGACACCGTTTGCAACCGATTCGCTCAATTTTGGACATCATTCGTATATACCGCCAAATAATCCCTGTCAATATTAAAACCTCTGCTGTCCATCCTATCACGTACTATGACAAGATAAATTAAGGTTGGCAACTAACATGCGGTCAGTAAAGATAAACAAATTATTGAACGTGTACCAGACAATTTTCAGATAAAAAACAAACCATTTTTTTACCTGCCTCATAGGGTACTTTACAGTTCTGAAAATTTGAAAATTTTACTTATCCCGTCATATCACGGGCTATATGCTGCTTTTTTATTGAGCCAGATAAATTCTCAGCTATAAAACAAATCATTTTTTAAATACCGTCTGCATTATTTTCATACTATTTATCACTGAACTGATATATTACGTAAATATTTTTCTTTTATATTTGGCTTAAATAATAGATTAGGTACATACGTGATAATTTTAAATTTATTTTTTGTTGCGATAAAAATGTTATCCTTGGTACTAACAACATTCTTTTCATAAAAGTCTAGGATTCTATTTCACAGTCTAATAAATATCCAGCGTTAAAATATATATTTATGAAAATTAATAAGTTTTTTTTTATATACACATGGACACCGTTTGCAATCGATTCGCTCAATTTTGGACATCATTCATATGTACCGCCAAATTATCACTGTCAATATTAAAACCTCTGCTGACCATCCTTTCATGTAATATGACAAGATAAATTAAAGTTGGCAACTAACATGCGGTCAGTATAGATAAACAAATTATTGATACTGTACTAGATAATTCTCAGCTATAAAACAAATCATTTTTTAAATACCGTCTGCATTATTTTCATACGTGTTATCACTGAACTGAGATATTACGTTAATATTTTTCTTTTATATTTGGCTTAAATAATAGGTTAGGTGCATACATGATAATTTTAAGTTTAATCCTCGATTATTTTTTGTTGCAATGAAAATTTTATCACCGGTATTAACAAGAAATTATTTTCATAAAAGTCTAAGAGTCTATTTCACGGACTAATAAATACCTAGCCTTTAAGTTATATATCCTTGAAAATTAAGCAGTTTGTTCGTTTGTGCTTTATGTTTTTTATACATAACTACACGGTTTACAATCGATTCTTTCAATTTTGGACATCATTCATATATACCGCCAAATAATCACTGTCCATATTAAAACCTCTGCTGTCCATCGTATAAAGTAATATGACAAGATAAGTTAAAGTTGGCAACTAACATGCGCTTAGTAAAGATAAATTATTGAGCTTGTATCAAATAATTTTTAGCCAAAAAAAACAAATGATTTTTTTACCTGCCTTTTAGGGTACTTAACAGTGCTAAAACAATTTAAAGTTTTACTAATCCCGTCATATGACGGGCTTTATGATATTTTAAAAATTAGTAGATCATTTGTATTTAATCGGACAGACGCATCACTTTTACACTTTTAAATATTCGATATTTTTTTAACGTTTTTGTGATCTTTGGATATTTTTGAAATTTTTAAATAAACCCCACCGAAATATCCGAATTAGAACATATAAAACTGTATAATACTATCATATAGCTCGTTATACGACAAATTTTAATTTTCCTGCCGGATTTAATTTGTTGTTGAATTGAGTATCGGATTAAAAAGAAAATGGCAAATAGGGAATAAGCTGTTCGAATCAACTTTTAATAGCAGGAATGGATGTTTCCAATTTTTCTTCTCAGACTATCAGCCTGAGATACATATACTAGCTTATAGCCTGTCATGTGGAATCAGTAAAATTTTAATTTTCCAGAGTTGTAAAGTACCCTATGAGGAGTTTTCTTAGCTACGTCAAAATTATCGTTAAATTCTTCCCAATTTTTTTACCACAGTAATTAATGAAAGTAAAGGAATGAAACTATCATTTGCACTACACCCTGGAGGTAGATAGAATTTGTCGTAAATACCGGTGATAAAATTTGCATTGCAACAAAAAATAGTGGATGATTCAATTTAAAAGATAAAAGAAATTTATTTACGTAATCTCTAAATTCAGTGATAAAACGTATGAAAATTGTGCAGACGATATTTAAATAATTTAAAGTGAGAAATGTTTCAATAAGATGGTTAAGGGGATGACGCCATAAAGCTAGAAAGAATGTTATTTTTACCTATTTATTTTGTGACAAATTGATAAATTTAATCGCCTGCTCTTAACCGAGTAAAATTGTGCAGACGATATTTAAATAATTTAAAGTGAGAAATGTTTCAATAAGATGGTTAAGGGGATGACGCCATAAAGCTAGAAAGAATGTTATTTTTAACGTCACAGAGCTGGAGCTACAAATCACCATCTGGGTTGCTACCATATTACGGTCGGCATACGTCACTGGTTCCTTCTGCGTCATAATGATGTTAGAGAGGGAAATTTTCGGTACCAAATTCCCATCTCTGACAATTTCTGACGTCATTATGATGCGGAAGTCACCAGTGACATATGTCGAGTGTAATATGGTAGCAGCCTTGATCTAAAGAATGATACATGGGCTTACGGCCAAGCTCACCAAAATCGTTTAAAAACTAACGGTTTCACAATCGTTAACTGATTCATGTTGATCTCATCTGAAAAAACGTATTATTCCAATAATAACAGATAAGAAATCTTACAAAAATAAACCTAAATCTACGTTTTAATTTACATGATTAATTAACTGCTTAGTAATTAATAAACATTAAAATTGTTATTATTTTGGTCGTATTGAGGATTAGACAAAGTGAAAACACTGGTTGGTAATTAAATTGCAATTGCAAGAAAGTCGTTTAAACGTCTACAATTGATGCAAGTGTCACCAAAGCCCTTTAATGGCTAACTACGATTAATCTCTGTTTAAAAGGAGAATTGCGTCCTAGATTGGTTGACGCCATGGGTTAATCGAGGTTAGCCGTTAAACAACTTTGGTGAGACAGGCCATTAGATTCACAGAATCTCTTGGTCGAACATATAGCTGCCTAAACATATAGCTGGAAATAGCTAAACATTAGTTCGACCAAGAGAGCTATTTCCAGCTATATGTTTAGCAGAAAATTTAATCTAGACCATAATACAAAATTAACTTAAACATTGAGTACGTATTAGCGTATACCTCAAGTATATAATCTTGAAGGAATTATTAAAAATTTACACCTGAAATTTACAAAATTCATAATTCAGAAAACAAAGACAAATCACAATTGAAAAGAAGAATGAAGAATTGAATCTGAGCAGAAGCCTGTAAAGTACTTTTTTCTGTCAAGGCTCTTAGAGACCACTTCTTTTCCATTACTTGGATTATCTCTACAGTTTGGTTTGGTTTAGAGCTCTACAATCTACTGCTGTGCTCGCCGGGGCTATACTCGGTGTAAAGTCAATAGGCACTTCAAGGTCACTGATTTTTCCCCGATGACCAACTGTAACTATGGTAACGACAGTGGGGGAAAGACTTTACTCTTTTTTCCCACTGTGTTAAGGGGTGTCATGCATCGTGTGGGGAGGTAAACTTTTTATTCCAAAATTGCACTGTATTAATTATTTTATGATTTTACAAGAATTGAAAGAAGTCTTAATGCAATAACAATATTTTGTTTAATTTTATTAGGTATTTAAAGATTTATGGTCTGTTGACACATTTTTAGAAAGTGAAAATTTCTTTAGAAGGTACAGATTCCTAATGTTTTAGTAAGAATTCTAAATTAAAATAAATTTTTGTATTTTTACAAGAACATCTATGATTTATTATAAACTTTTTATACATATCGTTAAACTTTTCTTTATTTTAATAGTTTTTATGCACAACTGAAAATTTTAACTTTGCTTATAATTAGTAATTTGTTAAAAAACTGTAGTTAAATTTATTTTAAAAAGCTTTAAAAACTAAATAAAAAATATTTCCTGTTTTTTAGTTAAACGGCATTTTAAAGGCAGAAAAGGTGACACTTTTGTCGAAATCATCTAATTCTGTTACGCGCCTTTTATGTGAAATTTTTTTTTAATATTGTCGCAGTTCCGGATCGGCACAAATTCTTTTAGAAATACCACGGGCATCAGCAGTTGCTTGTTGAGTTTGCGAAAACAATTCCAAAACTGTAGCAACTGGATTGGATTCAACAAGACCTTTCAAGTACCTGTATACGTTAAATATCAGTATTTTGGACTGTTTTCTAACATCAAAACTAGCCATTACAGGAAATATTTTATAAAGTAAAAAATTAATAATAAAAATTAAAAATAAAAATGAAGCAAAATTTAAATAAAACAATGAATTAAAAGATAAAAAATGAGAGGGTAATATCAGATAAGCGCAAAATAAATATCTACGAGAAGAAAGAAAAGCAAGAACGTATTGGAATCAAATCCTCAACTGAAGTGCTGAAAATAAGTGTGAATGCATATGCTTCTTGGTCGTTACCATAGTAACCGATGACTGGGGAAACGAGAAAATGTGACCTTGAAGCGCCAATAGATTTTACATGGACTATAATGAAAGCGGGACCTACTGCTTAAAGCCAACTTCGAAAGGCTACGAACATCCATACCAGCAACGGGATTTGAATCCGTGAACTCCCGTACCGAAGAGCAGCATTCTACTATTCCACCATCCTCCGGCCATCTCTATAGAGCC
>CM063497.1:44725153-44737653 GCA_032207245.1 Pardosa pseudoannulata
GTTCAGGCGTTATAAGCCTTGCTATAATGGGATTTAATTGATGATGCCAATGTGTTTATAAATATTTGGCGTCAATATTTTTATATTTTGTATCTGTTTCGAAATACTTAGCTTTATGATGAAGAGGATTAAAAAGCGTTAGTGACAAACTGGAAATCTTTTTGCGATACTGACGACAGCAACGGCTCAGGTGTTATAAGTATCTGCTATGCGATTTAAATTGATATTCATCAATGCTGTTTTACTATTTTTGGCTATAATTTTTTTATTTTTTTATCTGTTTCGAAATACTTAGATTTATGAAACAGCAGACAATATAAAAAAGTATTTAGTGATACCTGCAAATCCTTTTGGTGATACTGACGACAGCAAACGGCTCAGGCGTTATAAGCTCTCTGCTATAATGCGACTTAATTGATGATTGCCAGTGCAGTTTATACTATATTTCGCATTAAAATTTTTATATTTTGTATCTGTTTCGAAATACTTAGCTTTATGACACAGCAAACAGGATTAAAAAGTTCTCAGTGACAACTTGCAAATCCTTTTTGCGATACTGACAACAGCAAACGGCTTAGGCGTTATAAGCTCTTGTTATAAGCTTTAGTTCCGCTCGAGGGTATTTTTTTCTTCTATTACGCTATCGATAAAGAGTTCCAAAATTTTTTAATTATAAACTCGCTTAAGTCTTAACCCCCATTTTTTAAACCTGACATACACATATAAACTGATTTATTCTGTTAGCTTAAATATAACAGTAATAACATTTAAATACATTAGTACATGAATTTCCTTACCTTAATCTCAAACGAAATTCTTGTCTTTAAACAAAGATTGAATCTGCAGAGGAGAGGTCTATATGCTATGCTCTACGACCAATGTAGAAGACTCTTAAAGAGTTGAGATATTTCATTTACCACTAAAGCCCTGAAAATAGAAGTAAATAAATCACAAAAATATTCTTAACTGAATTTCTTACCATTTTACTTATCCTATTGTAACGTCACTAGATCTTCGGGTAGCACGTGGGTGTCGAAATGGTTATGACAAGACCTACAGTTTAAAAACAATAACATTTATTCTTGATTAAATAGAAGTTATGTACAAATTTTCTAATGGAAATCACAGGGCTCAGGTGAGATTGCTGACTTAAAAGTCCCAGGTTCGAGGCGAACCTAAAGAAACAGTCTGCAGTCAGGTGCCGACAAATACCGTTTGTACAGGATACAACTGGACTCCTCAAGTCCCACACAAAACTGGAGACGGCTCAAAAAAACAAACCACAATTCTCGTTGTCTTCCGCTCGTCTTATAGGGACTCTCTCCGGCGAAAAACTCACGCCGCCTGCGTAGCTTTCTCCTCTTCCCATTGGCTTTTCCTTCAAGCGTCGCCGTCCTGCTAGCCTCCAATTGGTTCGTTTGTTGGCGCCTCACAGTCTAACATTTCGGTGTCGCGTCCGACCTTCTAATCACCTCGGACATCTCAAGGCGTGTTGAAGAGAAAACCCTTTGTAGTATAGTGTCAAAAACCCAGACAGAAAGTTGCCTTGGCCTGGGCTTAGAAAATTCTTCAATGGGGGTTGAGTGACGTCACCACTATTTTTCATTGATAATGGATAATGGATTATATTATTTTTTTAATACATTTATGTCCTTTGATTTATCGTATAAAATGAGCGAAATTTATTAAGATAAATGTTTTTTGCTGACTGATAGATGACCAAAACTTGGCCCCTTTGGGGAGTTTTCAACTTTATTTTATTGCAAATGCCATGGTGGCTTTTACATTATGGAAATACCGTTATTTCAAAGATTATTTTCTTCATTGTCAGGCGGTATCAGTGAAAATTTATGACTTCATAATTTAGCTGAAAAACAACTTTATTATTACTAGCATATAGCCCTTCATATGACGGGATGTAAATAAAATATATATAATATATATATTTTATGTATATCTTTTTAAATTCAAGTGTTATTTGGTTATATAATCATCGATTTTCAAGTTTTCTTACATTGACACAGGGTCGAATTACACTGAGATTTTATTGAATGAGACTTTATTTTTCTAAGACCCCTCCCGATCTCACTGAAAATAGAACACAAACAAAATGTAAAATAAAATAGAAAAATAAATATGAAAAATTGAAACAAATATTTAGTTTTATTTAAGAACTAGCATATAGCCCGTCATATAACGGGATCAATAAAATTTTTAATTTTCCAGGATTGTAAAGTACCCAATGAGGCAGGTAAAAAATGGTTTTATTTTTTGGCTTAGAATTATCATCGATTTTCAAAGGTACGATGGGTACGTTTACTGCCAACTACGATATAAATCGTATATTGGGTTCTTTTCTAGGACGCCACCTACACGTTATCTCGTACTGCGTTTACTTGTTTTTGTTCAGCTACGAAAAAACTTTAGTATATCAGTGCTAATATCGAGAGATGGCTTCTGGGAAAAGAACAAAAAATCAATGCTGGCATGCATGAACAGAAAATTTATTAAAACACGAACAAAAAATAGAGTTTTTAATAATATAATGTGATTAAATCAAATTGTCATTTTAGGCCAGATTTCTCAAAATTGCCGTGGCATTCATGGTGTTAAATGCTAGTTAAAAATATTGAAATCTATTTTTTTAATCTCAAAAGGAAAAATAAAAACCGGTTACTAGCCCTGGTCTACCATATAATATAATACGGGTCTTTCAACCAAAGCCACGCTTTCTCGCAAACATTTCACGTGACACTACGGAAAAATTTCGAACCAAAAAAATAAAAAAAAAATCTATTTTATATAATGCACAGAATTTTCCTTTTTTTTCCCTAACGATCTTTTCCAGTAAACTTTCAGTGTCACCGGATCGTGCAACAGACAATGGTGAAAAATTTCTTTTGTGTTTTTTTGCCCTTTTCTTCCAAATGGTGTTCGATTTCCCGTGCTCGCTTCAGTAGTTCGGTCCGGGAAATAGTAGACGAAAGTGGCGTGATTCCAGTCAGGTGACCGAATCAGACGATTTTTCTCCGCAGCTGGAGGGGGGGGGAGCAGAGAGGGAAAAGTTTGCGGAGCGGGAGGTGGTGGTAGACTGATGTTTGGGTAGACAGCAACAGGTTTCTATAAAAAGGGGTGGACGAAATGAAGAGTTTTTTGAACTCGTTTACTGTTATCGAATTTTCTGTTTATGGGTAAACGGTGTTTTGGTTAGAATGCAGATGAATCGTTTGACTCCTAATCAGAGCGATTACGCTGTTCAGTTTTTTTTTTTTGTCGAACCCCAGCATATTCGATGTTGTGGAACACTGATGGTGCGCCACCGACTGTCGAAGTCCCACGTGCTCAGATTTACTAACGCAAATACATCACGCAGTCCATCATTTATGTAAATAATGCACTTTTACAATAGTAGACAGTAATAATAGTGCAACATCAGGGTTACTTTGAAATTTTTGAGATACAACTAGGTTTTTAAAGTTTGTACTTACAAAATTTTAGGTGACTTTCAAAGTAGTCTCCTCCATCAATACACTTTTGTAGACTAATTTTCCCCAGATTAAATGCCTCAAGAAATTAATTTCTTGGAATAGATGTAAAAATGCATATATAGTTACATCAATCACTTCTGCTCGATGAAAACGACGTCCACGTAAGTTCATTCTTAGATTAAAGAATAACCAAAAGTCACACATAGCTAGATCAGGTGAATACGGTGGATGTTCTATCACTTTAATTTGTTTTTGTTTAAGAAACTCAACTGTTAATCCGGCTGTATGTGAAGATGCATTGTCATGGTGAAGCATTAGTCCCCTAACATTCACTTCTTGTAGAATTTGTGGAAGACATTTAGTGGTATACCAGTTTGCTGTTACTGTCTTCTGTCCTTCCAACTTGATAGCTTTGACCAATCCCGTACTTCTGAAGAAAACGGCATACATCACTTTTTTCAGTGCACATTGTCTTTTCACCATTGTCGGCGTGGGATCATCTTTAAAGACACATATTTTGCTTTCTTTACGTGTTGGAACGTCAATAAACAGTATGACGTTTCATCACACTACAATTTTAGAAATGATGCGTTGGCCACCATCATTTAGCAATTTAAGAGTTTCTTTACTGATTCTGACACGCTCCCCTTTTTGGTTCTGAGTTAGATTATGGGGAACCCAACGGCAAACTACTTTTTTCATATGTAATTCTTCATTAATAATTTTGTGTATGGCTGCGGATCCAATGTTAAGTTCCTTCTGTATATTTTGATAGGTACAGCGATTATAATCCATTAACATTTTTCGAATGGCAGACACATGATCCAGGATTACTGCCGACGGCGACTTCCTGTATGTTCTTCATCCTGAAGAAAATGGCGACCTCTGCTAAATTCTTTAAACCACCTGAATACAGTAGCACGAGCTGGAGATTCATCACCAAATGCCAATTGCAACCGTTGATAGTGTTCTTGATTTAATCCTGTTTTAAAATCGTAGAAAATCATAGCACGAAAATGTTCTAGCGTCAACTCCATTTTCTCTTCTGTTTATTCCACGCTAAACAAGTTGAAGTAATTCAGTAAAAAAATGGTCTGTGTTAAAATACTTTGTATTTTAAAATTAAACGTTATTACTATTTTGTAAAATCTCGTCTGCGCGTATCTCAAAAAATTTCAGAGTAACCCTTGTATAAATAAAAGTCCTTACATAAAAATTCACATTTTTTTTTTTTGGTTTTGTTTATCAAATAATAATTGAACTAGAGAGGGTTTTAACTGGCACTTCAACTCCTAAACTGACCCAGAATTTTACTCTTTCGTCCATCATCTCTCAACCTTCGACGGGATCCATCTATCTATCTATCTATCAAGCCCTCAAAATTGGGTGAAGCCGTCCACGAATCGCATCTATTAATGACCACTTTATAATTAATGACTCCAATTGTTATCCCTTTCTAGCGCTGCCGCTGATTAATGACACGCATCGCACTCTTCGCAAAGCAACAGCAGGAAAAACAGCAAAACACAACCTGCATCTATTTGCCTCTCGCAGCAGGATTTCTGAAGGAACTCATAGGCAACTGTGTCACGTCCAAACAATGAGGAACAGAAAAATGAGGAATTTTTACCGATAGTTATCTTTATTTTCTCGTTCTATTCTCTTCTCAGGACAGTAGAGCTTGACATTGGGAGTTGAGAGGCTGATATACTGCTGCTGGAAGTTCTTTTTTTAATCGTTTGTATTGTTGTATTCGACGACGCTGCTTGTGCTACATTGGGTTTTTTTTCTGATATATATACATGTGCATAGAGATGAGTGATTTTTGAGGACATTTCTGAACATTTATTCTCAGTTCCGGCACGCGTGATGCGGTGTGCCATCGAACCAGTTACGGTTTCCGTGATGAATGCAATTTGATGGCACCCAAGGGTGCGTTTTTAAAATCTAATGAGATTAATTACTCAGCAATTAATTGACATAATTTTACCTGAAGTAAAATGACCTTTATCTCTACTCCTCGGAATTTATAATATTATATATATTGTGACGTCCTGAAGTATGGGTAGGCGATGCCGTTAATGATACATTCTGTACAACCGTTTACTCTGGATTAAATACTTTATTCGAGTGAATTAATTATCTAGAGCTATTTACAGGTTTCAGTAGATTCTAAATCTTCTGAGATCTCGTGCTGAGATAACGTTAACACAATTACAATGCGTGGGTACAGTGAAGCTAGTTCTTCTCGAACACTGCAACAGTTCGCTAATTAGTGCCGGCGTGAAAACGCTGACACTATGATCTCCGGGCTGACGATCAGTACAGTCGGCTTTCACACTGATGTTCAAACGCTCAGAGTGCGTATCCCACTGGATTTCGTTCAGGAAACTCAGGATTCAAGACGATCCAAAATGAGAGTAAGGGTCAATCGCAACAACCTACATCTAAGCACGAAATAGAAAAAAATAACGGGAATGAGATCCCAAAGTCGAAAGTCGATATCTTAGCAAAGCAGAGACGCTGGCGGTCTCTAATCAAAGCAAGTTCCGGAAATCGGAGAGACGCGTGGACTCCTCTCGTCACAAAAACAATTCCAAAGAAAAATATCAAGACTCTGGAGCTCTCTTGACTGGCGTGCCTGGGCCTCTAAGCCAGCACTTCTGTAACGCATGGTCATGAGAAATAGCAGATATGTGCAACACGATATTGGGATTAGTCTAGCAATTAATTAAGATAGGTATGACAAAAATAAGGTTTACGAGATCGGTGAAAGGAAGGTAGAAAAATTTAAAATAAGTACAATAGTAGCATAAGAAAATTAAGTCCAATACATTACTTGGTATTTAGTTAAAATTTGATTTACGTTTAACACTTCTTGGCTCAAGCAAATCTTCTTTTATAGGGGTCCCGGTTCCCTTCATGTGATTCTTCCGGAACCTTCCAGAACCAGGGTGACGCAATCTTGTGTTCAACTCCCCGCCTGGATCAGCTGATCCGTTTCCAGATGTGGCCGAAAGGTCGTCTTTAAGTCAACCGACCAAAACAACTTAAATTCCTTTGCGGCACCGGTAACGGGGCCTAGATGTACACTACAGCATCGCTCGATTAATAATTATTACCCGAGTCTTTTGACGGCAGTAGACCTCATAAAGGTGTAGACACACTGGCTCCGGCTTACTGACAGTTCTTAATGTACCGCCGCCTAAGCGACTGCCTCGGTATTGTGCCTGAGACGTTACTACACAAACGGCTTTGTCCGGACCACGCGTGTCTACTTACCGCTAACCATAATGTTCCGCTGTGAAAGGTCACGTTACATTTTTCTTTCGCTCGGGTCATGTAACGGATCGTTACAATATATATAGGGTGTCCCGAAAGGTCATTTACAAAACTTAACATGCTGGTCTGTCATACCATTATTAACAAGATTTACATAGGAACTTGTGTCCGAAAATGCAAACTGTGACCGCTAGAGGGCAATACTTGCAGGAAAATCGGTAGAGGCGGACCGCCGCGATCCCCCGACCTGACTCCCCTGGATTTCTACCTGTGGGGACACATGAAGTCCATGGTGTACGAGACACCCTAACATCGGACATGGATCTTATCGCCAGGATCGCGGAAGCGGCAGCACGTGTCCGTGACACTCCTGGCCAAATTGAACGGGTTCGTGAATCCATGCGCCGACGTTGTGAAACGTGCATTGTGGCGAAGGGAAACAATTTTGAGCATTTGCTGTGATGTAATCCTCATCTGTAGTAAAAATCATATTAACACCGCTGTCGATATCATTTTTTTTCTCCTGCTCCACACTCGTGATCACAGCACTCTAGCGGTCGCAGTTTGCATTTTCAGACAAGTTCCTATGTAAATCTTGTTCATCGTGATATGACAGACCAGCATGTTAAGTTTGTAAACGACCTTTTGGGACACCCTGTATACATACATACATATATACAGTTATTATAACATTATCTAAACATACGGCCAGTAATGTCTTTTACTGATCCCGTCATATGACGGGCTATATGCTAGTAGTGTATAAATTACATTGCTTTCTGAGTGCTGTTATATGTATTCGTTCATGCGTCAAATTGACGGGTGTTTGTAACGATATGTATATAAGAAACGTCCGTAAACCTAGTGTTAATGACCAGTGCAGTTACAAATAACAGTTAGTTGGATAAAAGTGACGAGTAAATTATGATTCCAACAAATATCTCCATGTTCTCAAATACTGGCTTCAGGCGTTATGGTTTTGGTCTCTGTGTTCCCGAAACCGGTCGAAGCCCGGAACCCGAAGGGGACCCAATCCAAAAAAAAGCTCTGTTATCGTCTGCTTCCTATTAAATTACTGCCAGTAATTGCGAAGAGCTGCGAATTACCCCCATTATACGCTATTTGAATTAACCCTTCAGTTAGCAGATGAACCGTAAAGATAAGCCATAGCAGTGGTGTTGCAAGAGGATTTTACATCTTTTATTTATTTATTTTCTTTAAAAGAGAGAAGGGAAAAAAATTATTACTCCGCCTTTGTGGTGAGATGTTTTATTCAGATCCCTGAGCGGCGTTTTGTACGTATTTGTTCCGCCATGTTGTGAAGATAGTTTATTTTTTCGAAATAAATAATAAAAGTCGTTTGCTGCTTGGCTTATCTTCGGAGCTTATTAGCATGGTGTTGTGTTGTGTTGAGTTGTTTTCGATAGAATAAATTCCAGTCAATGTTTACAACTCGATAAAAGTTTTTCCAGGTATGGAATTCTGGAGAATTAAATATTGTAAAAAATTCTAGATTTAAATGAACTAGGAAGTAATTTTTTGTCATAATATTTGCTTCACACCTAGATTTCGTCCTGGGTGTAGTGCTGTTCGACGAAAATACGCAGAACCACGCTTGGCAGAATGCCAAAACGATTCTATTCCCCCTGCAGGTGACGTATATCCTAAATATTTCTGTAAATTCTAAATCAAATATAGTTTTTTTAATTGCATTATATTTATATTATTACAATATATCACTTAAAAATGGAACTTTTCAAACCTTCGTTTAATGTGTTTTTTGATTTACCTTTATACATTCAATCAAAAGAAAAATTCTGAAAAAGAAACTTGGGATAAAACATTCTTTAACAGTTCTCAAACAAACACATCCGAAAATATCCACTCTTATAACACTCCTATTTTTTTAAGATATATTTGCTTCTTTCTATTTATTGTTTTGAAATTATTATTCACATAGTCAATCAATAATAAAGTTTTAAAAATAACTTTAAAATTGAGGACAAAAAGTTAATAAACACATCCGAAAATATGACAATTCCCCCTATTTTCTAAGTAGACTGGTTTTTCTGGCGCATGCGTAACAGTTTCCATGGATATTGCTTTAGTCGGACAGTAGTTCCATTAATTTCTATAATTAGCAAGAAGTTTATACAATTGCAATGGTAATAATAAACTTATCACACTTTAACAAGAAATAATATGGAAAAATGGAGTGCTACTTTCTAAGTACAAGCATTCCGCTACGAGGAACTTAAGGATGCTACTTTCTCAGTCCAAGCATTTTGTCATGATGAACTTAAGGATGCTACTTTCTCATAAGCATTTTGTCATGATGAACTTAAGGATGCTACTTTCTTAGCCCAAGCATTTTGTCATGATGAACTTAAGGATGCTACTTTCTTAGCAAGCATTTTTTCATGATGAACTTAAGGGTGCTACTTTCTCAGTCCAAGCATTCTGTCATGAGAAACTTAAGGATGCTATTTTCAGTCCAGGCATTCTGCCATGAGGAATTAAGGATGCAATTTACGAAGTCCAAGTATTCTGCCATGGGGAACTTAAGGATGTTACTTTCTCAGTCCAAGCATTTTGTCATGATGAACTTAAGGATGCTACATTCTCAGCCCAAGCATTTTATCATGATGAACTTAAGGGTGCTACTTTCTCAGCCCAAACATTCTATCATGAGGAACTTAAGGATGCTATTTTCGTAGTCCAAGCATTCTGCCATGGGGAACTTAAGGATGAACTACTTTCTCAGCCCAAGCATTTTGTCATGATACTTAAGGATGCTACTTTCTCAGTCCAAGCATTTATCATGAGGAACTTAAGGATGCTATTTTCAGTCCAAGCATCTGCCATTGAACTTAAGGATGCTACTTTCTCAGCCCAAGCATTTTGTCATGAACTTAAGGTGCTACTTCTCAGTCCAAGCATTTTGTCATGATACTTAAGGTGCTACTTTTCTTAGTAAAACTGCACTTGAGGAACTTAAGATGCTACGAAGTCCAAGTCTGCCATGGGGAACTTAAGAATGTACTTTCTCAGCCCAAGCATTTTGTCATGATGAATTTTAATGCTACCTCAGTCCAAGCATTCTGCATTAACTCAATTTCAGGAGACTTACTTTGTAGCAGAAAAAATAAATTTTATTGAAACTTTTTATTCTCCTGAGAACTCATGAAATTATGAAATTTTTACCAACAAATGCTTGAGCTCTTCAAATTTATCATAATTTTCAGATTATAGAAAATAAGTGATTGAAATATCAAATTTTTGAAGTTTTAAGAGTCCTTAATGTTATTTTAATTACAGCAGGTCCATTCATTTGAGCACCCGATTACACCTCGTGTAAATCGTGTTCGAGAGTTAATCACCGACCATCAATACCGACCCTGGAAAACAATAGCAATGACTAAGAGCGGGAAAACTCAGCACATTAGCAGTTACCGAATTCATTTTCTTGTATTACATTTTATTACACCCACGCTATTTCTTAGATGCCTTCAAGGATGGTAATTAAGAAAATCGTCGACAATTTTTCTCGCCATACTGCTTTTGAGGCGTGTCGAATTTTTAAGATCAGTGCAGCCTCAGCACCATATTTTCAACTTTTTTGTCGAGAAAAGATGTGACTTCTTACAGTACACTCAGAAAATAAAGCAGACTTCGTTATTCGGATTTGAATCAAAGTTAAAATATACTCATTTTAGCATATTAACTTAACTAATTTTACTCTAATAATTTGTAAAGAAATAAAATTATTTTCATTTGCCTTAATTTACATTTTTTTCTTCTATTAGAGCTATACTTTAATAATATGAAACTTAAACGGAACAACTAATCACTGTTAACTGTTGAACAATCGATAATAAAACTATGTATGCTATAAAACTAATGATGTACACACACACACATATATATATATATATATATATATATATATATATATATATATATTGTATGTAGTATATATATTAATATAATATATATATTATATATATAATATTTATAATGTATATATATAATTGTATATTTATATTTATAAATACTATATATATATACATATATATTAATATATTTATCTATATTTTATGTATATTATATGTAGTTATCTATAAATTTGTATGTATTTTTTTTATGTGTGTGTGTGTATAAAAATTATATATATTATATATATATATATATATGTATGTTATATATGTTTATATATATATATATATATATTATATATATATATAAATATGTTTAAATAATATTTTTATATATATAAATATTTTATTTATAATATAATATTTATATATAATAATATATATATATATATGTATAATATATAAATATGTAATATATCTATAAATATTATAATATATATATAAAATATATATATATATAAATAAATATGTATATTTATATATATATATATATATATATATATATATATATATATATATATGTAATATTATAGATTATAGATAGATAGATAGATAGATATGACGTAAAAAAAAATTTCTTCTTTATTTTTCATTAAAAGTTAAGGTACATATGTGATAATTTTAAATTTAATCATCGATTAATATTTGTTTGCAATGAAAATTTTATCATCGGTATTAACAACAAATTATTTTCATAAAAGACTAGGAGACTATTTCACGGACTCATAAATATCCAGCGTTTGAGTCATATATCTTTGTATATTAAGAAGAATGTTATTTTGTGTGTTTGTTTTTTAATACATAACCATACGGTTTGCAATCGATTCGCTAGATTTTTTTCATCATTCATATATACCGCGAAATTATTACTGTCAATATTAAAACTTTCTGCTGTCCATCCTATCACGTAATATGACAATATAAATTAAAGTTGGCAACTGACATGCGGACATTAATGAAAAACAAATTATTGAGCGTGCAACAGATAATTCTCAGCCAAAAAACAAACCATTTTTTTTACCTGCCTCATAGGGTACTTTACAATTCCGGAAAATTAAAAATTTTACTGATTCATAACGGCTATATGCTAGCTTATAAATAATATAATTACTTAAAAATTTTCTAGATTTTTTTTGTAAGATTCGCCTTTAGCTACTTTCCAAAAGAACAGTCGTTCTAAAAGAAAACATAAACATCCTACAAGCTATAATTTAGCTGTATCTAAAAAGGGACGACATCATTAATGGGTTAAACCCAAGCCATCTCTTCATACAAAAGTTTTCCTCCGTAGTTTAGCATAGTACAGTGTACTCCGCTTAAATGTGGTCAGTCTGGGACACCGTGATTTCGAGAACAATGAACGATATGAAAAATTAGATAAATTTACCGCCACCCCTTTAATTCACACGCACTAAATTTCAAAACAAAATGAAAAAAAAATATCTCATATTATCCTGAATTTATGTATATTATCCTTTAAAACATAAGAATTGTATTGAATTTACCATATAACAAAGTTCCTTTAATAAAAGTATAAAATTGTTTGTATAAAACACAGCGTAAATTTTTGAACAATTACATTTTTAACCTCTTTATTCGTTATTAATACAGAAACTTGAGCGAGTGCCAAACGATAAATCAAAATCTAAACATAAAAATAAAACGTAAAAGAAGAATAATCGTCATTTAAATTGTGACGTCATCAGATCAGATTTCGATATCTCCTCAAATTGTAAAGCATAATTTTAAAAAATTATCAATTGTTGAGTGTCTACAATTTTTCTAAGAAGCTCAT
>CM063497.1:44742653-44745153 GCA_032207245.1 Pardosa pseudoannulata
TATTTTTGTGTCAACATTTACAGCGTGTTGTAAAACTTGCGTGCTATAATGCTTTTGCATTCTTTCCACAATATTGTTGTCGAGTGACTCGGTCTTTTGTTGAGTTATAAGTTGCTTTTTACTTGATTATTATGTATATGTAATACGGTGTGAAGGACACCAGAAATAAAAATCTATTAAGGGTAAGAAATGATTAAACATTAGGGAAAGATATTACATAGTTTTATTCGTTTTTCACTTCGCACACAGAATATTTTTCGTTTTTCTGCAGCTGTCACTGAGCTCAGGATCATGTAAAATAGTATTTACAGATTTGTGGTGGATACCCGCTAACCACCACAAATCTACTAATACGTATAAGTATATGTATGTGTGACATTACATTGCGTATTGTTTGAGGCGTGCATGCTTTTGCATTTTTTCTTTCCACAAGTTATGATTGTCGAGTGACTCGGTCTTTTGTTGAGTTATAAAGTTGCTTTTTACTTGCTATATTTACTGTATATGTATATGTATATGTAATACCTTAGTGTGAAGGACACCAGAAATAAAAAATGCTATTAATGGTAATGTATGAAATTAAACATTAGAAGGATATTACATTGTTTTATTCGGTTAAACACTTCACGTTAACACAAAGTATTTTCGTTTTTGCAGTCTGTCACTGGAGGGCTGGTCATGAAAAAATACGTATTAGTAGATTGTGGTGGATACGCTAACCACCACAAATCTACTAAATACGGATATTATATGTATGTGTGACATTACATGCGTGTGTTTGCGTTGCTATGCAATGCTTTGATTTTTTCTTTCAGAAGTCATGAATTGAGTGACTCGGTCTTTTGTTGAGTTATTAAAGTTCTTTTCACTTGCTATATGATATTGTATATGTATTTTTAATACCTTAGTGTGAAGGACACAGAAATAAAAAATGCTATTAAGGGTAATGAAATGAAATTAAACATTAGAAAGATATTACATAGTTTTTTCATTTAACACTTTCACGTTAACACAACGTATTTTTACGTTTTTTGCAGTCTGTCACTGGAGTGCAGGTCACGTAAAAATACGTATTTAGTAGATTTGTGGTGGATACCCGCTAACCACCACAAATCTACTAAATACGTATAATTATATGTATGTGTGACATTATATGCGTGTTGTTTGCGTTGCTATGCAATGCTTTGCATTTTTTCTTTTCACAAGTTATGATTGTCGAGTTACTCGGTCTTTTGATGCGTTATTAAAGTTGTTTTTTACTTGCTGTATGATACTGTATATGTATATGTAATACCTTAGTGTGAAGGACACCAGAAATAAAAAAATGCTATTAAGGTAATGAAATGAAATTAAACATTAGAAAGATATTATAGTTTTATTCGGTTAACACTTCGTGTGCTGCAACGTATTTTTACGTTTTTTGCAGTCTGTCACTGGCGCGCGGTCACATAAAAATACTTTTTAGTAGAT
Organism: Pardosa pseudoannulata; assembly: GCA_032207245.1. Classification (NCBI taxonomy): domain Eukaryota; kingdom Metazoa; phylum Arthropoda; class Arachnida; order Araneae; family Lycosidae; genus Pardosa; species Pardosa pseudoannulata. The sequence goes on from CM063497.1 coordinate 44,744,124, forward strand.
TTGTGGTGGATACCCGCTAACCACCACAAATCTACTAAATACGTATAATTATATGTATGTGTGACATTATAGGCGTGTTGTTTGCGTTGCTATGCAACGCTTTGCATTTTTTCTTTCCACAAGTTATGATTGTCGAGTGACTCGGTCTTTTGTTGCGTTATTTCGTCTTCAATCGAATTCCTAGCTCCAGAACGTACATGTTTTGTTTTGTAAATTTGAAGCTCGGTTTTTTATTGTTGAATTCAAAACTCATAAATGAGCCGTTGTGATAAAGATAGTGATGATGAAATTTTCTGACATATTATCGGACTTCAAGTTTAAAAATCGTTTATTTTTGGGATTTCATAAAAATATTTTTTTTGTTAAATAATCATACAGTATATATTAAAATGTAAAATAAAAAAGTTTCGTTCATAAAAACAAATTAATTTTCTATTTACTGCGATTTTTCGATATAACTAAAGTTTTGCTCCATTCACGAAAAAACGCCTGCTGAACGCTTAAGTTGGCGGTGAAGTATACCCGCATGCCAAGTGTTTAACACATTGTATGCGACACACCTCCTAGTACGTTTTCTGACGATTGATACTGGAGCACGAGCCACGTACTATAACACCATGATTTGATTACAATAACCGATTGATAACAATAAGCGATATACAAAATTGGATAAATTTATCCCCCCTTTAATCACACGTACTGCATTTCAAAATAAAATGAAAAAAAAATCACCTTCTATTTATGTACTGTATATTATTCTTTAAAACATAAGAATTGTTTACACAATGAAAATAATTGATCCATTGTTGACTGTCTACAATTCTTTCTAAGAAGCTCATTGAGGAATCGTTCGTAATCATAATGTTTTTAAAGTCATCGGAGCGGTGTTGTACTCCACGTTTCAACACTTTCAATGCAATTCCGATGCTGAGAAATGTTTAACTGCTCTGCCACATTGTGTTGACTCAATCTTGGTAACATGTCATAACGATTTAAAATTTCGATATTTTGCTTTAATGTTAAATCATTT
>CM063497.1:44747653-44750153 GCA_032207245.1 Pardosa pseudoannulata
TATAAAGAACATTAGATATACACAGCAAATATTATAATACGTATATATGTATAAATAATTATAAACAATATAGATTAATATAAATACATATAATACATAAAATACATATTATATATGACATATATATATAATATATATAAAATATAATAGATAAAAATATATTATATTTATAATACACATATATTAATATAAATACGAATGATATATATATAAATACACAGAATTATATACAAAATATTATGTACATGTATAATATACATATAAATATATGATATGATAAAATATGTTATAATACACATAATAATATATATAATACACAAAGATGCTACACAATTTCCACATAGTATACATATAACACAATATAACACACATGAAAATAATTATATATATATACATAATATAATAACAATAATACACAAACTATTATATATAATAGAATAATAATATACGGACAATATAATACAGATAATACATATACACACAAGAATATATAATATAAAAAAATATACACACACATTATATATATATACACTATATATATATAAAAATATATACACATAAAGACACATAGAATACAAAACATTCGACACACACACACAAATACAAAAAAATAACAGTAGAACATAATACCCCAAATAAACACACCACATACAAAAAATCACACACACACACACATACATAAAAATAAATAAAAAAAACAAAACATTATATACATAAAACACATATAATAAATAAACACACTACACATAAATACATAAACACACACACATACACATTACACACAAATATATAATAACATAAATAAAACATAAACACACACATAATTAAAAAACACACACAATACACACACAACAAAATAAAATAAAAATACAATAAAATTTTTAAAAACAACATAAAAAGACAAATAAAAAATAAAAAAAAAAAAAAAAATTTGTAAGTATTTAGATATTGATAACATAAAAATCGAAAATACGTTTAGTTAATATCTAATATGAAAAAACAAAGTTATAAAAGTATGTATAAATACCTAATTAAAACCTAAATACAAAATATAGTGCACATTATCGCTCATTTATTGTCAAGACGTATATTATATACTCATTCATGCATTTAGACAAATATTCACAGTGCGGGGACAATAAAATGTTTTATACGAAATTCTTGTGTTAAACTTACTACAGCTTTTAACGGTTCGCACGAAAACCGAACTGATGATGTCTTCAAAGCGATAACATACAATTGTCGACTTCCAAAAACGTCCAAAATGGATGTATTGTACATTTCTGTCAGTGTTATCTCCCATGGAGTTTTGAGGTAGGAGGGACAGGTCGATTGTTTAAACTGCACCCCTACTTGAGGCACATAGGCGCTGATAGCTTTTCATGGCTTTGTAAATCTCTATTTCGAAGTATCTCTAATTGCATCACTTAAATAGCTTAGATTACTTTCGAAAAAAAAATATAAATCATTCTCTTAAAGAATATTTTTATTTGTACTTTAAAATCCATTATTTCTTATGGGATGATCTTTGAGACTTGACGAGCTTTATGTGTATTAAAAATTAACTATCTATAATGTCTATTTATATTCCTATTTATAACCGGAAGAAAAGAAACAATAACCAGGGTGGGTTTCCCGTATTCCAATCTAATGACAAAGGGAGAAGTAAAAAATCCTAGAACAGTTTTAGACACTGACATAATAAACTTAAGCGTATTTTTGGAGACATTTTTTCCTCGGTGTGTTCCACTCGGAGGGTTAATGCTCCGCTAAATGTGATCAGTTTCGGCACCGTTATTTTGATAACAATAAACGATATATAAAATTAGGTAAATTTACCCTCCCCCCTTTGATTCACACTTACTTTATTTCAAAATAAATGAAAAAAACTCAACTACAATTCTTTATAAGAAGCTCACTGAGAAATCGTTCGTAATATTTTTTAATGTCATCGGAGTGGTGTTGTACTCCACGTTTCAACACTTTTAATGAAATTTAGAATCTGAGAAATATTTAACTGCTCTGCAGCATTGCTCTGATTCATTTTTGGTAACCTGTCATAAATTAAAATTTCAATCCTTTGTTTTAATGTTAATTCATTTCGCTTTCTGGCTTCCCTATCGACAAACTGCACGTAAGCGAGCAAGGCATAAAATGTGAATACGCTCCTTCTCAGTTCCGATAAGAATGGGTTTCCTTCTGCTTATCTGACAACCACTGACCACCAGCAGGGTGTGCGTATTTCTGAAAAATTCCAGGAACGTGTAATACCCCACTCCTTTGTGTTTTCTCCTATTTCGAATGAGGAAGAGGGATACTTCTCGGAAATTAAAACAAAAGAAAAGGATGGGTTCCTTCTGAATACATTGTGAATATTCCTTTGCCAGTTAAAATTAGGTTCGAAAACTGATAGCATTAACCGATATAACGATCGCATGAAGCGATAATTTTACCATACAAATGAATAGATAAAATGGGGATAAAGTGGTTTCGATAATAA
>CM063497.1:44755153-44765217 GCA_032207245.1 Pardosa pseudoannulata
GAGAGTCTTCTAAAAAAACTGAGAGAATCACGAAAAGAATATAAGATAATCTCATAAAAAACTGAGAGAATAATTAAAAGAGTATAACCTAGAGTGTCTAATAAAAAACAGAGAATCACTATACGACTATAACCGGGATAATAGTTGAGTCTCATAAAAAACTGAGAGATTCCTGGAAACAATATAACCGAGACATTTATAGTAAAAAACTTAGAAAATCACTAAAGGAGTATAACTGGGAGAGTATCCCAAAAAGCAGAGATAATCACTATAAAAGTATAACCGAGAGAGTATCAAAAAACAGAGAGAATCACTAACAGAATATAACTAAGAGGATCTTACATAAAAACTGAGAGAATCATCAAAAGAGTATAACCGAGATTGTCTCAAATAGAGAATCACCATAAGATTATAACCGAGAGAATAACTGAGTCTCATAAAAAACTGAGAGATTCCCGAAAAGAATATAACCGAGGTAGTATAGTAAAAAAAACTGAGAAAACCACTAAAAGAGTATAACCGGTTGAGTATCACAAAAATTTCGAGATAATCACTAAAAATGTATAACCGGGAGAATATCATAAAAAAGCATAAAGAATTACTAAAAGAGTATAATCGGGAGAATCTCATAAAAAACTGAGAGAATCACTAAAAGAATATAACCAAGAGAATCTCATAAAAACTGAGAGAATCATCAAAAGAGTATAACCGAGAGTGTCTCATAAAAAAATAGAGAATCACTATAAGAGAAAACCGAGAGAATAATTGAGTCTCCTAAAAACTGAGAGATTCCCGAAAAGAATATAACCGAGATAGTATAGTTTGAGAAAATCACTAAAAGAGTATAACCGGGAGAGTATCACAAAAAAGACGAGATAATCACTAAAAAGTATAACCGAGCGAGTATCATAAAAAACCAAGAGAATCACTAAACGAGTATAACCAGGAGAGTATCACAAAAAGCCGAGTTAATCACTAAAAGTGTATAACCAGGAGAGTCGTATAAAAAACCTAGATAGTCACTAAAATAGTATAACCGAGAGAGTCTCCCAAAATACTGAGAGAATTACTAAAAGAATATAGAATCTCATAAAAAACTTAGAGAATTATCAAAAGAGTATAACCGAGAGAGTTTCATAAAAAAAATAGAGAATCACTATAATACTACAACCGAGAGAACAATTGAGTCTTATGAAAAACTGAGAGATTCCCGAAAAGAATATAACCGAGATATTATAGTAAAAAACTGAGAAAATCAGTAAAAGAGTATAAATGGGAGAGTATCACAAAAAAAAACTGACAGAATCACTATAACTGAGTATAACACACAAATAAACACCACATAAGATGAGGTCATTGCATAGAGAGTTTTCTAAAACTCTGATAAACTCAGAGGTTTGTTTTTAAATGTCAAGATGTACAAAAACTGCTGTGGAACATCAGGTACCAAACCGCGTTTAGTGGGTGAAAATTTCAAATTACGAATGCAAACTCAGAGCAGACGAAAATTTCTTACACACAAAACTGAACTTCTACACAAACCCATTTTCAAATAACAATCTTTTGGTGGGTGGAGCATTATAAATATTCAACACAATACGATTAGTTCTATTAATGTTTATTTACATTTCGTTATCGTTTGCTTACTGACCCCTGAATTGAGACCATGAATATAATCAAAAGATATTTCTCTTTGAAATTTTGGCAACACAATTTACATTTTATTACTCTGCTAAGAAGCTTACTGAAGGTTATAAACTGTTGATTAAAGTTAAATTGAACGTAATTGTGTCTATCGCGCGGAAATGACATTGTAGCAGAAGAAAAGATAAACGTGCCTAATAAGTTAAATAAATAAAGATGGAATCACCATAGATTTATGCAAATTATCAATTGATGCTGAAAAAGATGTATTTTTGTCAGTGATGAGATATTCAGAAATGTAATGAGAATTTTTTTCCTCTTTTTTTTGATACATCTAATCTTTACAACTTAGGTTTTTTCCTTTTCCTTCCAAGTAGACAATTATTCTCAAGGTTTTTTCATCACATTTCTTGGCTTTCTTTGTTCTCACTTCACAGTAGCTAATGCTTATTTTTTATTTTATGCAAACGTGATTTAGTTTTGAGAAAATTCTTCGATACGCCATGACTTCGATTTTACTTTTGTTGTTTTATGAAATCTTTGGAAGATTTCTCAAGGAAATTTTTTTTTGGTACTTTATCTTGAAATTCAAGGTTATTTAAGGGAGAAAGTTGATTTGAGATTCTATTTTTAAGTTACTTATTACTAGTCTAGCTTATTAAATATTTAGTCGTTAAATTGATTATTAAAAGCTTCTAAAACCAGTTTTTTAAGATTACGGCTCATTTTGATTCAGTAACCAAGGAATTATGATAATTAGAATTAAATATAACATGTATAGAATGTTTGCTTACTTTCAACTATTCATTTCTACAAAGTAATTAATAATTGATTATTATTTAATTATGATGAACGGTAATTCAGAAATCCTTATTTCTGAAAACAAGCTAACATATCTGTTTGCAAGCTCATCAGATTGTTTCAAAAATGCTTCCGCCTGACCAGATTATCCTAAAACATTAAGCGAGCGGGTATTTTTCACTTATTTTATTATTATAAAAAAGTTCCCTTTTTAAAATCATTTTTAACTCACGTAAGTTCCAACTACCCCTTTTTATATCTGACATAGATAACCAGTGAAAATACAATTCACAGATTACACTGAAGATTAGTCCTATTACTTGAAATTTTAATGCTAAAAAATCTTGTAATTCATGGAATGCAAATATTTTGGGGAGGATCCAGAACTCTCGGAATCCCCTCTATGAATACGGCTTTGGGTCGGCTTTCACATACGTTACTAAACATTTTACAGTGTACAACCTTAAAAGAACGAAATACTAAAGAACTAATACGAAGAACTAAACTTTAATGGACACTAAGTTCTTTATACTTCCTGGATAGAAAGAATCATAAATTAAGCAATATCCGGCGCACGAGTGAAAAGAGCGCTCTAAGAATTTTCACTTCCGATATGCTAATTGGATAATTCGAGCGGTTGTAAGCTTCGGTCACACTCAATTAGTTGCAAATGTAACGCCATTAGATCAGAGATAGACAAACATTATTTGAGCAGGCCGAAATACAAATTAAGAATTAGCTGGTCAATGGAATTTATTCCAAACTTTGATCAAGTCTAATCTATTTATTTATCTTAGAGAGAAGGAAACTCTGAAAACATTACCTTTTTTACTTTTTTGAATAAAGTAAAAGTATTATTAATGTAAATTTCGATGCTCAAATTCTAACGACAATTATTATTTTGACCATGCTTTATTGAATATTGAATTTTCACAAGTTTTGAAACTTTAAATATATATATATATATTACATATATATATATACACACACACACACATATATATATATATATAATATATATATATAATATATATATATATATATATAAATATATATAATATATATATATATATATATATGTATATACATTATGTATCAGTGGCGTGCGGTCCATATGTGCAGGGTGTGCACTGCACTCCCTGACAAAATTATGAGGGACAATAATTTTATTCACCTATGTCAACCTATCTTCATATAATATATAATAAATATTATTTATAATATATTCTTATATTATGGATATTTGCTTGCTTGTATTCCCGCAGTGCGTGCGATATCAGGTGCTGCACCGCATAGCACGCAAACGAACATAGGAAGTTCTGATGTGTACGCACTGCGTACTAAATTATATGGGCTACTAAAGAACATTATACTATGGCACTGAGGCAAGTGCAGCTATTTTTCCTGCACTTGGCATTCAGAATCATCCGAAAGTACGGTTTATTAAGCGTTGTATTAGAGCGGGGACTTACGTTCTGAAGCGCTTTTGGTTTTTTAACTGATTAACTGGCCATACGATTTTGCAGACTATTAATGTTTAAATTTATATATTGTAAGATTTTGTTTTCATGGGAATATAAAAGAAGTATTTCATCAATATAAAGGGAAATGTCGGTAAAGTAATTTTGGTGATGTATTATATTTATTGCAATAATTAGCTGAAAAAACAATGTTGTTTTGTTTTAAAGAAACGAATTTTAACAGAACAGTCCGGCCGAACGATGGCCGATTGGTTAGGGTGCTGGATTTCGGTACCGGAGTTCGTGGGTTCGAATCCCACTATGGCATGGATGTTCGTAGCCGTTCGTAATCGGCTTTAAGCTGTAGGTCCCGGTCTCATTAGCCCTCGTGTTGCAAAAAGTAGATCGTAGCACTCCAAACCAAACCAAACCAAACAGAACAGTCCTAATTTTACCATTCATTGTGTCTGACAGACAGTATATAAATTGAATCTGTAACCAATATCCCTGGTTTTGTTTTTAAAAATTGTCAAGATGTTTTTAGCAGAATATATGATTTTTAAAGGTTAAAAACAATAAATATAATATAATCCACTGACCGAACAAGAAACAGTTCGCTCTATAGTGCCAGCGTGCTGCGAAATCCTCTGCACGTGGAATAAACGTTCGGTTTGTCGGCACCAATGTTTTTCGTGGAAGCCCGAACCGTTGCTTTTTCGACTCCGATATGACACCATACAATAAAAGACATGATTGATTTTTGCTTCAGTGCTAGTAGAATTCTCATAAGTTTAGCTGTTTTTATAGTTATAACTCTACTATTCGTAGGTAAATATTTTATTTTTTGTAATCTTTAAATTTATATTCATAATATATAACCCGTTTCAGAATGGAGAACTCAGATGTCTCAATAATTAAAGATTTATTGCAAAATCCATGTCCTCTGCACACCCTGCATGAAAACCTACCGCACGCCACTGATATGTATATATATATACATATATTATTATTATTATTATTATTTTGACCATGCCTGATTGAATTTTCACAAGTTTTGAAACTTTAAATATCCATTTCGACCGCTCCTTAACTTAACGTTTGTACGTACATAGTATGCACCGCGCATAAATGAAAAAGGTTAGCTTTAGGAGGACGTTTTTTTTTATTTAGTGCTATTATAACATCTTATTTTGACTTTTATTTTCGACTACAATTCATAATTTATATAACGGATACTTGTAACTCTTTAATGCCCTAATCACTTCTGCTGATTACATATCGATGCATTTAACCTAAGTAATATAGACTGCACAGAACAAAATAAGACAATTTTAAATCAATGTAGCTATATGGGCGTTTGTTCCGCATCGTGACACATCGCTGAATTGAGAATTTTGAAATCGGTGTCACGATATAGTCCGTTATCGATATTTGACTAACCGATGTTTGGAAATTGGAATGACGATGTTCCTACACCTGGACGAGATTTTAAAGAACACTACATCGCACATGTACTGTGACTATCAGGATATCTGGAAGACGATTTCACACTGAAGAACAGAGGAGAAATTTAAATTGATTTCGCTATATAAGTGCATGTTCCACTCCGATTTGCAAATTTCTTACCGGTGTCACGATGTAGCATGTTATCGATTTTTCATATATCGATGTCGGGTAATCGAAAAGACGATATTGGTATGTCGGGACGCGATTTTCAAGAACGCTGTATCGTGCATGTGCTGTTATTATCGGGATATTGGAAAGACGATTTTACATCGAAGATCAGCGGAGAAGCTTAAATCGATTTAGCTATTTAAGCACACATTACACATTGTGATACATCGTCGAACTGAAAATTTGGATATCGCTGTCACGATGTAGCACGTTATCGATATTTTGCATATCGATGTCGGGGAATCGAAAAGGTGATTTTTTTTTATGTCGGGACGTGATCTTCATGAGCTCTTTATCACGCAAGTTATATTATTATTAGGATATCGGAAAGACTATTTCATATGGAAGATCAGCGGAGAAATGTAAATTGATTTCGCTATGTAAGTGCATGCTCCATTTCGCGATACATCGACGAACTGAAAGTTTCTAAACCGGTGTCAAGATGTAGCACATTACCGATTTTTCATATATCGATATCGAGAAATCGAAAAGACGATATTGGTATGTCGGAACGCGATTTTCAAGAAAGCTGTATCGTGCATGTGCTGTTATTATCGGGATATCGGAAAGACGATTTCACATCGAAGGTCAGCGGAGAAACTTAAATCAATTTCTCTGTATAAGCACCTGTTCCACATCGTGATACATTACCGAACTGATAATTTTGAAATAGCTGTTACAATGTAGCACGTTATCGTTATTTTGCATATCAATATCGGGAAATCGAAAAGGCGATTTTTATATGTTGGGACATGATCTTTAGGAGCGGTATATCCCGCAAGTTATGTTATTATCAGATAATCGGAAAGATTATTTCACATGGAAGATCAGCGGAGAAATTTAAATTGATTTCGCTTGAAATGCATGTTCTATTTCGCAATACATCGCCCAACTGAAAATTTCTTAACCGGTGTAGCACTATGTACGATGTAGCACGTTATGGATTTTTCACACATCGATTTCCAGAAATCGAAAACACGATAGTCATATATCGGGCAGTGAATTTCAAGAACACTATGATAATAATCGAACATCGATAATAACAGGACATCGTGTATGTCTGTTATTATCGGGATATTAGAAAGACCATTTTACATCGAAGATCAGCGGAGGAAACTTAAATCGATATTGCTGTATAAGCACATGTTCGAGATTATTATACATCGCCGTACTGACAAATTTTAAATCGGTGTTAAGATGTAGCACGTTATCGATATTTCCCATAGCGATGTCGGGAAATCGGAAAAGACGATAGTCGTATATTGGGGCGTGATCTTCACGAACACTATGCCGCTCATGCGCTGTTACTATCAGAATATTAGAAAGACGCTTGTTACACATCGTGATACACCGCTAAACTGAAAATTTAGAAATTGGTATGACGATATAGAAAGTAATCAATATTTCACGATATGTTGATATAGAACCCAGTAATACTATAAACATTACTATTAAAATCATAGAAATTCGAGTTTTCTGTCTCTTTGTGTATGTTCATGACTTTGAAGTTGCTGTCCATTGTATGTAATTACATTTCTTACCTGTTACCCGCTTATCTGCTAAAAAATAAACGTTAACTTTTTAGTCAGGCGTAAATGGTAATATGAATTCTTTTAGCTGTTCCTTTCAGAATTCAAGTTTTAAATTTCTTTTTTATTTCTGGAAAATGTGTTTTATGAAATATTCCTTTCTCATATTTTGAGAAGTGTTGATTTTAGAATAGAACGAAAAACAAACCCGTCCTGTCCATAACTATTCACAAAAATTGTGCAAAGCCACGAAAAAATAAGCGACCATTATCCCATATAAGATTTCATAAATAATAATCCTGTTTTTAAATACGCCCTCTCGTTCAAAGGAACCCGAAAATGTTTTTATTTTTACACTCGTTTAAAATTACCTCCAATATACAAAGAGCTGACCCTTTACATTCTATTTTTAGATCGGATTTGTGTAATTATTTATTTCTTTTTTTTCCTATTTTCAAAAGACATCTACGGCTGTAAAGCTTGGGACATGTCCGAAATGCACCTTCTATTCAGCGAGATAAAATCCATTCATCTTTAAAACCGCCGGCACAGCACTCTCCTTATCGCAAGTTCCTTTTACGAACTCTTGTTCCCACATGAATTTTTCGGTTTTTTTTACTATTTTTATTCCGCTTGAAAACCAGCTAACAGCTAGACGTCACCTTAAATAAAAAGCCTGCGTAATTAAATTCTGCTTTCTGCGGTGACCTTCACACGACCTCTGGTGGACAACTTGAGGTTGTCGTGTCTATAAGGCTCTTTATTCATTTTTTGCCAGCGTTTAAAATCCTGGGGTAATCGTACCATTTGGTGGTACGCAAAAAAGTGAAATATCAACTAAAGAGTGTATAAAAAATTTAAAATATATCTAATCAAAAAATATCACACAAACAGAACTTTGCAAGTAGAATATCTATCTATCTATCATCTCTCTCTCTCTCTCTCTCTATATATATATATATATATATATATATATATATACATATATCTATACACACATATATATATATACACACACACACATATATATATATATACATATATATAAACATATATATAAACATATATATAAACACACACACATATATATATACACACACATATATACACATATATATAAACACACACACATATACACATATATATAAACACACACACACATATATACACATATATATAAACACACACACATATATATATATATATATATACACACATATATATATAAACACACACACATATATATATATACACACATATATATAAACACACACACATATACACATAAACACACACATATAAACACACACTCACACATATATATATACACATATATATATACACATATATATATACATATATATACACATATACATATATATATATATATATATACACATATATATATATATACACACACGTATATATATACACACACACACACATATATATACACACACGCACGCACACACACATATATATATATATATATATATATATATATATATATTTATATATATATATATATATATATGTGTGTGTGTGTGTGTGTGTGTGTGTGTGTGTGTGTGTGGAACAAAGGTGTCGACTTTACGCTGGCATTTGCATACATAAAAATGGTGCTGCTTTCGTAATAACTAAATAACATTGGAGTATCAAACATCTATCTCATTGGGAAAATGATGTATCTGTAACTGAGTATGCTTAAGATAAGCACCATAGTGGCATAAAGGGGTGATGACTTTACCCTGGCATTTACCTTCGTGAAAAAAGTGCTCCTTTAGTATAATTCAGTAAAATGTATGTTCGGGTATCGAACATCTATCTCAGCATGAAAATGATGTTTCGTATAACTGTGTATGCTTGAGATATGCACTATAGTAACATAAAGGGCTGAGGACTTGCCTACGTGAAAATTGCTTATTTCGTAAATAACTAAATAAGATTTACGTTAGGGTATCGAACATCTCTCTCATCGTGAAAATATATTTCGTATAACTCTGCGTGACTGAGATATGAGCTATAGTGATATAAAGGGCTGAGCACTTTACGCTGGTATTTACCTCTGTAAAAAAGTTTCTTCTTTCGTATAACTCAATAAAGTGTATTTTGAGTATTGAACCCCTATCTCATCGTGAAAATGATGTTTCTTGTCACTTTGCATGCTTTAGATGTGCACGATAATGACACAAAGTGCTAAGGATTTTACGCTGGTATTTACTTCCGTAAAAAAGGTGCTCCTTTCGTATAACTCAAAATGTGTGTTAGGGTATCGAACATATCTCCTCGTAAAAATGATTTTCCATATAATTGTGCACACTTAAGACATGCACGATAGTGATACAAAGAAAGGAGTATTTTACGATAGGACTTGCTAACGTAAACAAAGTTTTCCTTTCGTATAACTAAAATTTACGTTGGGGTATCAAACATCTACTTCATTGTGAAAAAAGTATGTTTCTTACAGCTGTTATTTCCTCGTAAAAATGATTTTCCATAAAATTGTGCACACTTGAGATATGCACGATAGTGATACAATAAAAGGAGTACTTTACGCTAGGACTTGCTAACGTAAAAAAATTTTCCTTTCGTATAAATAAAATTTACCTTGGGGTATCAAATATCTACTTCATTGTGAAAAAAAGGATGTTTCTTATAACTGTGCATGCTTGAGATATGAACTATAGTGATACAAAGGGCTGAGGACTTTACGCTGGTATTTACTTCCGTTACAAAGGTTCTCCTTTCGTATAACTCAATAAAGTGTATTTTGAGTATTGAACACCTATCTCATCGTGAAAATGATGTTTCGTGTAACTTTGCATGCTTGAGATATGCACGATAATGACACAAAGGGCTGAGGATTTTACGCTGGTATTTATTTCCGGAAAAAAGGTGGTCCTTTCGTATAACTCAATAAAATGTGTGTTAAGGTATCGAACATATATCACCTTGT
>CM063497.1:44765317-44787817 GCA_032207245.1 Pardosa pseudoannulata
CATTGCATTAACTCCATGGTTTGGTTTGGTTTGGAGTGCTACGGTCTACTGTTTTGCTCACTTGGGCTAATGAGACAGAGACCTACTGTTTAAAGCCGATTTCGAACGGCTACGAACATCCATGTCAGCTACGGGTTTCGAATCCATGAATTTGTCATCATCTGGCCATTTTCTCTACTGCGCCTTCCCTTTTACCTGTGTGTAAATTCTTTGACACCTAACTGGTATCGCACAAACCCTACCTCCATACATCAGTGAAGAAACCTTCATCTAACCGCCTCTTTATCATGAACAATGAACCGAACATTACTTCGAAGCATGTCCTTCTTATACAATAAACACCTCACGAATCTTCTCCATCTATATTACTCAGTCACTTTACAGGATGCAATCGCGTGCAAAACAGTTGACGTTCTACCTAATTAGTGGTAATGATTACCGACACAACACCGTCTGAAACTCAAAAGAGAGATAGAAAGAGCAGATTACGTGAACTAAATTATCAGTCGATATCTAGAATCGATAAGCAAATTAGATTGCTTCTATGCTAACCAGACGCCTGATTGGATTAACCGTAACATGTGTTTGTTTCATTATGGAACTCGTTTTATGAGTTATAGGAAGCCTTATGGGTGTTTTTGACAAAGATCATCGGAGTTCAAGTTTGTTGGATCCATTTTTTGCTTCTTGATTCTTGACCGTAGAGATTCTTGATTACTTTTGGTTGTATACCTAACAGCGCATAGATGCGATTTCTCGGTATCTAAAACGTCAACCGGACAGATCCGGATTAAGAACTTTTCAAGGATCTATCCTATGTTGGTGTTTCTTAACCTATTTTGGATAACGGAACACCAAAAATATCCAAATTTATTCGCAGCATACCAAAAAAAAAATCTATATCAAATAATAAAAAAGCAGGAAAAAAATTTTTTTTTTCAAGGTACATAGTATCTTAAACGTCTTTATTTCAATAGCCTATATTCGATTCCATATAAAATAAAACGTTCTGCAGTATTCCCTATATAATAATAGCGAAAGTTTACTAGATGACCTGGTTGACTCTGATAGTAGTACAGATGGAATCAGTCAAGCAAGACAATGTTTTAAAATTAATTGTGATAATTCTTCGGATCCGCCTCCTAGATTTGCTTTCACTGTAATTCCAAAATTTAACTTGGATGTCGATGAGACTAAAGGTAAACTTTAGTTCTATGATGCTTTCATAGAAAGAAAAAAAGTTGTAATAAATGCTTAAAAATAATAGAAATGTTAATTTTAATAACATATCTTTACTTAATGTAAAATGAACAAAAAAAAAATGCAATAAAAAATGTGACATTTTTCTGACCGAATTCTGGAAAAAAAATGAAACTGTCAAAGGGTTAAAAATACAGTTGCTGACTCAAGTTTACGATTAAAGTAAAAGGGCACATATACAAGACAATTTTACAATATTTACAATAAGGGATTAGTTCTATATTTCGCCTTTGTTCCACTCTTTACAAAATAATAACAAAGTACAATCCCCTGTACAATAATAACCTAAGTTATCTGTCCGGCTGTCCTCGAATTTATGAAGCGGTTGGACCTGGAATGAATGAGGCATCCATACTAGATTCTTGATGAGTTGGGATTGGCAAAATTCAAAGCCTGTAAAGTTTATCTTCTCCTAAACGATCGATCCGATTCTAAAATAAATCGGTATAAATAAGTTTCATATCACTACGAAAAATACTATCTTTAAAACATTCGAAATCCACACTTTCGCGCGTTTAATGCTATTATTTCAAGACCTATATTCCCCGGTTAAGAGCAAGCGATTAAATTTATTACATAATAAATAGGTAAAAATAACATTTTTTTTCAAGCATTATGACGTCATTCCTTTTAATCATTTCTTATTTTAAACTATTAAAATATCGTCTGCGTTATTTTCATACGTTTTATCACTGCACTTGGATATGACGTAAATAATTTTCTTTTATATTTGGCTTAAATAACAGATTAGGTACATATCTGATCATTTTAAATTGAATCATCGATTATTTTTTGTTTCAATGAAAATTTTATCACCCGTATGAACAACAAATTTTGTTTACCTCCAAGGTGTAGTGGAAATGAGAGTTTCATTCCTTTAATTCCATTAATTACTGTAGCAAAAAAAAAATTGGGAAGAACTTAATGATTATTTCGACGTAGCTGAGAAAACTTTGAATTATCTCTCTAGATGAATTCAACGTGATTCTAAACTGCATTCACAGTACCGGGAGACTTTAGAGGAGTATGAAGATAAACAAATTATTGTGTGTGTACCAGATAATTCTCAGCCAAAACTAAACCATTTTTTTTTACTTGCCTGATAGGGTTTTGAGATTTTTTTAAAGGTTCGGATAGAACGAATAATTGGATGTAACGAAACAAACCCGGTCTTATTAGCCGTAGTGTAGTAAAATAGTAAACCATAGTGCCGTAAACCAATCAACCAATCACAGATGAGATTTTCTTTTTAACGAATCAGATATAACGAACTACCGGATATAGCGAATAGGTCTCATTATCCGTACTGTAGGAAAAAAAGTAGAATTATCATGCCTTCCTAAACTACTCAACTAGTCACAGCTAACGTGTTATATATTAGGTTGGGGAAAAAGAAATTCGTTTTTTTTTTCGTTAGATGGCTGTAGTGACCAATATCTCGTAAAGTATTGGTCAAACAATTTCAAATTTATGCTCGTTGTCAAGGTGAGATTTCACACTAAAAAAAATTTTTTACTGTTTTTTGTTTGGTACATTCAGTTGTGAGTTACAGGTGTTAAAAATGGAAGTCAGCAAAGAGAAAATTTGGTAGATTTTACAGTTTTTCTTTGATAAAGGCGAAAATGCAAGCCAATCGGCTGAAATTGTGAATGGTGTTTATGGTGCCGATACTGTAACAGCTAATTACGTGCAATTTTGGTTTCGTCGATTCCGTTCAGGCATTTTTTATGTTAAAGATGCACCTCGTACAGGCAGGTCCGTCGTCGAAAATGTCGATAAAATCACAGAAATAATCGAAGTTAACCGGCATGTTAGTAGTCGTATAGCATCGTCCAGGAACTAAAGATCGACCATAAAACAGTTTTAAAGCATTTGCGTAAAGTGGAATTCAAAAGGAAGCTCAATGTTTGGGTGCGACACCAATTATAGTCCATGTAAAATCTATTGGCGCTTCAAGGTCACACTTTCTCGTTTTCCCAGTCATCGGTTACTATGGTAGCGACCAAGAAGCATATGCATTCACACTTATTTTCAGCACTTCAGTTGAGGATTTGATTCCAATACGTTCTTGCTTTTCTTTCTTCTCGTAGATATTTATTTTGCGCTTATCTGATATTACCCTCTCATTTTTTATCTTTTAATTCATTGTTTTATTTAAATTTTGCTCCATATTTATTTTTAATTTTTATTATTAATTTTTTACTTTATAAAATATTTTCTGTAATGGCTAGTTTTGATTTTAGAAAATAGTCCAAAATACTGATATTTAACGTATGCAGGTACTTGAAAGGTCTTGTTGAATCCAATCCAGTTGCTACAGTTTTGGAATTGGTTTCGCAAAATCAACAAGCAACTGCTGATGCCCGTGGTATTTCTAAAAGAATTTGTGCCGATCCAGAACTGCGACAATATTAAAAAAAAAAAATTCACATAAAAGGCGCGTAACAGAATTAGATGATTTCGACAAAAGTGTCACATTTTCTGCCTTTAAAATGTCCTTTAACTAAAAAACAGGAAATATTTTTTATTAAGTTTTTAAAGAAAAGTTTAACAATATGTATAAAAAGTTTATAATAAATCATAGATGTTCTTGTAAAAATACAAAAATTTATTTTAATTTAGAATTCTTACTAAAACATTAGGAATCTGTACCTTCTAAAGAAATTTTCACTTTCTAAAAATGTGTCAACAGACCATAAATCTTTAAATACATAATAAAATTATACAAAATATTGTTATTGCATTAAGACCTCTTTCAATTCTTGTAAAATCATAAAATAATTAATACAGTGCAATTTTGGAATAGAAAGTTTACCTCCCCACACGATGCATGACACCCCTTAACACAGTGGGAAAAAAGAGTAAAGTCTGTCCCCAACTGTCGTTACCATAGTTACAGTTGGTCATCGGGGAAAAATCAGTGACCTTGAAGTGCCTATAGAGTTTACACAGAGTATAACACCAAAGAACATGATGGATCGAATTTCCGTCTGCGAAGCCTTGGCCAAACGGATTAAAATCTACTCTTTTCTTAAACGAATAGTGACTGGGGAAGAAAAGTGGGTGAAATACGACAATATTATGCGAAAACGATCGTGGTCAAAGCGCGGTGAAGCAACTCAAACGGTGGCCGATCCAGGACTAAAGGCTAGGAAGGTTCTACTGAGTGTTTAGTGGGACCGGAAAGGAATCATTTACTATGTGTTGCTTTCGTATGGCCAAAAACTAAAATCAGATCTCTACTGTCAACAACTGGACAGTTTGAAGCTGGCGATTGACCAGAAACAGCCAGAATGGCCAACAGGTGTTGTGTTTCATCAGGACAACGCCAAACCATATACATCTGTAGTGACTCGCCAGAAACTCAGGGAGCTTGGTAGAGATGTTTTAATGCATTCACCATATAGTCCAGACTTGGCACCAAGCAATTATCATCTTTTTCTCGCATTGCAAGACTTCTGGAATGATAAGAAATTGGGATCAAGAGAAGATGGTGAAAATCGACTACTACAGTTTTTCACCAATAAGGACCAAGCCTTCTGTGAGAGTGGCATTATGAAGCTACCTTTAAAATGGCAACAAATTATACAGCAAAATGATGCATATTTAATCCAAATTGAAAAATCAGAAACATGTTAAATAAAGTCATTAATATCACGCAAAAATAATGGATTTCTTTTTCCCCAAACTAATATTTTGTAACACCAGAAATTTTTGTGTTTGGATATAATGAACCATAGAGAACTACGTTTTTGGTCCCTTGAAATTCGTTATAACGGGTTCAACTGTATAAACATGTACATAATAATTACATGTTGGATGCCAAGGGGGGTTACCTACCACTTATCGCGAATTTCCCTTCTCTTCAAATTGCAGGATGCTCGACGAAATTCGTTCCCGCCCACCCCACTTCCTAACTCGATACCTCCTCTCGGACATCTTCATCTTCCTGCCTCTGTTTCGGAAGAACAATCGACGATTTTTTTATTCCGGGAAAATCCCTCGGTTAAGAAACCCGACCGTTCCCGAAAACAAACGACCCTATCCCTGCTCCCCCCCCTCCTCAATTCATCCGAAGTTCGCAATAACAGGGTTCACTTGCATCGTTTGCAAAAGCTGACAAGCAAGGCAAAGGGCGACAGGCACTCATTACGTATGGCGCCGCTTGGAACAAAGAAGTCGTCTGCGCGATGTAACTTTTATTTTATTATTGTTATTTTTATTCCACCTCAGTTGGGGGAAGGGCTATATCTCTGAGGACAAATGTCTCCTTACGCCAAAGCGGGGTGAAGAAATAGATGGTCATTTATTTCCACATAGGTGTAACTTTATATCAGCGATACGTTTCAGTGAAACGGAAGAAAAAAGCTTCGTTTCAGAAGGAAAAGAGAGAAAGCGTTTGGGCGCCCGAAGTTCGAATGAGAAAGTTCTTGGGTAAGAGGACTCTTAAGTATGCAGTTCGGTGAAAAAGAATTAGAGGTTCCTGTCTTGCTCAAGACTGACTTCTTTTTCTCGATGTCCACTTGCTTTTTGTAAGAATTTTTGTTAACGTCTAGCTTCGTTGCATTCCAACAAACGTTTTCTGAGAAACGGTTTGCTTCTTAGAAGAAACATTACAAAATCCGAATCTTTCTTTTAGAATCTTTATTTTCGAGTACTTCATTAGCCGTAGTGAAGCAAAATAATAAACGTAGCTCTCTACACCAATCGACAAATCAAAGCTAAAGTGTTATATATTTTGTAATAGCTAAGATATTTCTCAACGATTCAGATATAACGAACCACCGAATATAGCGAAAGAAACTCTGTCTGGAAACCCTTCGTGAAGAATTTCGAAATCCTTCATGAAGATTAGTGAATCGAACTCGGTCTCATTAGCCATAATGTAGCCAAAAGTAATCCACAATATTTCTTAGTAAATCCATCAATCACAGCTAATGTGTTGTATATTTTGTAATAGCAAGATTTTTCTCAACGGTTCAGATTAACGAACCACCGAATACAGCAAACCAAACTCCGCCTGTAAATCCATTGCGAAGATTTTTGAAATCCTTCTTGCAGATTAACCAACCAAACTCTATCACTAGTTATAGTGTAACCTGAAAGTAGACCATAGAGCTCTAAACCAATCAACCAATCACAGCTGATGTGTTGTATATTTTGTAATAGGTAAGATTTTTCGCAACGGTTCAAATATAACGAACCACCTGATACAGCGAACCAAACTCGGCCTGGAAATCCTTTGCGAAGATTAGCTAACCAAACTCGGTATCACTAGCAATAGTGTAACTTAAAAGTAGACCGTAGAGCTCTAAACCAATCCACCAGTCACAGCTAATGTGTTGTATTTTGTAATAGCTAAGATTTTTCTCAACGGTTCAAATATAACGAACCACCGAATATAGCGAACCAAACTCGGCCTGGAAATCCTTTGCGAAGATTAGCTAACCAAACTCGGTATCACTAGCAATAGTGTAACTTAAAAGTAGACCGTAGAGCTCTAAACCAATCCACCAGTCACAGCTAATGTGTTGTATATTTTGTTATAGCAAGATTTTTCTCAACGGTTCAAATATAACGAACCACCGGATACAGCGAACCAAACTCGGCCTGGAAATCCTTTGCGAAGATTAGCGAACCAAACTCGGTATCACTAGCAATAGTGTAACTTAAAAGTAGACCGCATCACTCTAAACCAATCAACCAATCACAGCTAATGTGTTGTATATTTTGTAATAGGTAAGATTTTTCTCAACGGTTCAAATATAACGAACCACCGTATACAGCGAACCAAACTCGGCCTACAAATCCTTTGCGAAGATTAGCGAAATCCTTTGAGAAGATTGGCGAACCAAACTCGGTATCACTAGCAATAGGTAACTTAAAAGTAGACCGCAGCACCCTAAACCAATCAACCAATCACAGTAATGTGTAGCTAATGTATAGTTTCTACTAATGTTATGTTAACAAGAATGCATGTTCAGTGTAAAAAGCAATCGATTTTTATGAACACAAGTTTAGTAAAAAATACAGCTGTGTTAAGAATAGATCTGCAGTGTCGTTCAGATAATGGGATCTGTCCATGTGTTTGTAATAGCACTCCTCCTAAACGGCTGGACTGATTTTGATGAAATTTTATGTATGTAATTAACTTGATTCGAGAATGGTTTAGATTCCCAACTTGATCCAATACAAAATGTTTTTTTAATTAAAAATGCAGAATTGTTCGCTTATTGCGATTATCATAATCCCGCTTGTAATCCTTCACTGCCAACTTATCTGTGGCGCAGTGGTCGGCGCAACGAGCTTCAGTATGAGAAGTCTCAGGATGGAATCCCCGTACAGGCGATGGGAGAATTTTAATTTAATCTAATTACGTTTGTAATGACTTTACGCGTGGTGGCGTCAAGCATTTTAAAAATAATTTTTTCCTTACCTTTCCATCAAAACGGTCCAATTTATAATTTATTTAAAAACATTTTACAATTTTTGGATTTACAGCTTTAAAACAGAACACCGTCTGTGTAGTATTAAAAAAATAAAACAAGGTCTCACTTTTCACTTTGTATATAAATTTCTTATTTTTTTTTTAAACAAAGTAAATTCAGCAAACTAATTAAATTCAAATAAGAGAATTAATGTTGAAAATATCATGTACTTAAGATAACAATTGAAAAAGATATATGATATGATATATGATATGATATATGATATGATATGATATGATATGATAAAAAATAAGAAAAATATCGTCAATTTAATGTGTCTCTTTCAATTTCGAATATTTTAAAACATTTCTGGTAAATATGGACGTTATTAATTCCACATAATCAAAAAAGAAAGCTAAAATAAAATGCGAAAGCATAACTAATCAATTCCCTGATTTTAATATCGGAACATTAATTTCACGCTTGTAGAATTTGAAGGATGATTTGGCAACAATTTAACAAATGGCGACCTAATTTAATCATTCAAGTACCACAATTAACTGTAGCACAAAAAAAAAAAATTCCATTCCAGAATTTTAACGTTATAATCGCAACGCGCAGGTGTGGACGACAAAAACTAGCATTACAAACAGCTGAAATAGCATTGAGATTAGTAAGTAATTGATTTGTGTGAAAATGATTTATTGTATGCACGCATCCCAAAAATATAAAACAAACAAGCATTTTAAAATTAATTTTTTTAATCACTCCACAGGCGTGAAATGGCAATTATTTAAACGGGAATACCCAAGGTTGCTAATAACAACGAAAATAAGCAATTACGATTTATTGTTAACGTTCCTGAATGAGAATTCATTTAAAACGTTATAATTGGACAAAAGGGCTTACCTTAATACATTGTCTATTTAAACAGGTGAAAAATGAGGTAAACTTAATGACGCTTCCTCACTTGAAGCGAAATGTATAATTAAGCTGAGGCATTTATTATACCTCATTCTGTTGGAACCACGTTTCTCTGTTTTTATTTAATATCGTTGAAATGTTAGTAAAATTAAGTTACATCCGGTAGGAAAATTCCCGGATGGTATGACGTAGATAGGG
This sequence comes from Pardosa pseudoannulata, assembly GCA_032207245.1. Taxonomy (NCBI): domain Eukaryota; kingdom Metazoa; phylum Arthropoda; class Arachnida; order Araneae; family Lycosidae; genus Pardosa; species Pardosa pseudoannulata. The sequence goes on from CM063497.1 coordinate 44,774,128, forward strand.
CTTCACGCATAGGTCAAAATCCAGACGTGCATTGACGTTCATTTTGACTATTAGACAAAGTTCTAGTCAGCGCTTCGAACAGCAATTTTTTTTTTTTTTTTTGGTTCCAGTTTTCGGTGCAGTTCCGGATGAATAATTTTATCTTATGTATATTCTTATTTGTACTAAAAACATAATTCTATCCAGTGACGGACTAAGGCTAAAGCAGGCCCTAGGCAACATTGTGATTATGGGCCTATTTTTCAGTCATGACACATATTTTGCGTTTGGTTGTTTGGTTTTAAAGTATACAGTATGTAGTTCTATTTAATTAACGGATTCCAAGAAAAAAAGGGGAAAAAATAATATACATGTATCAAAATTAAAAAAAATTTATTAAAACAAACATAAACATAATTTATTATATTCCCTATATAATAATAGCCTAAGTTATCTGTCTGTCTGTCCTTGAATTATGAAGCGGTTGCACCTGGAACGGATAGAGGCATCTATATTGTATTCTTAATGAGTTAGGGTTAGCAATGTTCGAAATCCCCCATTTTCTAGCATTTAATGCCATTATTTAGAGTTATGTTTTCCCCAGTTAAGAGCAGGCGATTAAATTTATCAATTTATCACATAATAAATAGGTAAAAAAAACATTTTTTCCCCTCGCATTATGACGTCATTCTTTCAACCATCTCATTTAATCATTTTTTATTTAAAACGATTTAAATGTCGTCTGCATTATTGTCGTACATTTTATCACTAAACTTAGATATTCCGTAAATAATTTTCTTTTATTTTTGGATTAAGTAATAAATTAGGTACATATGTGATAATTTTAAAATGAATCATCGATTATTTTTTGTTGCCATGGAAATTTTATCACCGGTATTAACAACAAATTCTTTTTTTTAAAAAAAAGTCTATTTCACGGAATAATAAATATCTAGCGTTTAAATTATATATCTTTGAAAATTAAGAAGTTTGTTCTTTTGGGTAATTTTTTAAACATAACCACACGGTTTGACTAAATGAATTCAACGTGATTCTAAACTGCATTCACAGTATCGGGAGACTTTAGAGGAGTATGAAGATAAACAACTTATTGAGCGGGTTCCAGATAATTCTCAGACAAATAAAAAACATTTTTTTACATGTCTGATAGGTTACTTCACAATTCTGGAAAATTAAAAATTTTACTGATCCCGTCATATGACGGGCTATATGCTAGTAAGCAATAATACTTAAACAAATATATTGTTACGAATTTCGCAAGTTGGCATGTATTTTTGCCGTATACTGTGTATTATAATGGGTAAATCATGTATTTGGTGAGATATTGACTCGTTGGCGATGTTTTTGGCGCCAAGTTTGAATGATTTATCGCCAAATTTGGCGACTTGGTGACTTTCTTGGCGACCGTTTGTACCTAGTACTTTCTAGAATATTCCAGTTTCTCCCGAGGATATAAATACCGGGAGCCGATCCTGATCAAGGTTATCACTAGAGGGCTTGGCCCAGGTAGTGCTGTAGCCAACTCTTTCTGTGTGATCGAGGTTCAGTTAGCTGAGAAATTTGTAGAGGTAAAGACCTACGTTGTTTGGCGCTAAGAGTTTTAGTGAACTATCGCCTGTGCTAGCCAGTTCTCGCGGTGTTGGCTACTGTATTTGTGTTTTCCCTGCATTACGAATAAAGTGCTGTTATTTTTGCTGTCTTAATTCAAAGTCTACTCAATCCACGAACGCTACGCTTCATAAATTGGTAACAATATCCAGATTGATTAGTTATATTGCCATTTTTTTCTCCCTTTTAATTCTGCAAGTTCGTCAATTAGTTTGTTATAATTAATAGAGTTATTTAATAAATCTTTTTCTATATAAGGTAAGGATAAACTATTTAATTTTTGTTGGTCTAATGTGGATCTTAAAAAAAAAATTTTTGGCCGTTACTGAGAATGATTAACCGCTTGCATTGCTTATTGGAAGGGTTAAATAAATTCTCAGAATTAGGTTTAAATTAGGGAATGTCGCAATAGTATTATTTTGATGAATAAATGACCACATGGATACAAAATACCTTCAGTAGACGTGGATAATAAAGGCTTGATAAATGCGAATGTCGATCGTATTTACACACATCGACATTCGCGAGTGTGGATGCATATACACAGGAACTCTCGTCCACCCTTTTCAACTTTATCAATCAACGATTCGACATAATTTCGATACTTTTCATCAATAATTATGAATATCACGTTTCTCTGTTTAATAAAAAAAATTAAAAATCTAATTTTCGGGTCCCAAAAATTACAAGCCTTAGGCACATGCCTAGGTTGCCTAGGCTTTAAACCCGCCCCTGGTTCTATCATAAACAAAAAGTGTAATTCTATCAAAACATAGAATATTTTAATCTTTTTTAAATTTGTACACCATGCGAATTGATACAGTTAACTAGCCTGTACTATGAGCAGAGAACGTTGAGTTTGGCATTGTTATCCATTATCAAAATCGCATTTGACAACTGAATTAAATCTGCCTTCTACAAGTAACTTCATGCGAAACTGAAACAGAAAAATACTAGTGAACAGAAAATCGAAGAAGCAATATACATGAAATGAGGTTAATTGCAGTGTTGAAATTAACTTAGAAAATATTGATAAGTTGGTTACAGTAAAGAAATGACTGAAGATATATCGGACCGAAATAAACCGATTTTTTTTTTCCGGTTCAGTTCTGGTTCGAAGCCCTGTTAATGTTAGTAAAATTAAGTTAGATCCGGTTGGAAAAATCCCGGATGGCATGACGTAGATCGGGCTTCAAGCATAGGTCAAGGTCCCGACGTGCATGGATGACCTTTTTGACTATCAGACCATATTCTAGGTGTTATGTTAGGGCTTCATACTATATTCGGAAGTATTCAAGATTGTCCAAGAGGTGTGATCCAATAGACTTCAATATATTACATAATATTAGAGCGCCCCCTGTATACTGCTTTGTCATGCAATAACTCCCAGTAATGAATACAATGGAAATTCGATCTATCGTTCATGTATAGCAAAAATTATTAATGATTAATAGTTTAAATAAGTGAAGAATTATACCTGATGGTTATTGTTTATAAAAAAGTAAAAATTATTAATGATTAATAATTTAAATAACTGGATAATTATACCTGATAATTATTGTTTACAATAAAGGCAAAAATTATTAATGATTAATAATTTATATAAGGGCAGAATTATACCTAATAATTATTGTTTACTAAAAAGCAAAAAATATTAATAATTGAAATAAGTGGTGAATTATACCTGATCATTATTGTTTACAAATAAGGCAAAAATTATGAATGATTAATAATTGAAATATAAGTGGAGAATTACACCTGATAATTATTGTTTACAAAAAAAGCAAAATTTATTAATGATTAATAATTTACATAAGTGAAGAATTATACCTGATAATTATTGTTTACAAAAAAAGCAAAAATTATTAATGATTTAAATAAGTATAGAATTATATCTGATAATTATTGTTTACAAAAACGAGAAAATTATTAATGAGTAATAATTAAAATAAGTGGAGAATTATACCTAATAATTATTATTTACAAAAAAAGAAAAAATATTAATGAGCAATAATTGAAAAAGTGGAGAATTATACTTGATAACTATTGTTTGCAAAAAAGCAAAACCTATTAATGATTAATAATTGAAATAAGTGAAGAATTATACCTAATAATTGTTGTTTACAAAAGAAAAATTATTAGTGATCAATAATTGAAATAAGGGGAGAATTGTACCTGATAATTATTGTTTACAAAAACAAAAATTATTAATGATCAATAATTGAAATAAGTGGAGAATTATACCTGATAATTATTGTTTACAAAAAGCAAAAATTATTAATGGTTAATAATTGAAATAAGGGGAAATTATACCTGATAATTATTGTTTACAAAACAAACAAATATTATTAATGATCAATAATTGAAATAAGTGGAGAATTATACCTGATAATTGTTGTTGTCAAAAAGCAAAAATTATCAATGATTAATAATTGTAAAAGTTTAGAATTATACATAATAATTATTGTTTAAAAAAAGCAAACATTATTAATTATCAATAATTGAAAAATTGAGAATTATACCTGATAATTATCGTTTACAACAAAAAAAATTATTAATGATTAATAATTTAAGTGGAGAATCATACCTCATAATTATTGTTTACAAAAAAGAAAATTATTAATGTTTAGTAATTTAAATAAGTGGAGAATTATACTTGATAATTATTGTTTACAAAAATGAAAAAAATATTAATGAAGCTCTCTGTGAGCTGCAAGTCTGCGCACAAAGTGTAAGAAAAATTAAAAAAATTTTAAAACAAGATCTTACTTTCCTTTTTGTATTAAACGTTCTTATGTTTTAGAAACAAAGTAAATTTAGCAAAACTAATTAAATAAAAATTGAGAACAAATTATGAAAATCCTTTGAATTTACAATAATAATAAAAAAAATACGAAAAATCCAAACCAATCTACATGTTCATTGTTTCTCGGTTTTCTGTATTGATGTTCACTAGTACTTTTCTGTTTCAGTTTCGCATGAAACTACTAGTAGAAGACAGGTTTAATTCAGTTGAATGTTCAGTTATCAAATACGATTTTAATAATGGATAACAATTCGAATGCTCGCCGGTCTTTGCTTACCGCTGGTATCGTATAGGTTGGTTAATTGTATCCATTCATATAGTGTGTCGACGAGGACCAATAACATATACACAAACGTGGACAATAACATTTGTCTTTAAGCTTATTTTAATAATCATAACGCCAGCAGCAACGTGCGGCCATCAATCACAAATTGTTCTCGTTTTTAAAACTACAAAAAAGTGTTGCCACAAAAATGCAACTAAATCATACTACAAAACAAAACATAGCACACTGAGCATAAAACAAAACAGTACAAAATGTAAGACATTGAGTTCGAGGATAAAAAACAAAACAAAATACAAAACATTAATAAATGATTCAAACATAGTGTACCAATTAAATATAAATATCTTCTAAATATTGACAGAAAAAGATAGATGAAATTTTGATAGAATTACAATTTTTGTTCATTATGTAATTATACTTTTAGTGCAAATAAGAATATATGTAAAATAAAATTATTCATTCGGAACTGAACCGAAAACCGTTATTTTGGGCGGGACGAAAATTGGAATTGAACCGATATATATATATATATATATATATATATATATATATATATATATATATTAGTTGAACCGGAACGGAAACTGTAAAGAAAAAAATCACGGTTAGAAGCCTTGGTATTAACTGTGCAAATTTGAAATCAATACGTGAAATAGTTTTTCATTTACAGTACACGCTAGTTGAAAAAACACCATTTGCAGTGAAAAGCATTTAAAAGTTTTAGAATTTCCTTAAAAGCTATGATATTAAATGCAAATATTGTACAATTTCTAATTCTGGATTCTTATTCGAATATTTGAATGGGGTTCGTTTAAAACGATTCAAAAATGTTTAAAAAATTTAAAAATGTAAAAAAAAAAAATAGAATTTTTGAAGATATAAAGGTGATCTATTCCCTTAAGTAATAAACTAAACGAATTTCTTTTTATAAATCAATCCCAAAAATATTCTAACATAACATCAGTAGAAAAAAATGGCTATATAAACGGATTAAAAAAAAAAAAATGCATGAATAAAGTCGAATTCGTTACTGATATGAATTTGAATTCATTTCAGTGTTGCCAACCTTTACATGCATAAAGTTGATTGAAACGTTTCTTCTACTTCAAGGAAATGAGAACAAATAAACGTTGCAAAGCAAAACTAAAAATCCAAGCAGGTTGCAATCCGTTGTGTAAACTCGTTTTTAGAGTCTGTATTAGCGGCAATAAAGGATTTCATTGAAAATTTTAATAAACTATAAAAACCCGTTGTTCATTTCCCATCTGATAAAATAAATAAACATATTCTTGGCGCCGGCATCGCCAAATTTTATGTACCATCTGTCTTTTCATTTATTATTTATTTGTGTTTATCCGGAAGATAGCTGATATTTCGTTGTTATTTGCATACGAGAAATCGTTACAATAAACTGGAAACGTGGAAGTTGGAAGTATTTTTTTTATATATATTTTATTTTCCAACGTGACCATGGCACCGTTTTTCGTGAGTCATGAAAAGAACAAGAAAAAAAAACTTTTAAACTCCATCGGTCATGACCTGTCAGTCAGTTGGTCTCTCTCCACGCCAAAAAAGGTCAATTTCGTTTGGGCTTCTTTTGTATGAAAAAGTAAAGTGAGCAACGACTTTTTGGAGCCAATTTCAAAGTTTTTTCGCCATTCACACTGAGAGAGGTTAGTTGCTTTGCTGCTGCTGGTGGCTTCGTGATTGAGTTTTTTGAATGGATTACCGGGTTTTGTGAATAAAGAGCATGGGGTCGCCTTCTAGGGGATCATCCAGGTAACACTGTGCGGGTCAGTTTACGCTCAGTGTTGTGTTGTGTTGTTTTCTCTTGCTTGCTTCTAGAAGTATTTTAGGAAGTGATATACGTTTAGGCGTTCCGTAATGCTTTTTTCTACCTTTTTTATGTTCGGCGCATGCTCGCGGACAAATTGCGAAAAGAAACAATGGCGGGGATTCCAAATAGTCCCAGTTCTGAGGTCGTGAGAACTGATTTTCTTTTTTAACTCTTTACAGTTACATTCGAATAGGGGTCTTACTGGAATTATTTGATGGGTAACTCTTTAGTAACCCCTTCGTTCTCGCTCCCGTCATAATGACGGGCTGAAGTTTCTCCCTCTAATTCTTGGTCCGTGATATTTCAAGACTGACGTTAAAAAGTAAAGATAAAAAATATTAAACTATTTCTTTATGCCCTGAATATTTTTTTCTCAATCTATACACACAATGACAGTACCAGACTATTTGTAACTATCATATAGCCCGTCATATAACGGGATCATTAAAATTTTTAATTTTTCAAAATTGTAAAGTACCCTATGAGTGAGGTAAAAAAATGACGTGTTTTTTGACTGAGAATTATCTGGTACACGCTCAATCATTTGTTTACGTTTACTAACCTATGTTAAATGCCAACTTTAATTTATCTTGTCATATTACGGGATAGGATGGACAGCAGAGGTTTTAATATTGGTAGTGATTATTTGGCGGTACATATGAATGATGTCCAAAATTGAGCGAATCGATTGCAAACCATGTGGTACTGTATAAAAAACAAACACACAAACGAACAAACTTCTTAAATTTCAAAGATATATAACTTAAACGCTAGATATTTATTAGCCCATGAAAAAAATGGCAACCATCAAGAAAAGGCAAAGTTTGTTGTTCCACAAGAGATGTAAACAATCAGAGAAGCAGAAAGAAAATTCGGTAATACTGTCTAGATTTAGAGTTGGATATTGCATCTCATGCTTTGAAATTTATCACACAAGAAAAAAAAACTACTAATATTTATTTATACAATATTTATTAAGTGTGTAGCGACATCTATTTGTCATTTCAAACGCCACGTTTGCAACTACTACAACTTCTACTACTACTTCTGTTTTCATCTCTGCCGGGGATTTCCCGTCGTATGTAGTGTGGTAGAGAAGATCGTTTTGTTGTTTGGTTTAAACTCTATTAATACGTAATAGCAACGATTTCCTGCTGCAAATACGTAATTACAAACTACAAAGATGAAGAAAAAAAAAAGTTGTTCAAACAGTGCAAGACAATTTAAATGCCGCGAGCTCGAAATTGATTCTGATGTTTTTAGCTTTCCGTGATTGGCAACGGAGAAAGAAATTGAATTGAAAACAAAATGGAACGGAGTCTCTCGCCGACGATGTCGAATATATATATTTCTTTAAGAATAAAAGCTACTTCTTTTGGTTTCGAAATTGGCCCCACCTTCTGGCTTAAGACTTCTAAATGTACACTCAAGAGCCAAAACATTATGACCATCTGTCAATAACGAGTTATCCCGCCTTTGGCGTACAACACAGCTTCCACCCGCCTTGGCATGGATGCCACAAGTCCTTGGTAGATGGCCGGAGACAGATTGTACCAGATGCTTAAGCAACGGTAATGCAAATCCGAGATATTGTGAATGGGTGGTTTTGGAACTCGGAGCTGCTGTCCCATGACATCCCAAATGTGTTCAATCGGATTGAGATCCGGTGAGTTAGGTGGCCAGGACAATAACTGGAATTCAGCATCGTGTTCCTGGAACCACTACAACACAATTTTAGCCTTGCGACACGGGGCGTTGTCCTGTTGAAACATTCTATTTTCAGCTGGAAAAACAGAGGCCGTGTAACGGTGCAACTGGTCCGCAATGATGTTCAGATACCCTGTAGCATAGTATTCATGGTCTGTTCTACCACAACCACGGGTCCGAAAGCATAATACCTCCACCACCAGCCTGTGTATGACCTACTGTACATCGAGGGAGCAACTGTTCGCCTGGAAGACGGCGTATCCTGACACGTCCATTGGCGTGATGAATGACAAACCGGGATTCATCAGACTAAGCAACTCTCTCCCACTAATCCATGGAAAAGTCGCGATATTCCCGGGCCCGGCGTAGGCGCAGTTGACGATGACGCTTCGACAGCAAAAGCACACGAGTGGGACGTTTGCTGCGTAACCCCATATCCAACAGTGTCGCTGAACAGTGTGCTCCGACACTATTCTACTTGGCCTTGTATTGTATTGGGTTGTCAGCTGAGCCACTGTCTGGCTCCGGTTTTGCTTCACCATGCGAGACAGTTTCCGACGACCTTTTTCTTTGATAGCGTGTGGACTTCCAACACCATGTCATCTACTGCTGGTTTCACCGTCATTCATTCATTTTGCATAAGTACTAACAACTGTAGATCGCGAACAACCCACGAGTCGTGCAGTTTCGGAAATACTTGTTCCGAACCTTCGAGCCATTACAATCTGCCCTCTATCAAAATCGCTTAGATCCGCAGCCTTTCCCATCACACACAGAAGTAAGTGAAAGAATGATTCTTCAAACTCTCCATCAGCAGTTAAATACCACTTCCACCTGATCACGTGCCTTCCACGTCATCCAGGCGAGTTCATTGCAAAATGTAGGGGTGGTCATAATGTTTTGGCTCTTGAGTGTATATACGAGGGTTGGAACTTTAACAGCGGTAACATTGCTGTAAAAACGCTAATCAACAAAACTAAAGAATGTCTCGTATACCACACGTGAGCTACATATCTACCTTACCCCTCAGCAAAAAGACTCGTCCTTCCTACGTCATACGAATGCGGAATGACGAGAAGAACTGATCCTTGTATTAGCTTGCGGTCTAAAGTGAGAGAGAGAGAGGATAGAGGGGGAGAGAAATGGAGATGGGAAGAGGGAGAAGGTGAGTGAGAGTGAGTGTGTGTGTGTGTGAGTGAGTGAGTGAGTGAGTGAGAAAAAGAGATAAAGAGAAAGAGAGAGAGAGAAAAGAGAGAGAGAAAGAGAGAGAGAGAGAAAAGAGAGAGAGAAAGAGAGAGAGAGAAAGAGAGAGAAAAAGAGCGAGAGACAAAGAGAGAGAAAAAGAGAGCGAAAAAGAGAGAGAAAAAGAGAGGAAAAAAAAGAGAGAGAGAAAGAGAGAGAGAGGGAGAGAGAAAAAGAGAGAGAGGGAGTGAGAAAAAGAGAGAGAGAAAAAGAGAGTAGGAGAGAAAGGGAGAAAAAGAGAGAAAGGGAGAGAGGGAGAGAAAGAGAGAAAGGGAGAGAGGGAGAGAAAGAGAGAGAGAGGGAGAGAAAGAGAGAGAGAGAGGGAGAGAGAAAAAGAGAGGGAAAAAAAGAGAGAAAAAGAGAGAGAGGGAGAGAGAGAGAGAGAAAGAGAGAGAGAAAGAAAAGAGAGAAAAGGAGATAGAGAGAGAGAAAGAAAGTGAGAGAGAGTATGAGTGAGTGAGCGAGCACAACAGATTTTATTTCTGGTGAGATACATGAAGCCATACAACAGGCAAGCACTTTTAATACATCGTGCACCCAGACAATATGATCCTGCACACAGACACTTTTCAAGTAGGGATTTCTCAGGTAAAAAGACTACGAATAATCCCCAAGTATAATCGATCACTTGATAAAAAAAACTCAGGTTTAAAGAGAACGCTCTAACTATTGGCTAAAGTATTACAGACAGAGGCTGAGTTAAGTCCATAGCGTGTCTGGAGGGAAAAATCAGAAATACCGCTCAAACTCCCAAAGTACTTTAAGAACAAAAGTTATTAAATTATTAAAATATGTAAACAAGGGATTTTAATATTATATTCACATCTAATCCAAGGTAACACTACAAAGTACGTCGAACTTTCGAGAGACTTTCCTAAAGTGGTAATGAAGAAAAGATGCACTGAATTTGGCAACGCCTTTACAAATTATTGTTTCCTGAAAAAAACTAAAACAATACTTATTGCCATCAATGTCGATGGCATTCACCAAGGTAAAAAGAATTCGCCCAAATTCTGACATCAAGTCTAGCTGAATTTGTGTGTCAAGAAAATCAAGAAACTTTGAAACTTAATTTTAAATCTAATTTTTACCTGAAAAAAAAATAATAAAAAAGAGCGTTTTCAAGCACCTTAAAAATTTTAATAAACTAAATTAAAAGGTAATTAAAGGTAACAAAATTAAGTGCATCTGATCTACAGATATATACAGAAATTTGAAAAAATAATTTTTTGTCTTTTATAAAAATTACCAATTTTTGACAAATTTATATCTATTAAGTAAAATTTACACAAATGTTTACACAATATGATTCAGGAAGTTCAAATAAAATTAAAATGTACTCAAATGTTTATGAAGCAGAAATTAAATTAATCTGGGTAACCCAGAGCAAAATACAATTGAAAAATCTTATTTTTATTTAGAAGAGGTTAGGATACATTCTGTTATTTCACACTGTAAAATGTATACAAATCTTTACACATAAAGGAATATGAGGCACAAATAAAAATTAATCTGGGTAACGCAGAACAAAATGTAAATAAAAAATCTTATTTAAGTTTAGCAGAGTAAGATGCATGGTATTACATCTCATTGTAAAATGTACACTAAAAGATTCATGGGCAACTTTAAAATTAATCTAGGTAACCCAGAACAAAATGCAATTAAAAAAAATCTTTTATTTATCATATTTAAGATACATTGTACTATTTCACTGTCTAGAATTTTCTCAAATCCTTACACAATAAAGTTCATGAGGCACAAATAAAAATTAAATTGAATAATCCAGAACAAAATGTAATAAAATTATTTTTATTTAGCAGCATTAAGATACATTGTACTGTACATTTCACACTGTAAAATGTACAGTAAAAGGTTCATCCGACACAAATAAAAATTAATCTGGGTAACCTAGAATAAAAAGCAATAAAAATTATTTTAATTAATAGAGTTCAGATAAATTTATAATTTCACATAGTGAAATGTACAAAATTCTTTACACAAAAAAGTTCATAGAGCACAAATAAAAAATAATCTGGTTAACCCAGAATAAAATGTAATAAAAAACTTTTATTTAATTTATCAGATTTAAGATGAATAGTATTATTACACAAATCTTTGCACAGTAAAATTCATGATGCACAAATAGAAATTAATCTGGGTAACTCAGAACAAAATGTAATAAAAAGATCTTATTTAGCAAATTTAAAATTTCCACAAAACTACACAATAAATGTTCATAAGACACAAATAAAAATTAATCAGGGTAACCCAGATCAAAATGTAATAGTTTTATTTAGCAGAATTAAAATACATTGTATTAATTCACACTGTAAAGTGTACATAAATCTTTACACAAAACAGTTCATGAGGCACACTAAATTTATCTGGAGAACCCAGAACAAAATTTAATAAATATTTTATTTTACACAGTAAAGATACATTGTATTATTCACCAATTTAAAATTTACACAAAACTATACAAAATAAATGTTCATGAGGTTAAAGTAAAAATTAATCTGGGTAATCTAGAACAAAATGCAATTTAAAAAATCATTATTTTATTTTATTTTACAGAGTTAAGATACATTGTATTATTCCACAGTGAAACATTTACACAAATCTTAACACAATAAGGTTCATGAGGCACAAATAAAAATTAATCTGGGTAACGCAGAACAAATAATAATAAAAAAATCTTATTTTTACTCCGCAGCTTAAGATACATGGTGTTATTCCCTTTAAAAAATTGATTCTTTGTTAGATGAGGTGAAAATATAAAACCAATTTAAAAACCAATATAAATGCAATTTAAAAAATATTTTATTTTACAAAGTTAAGATGCATTGTATTATTCCATAAGGAAACATTTACACAAATCTTAACACAATAAGGTTCATGAGGCACAAATAAAAATTAATCTGGGTAACGCAGAACAAAAAGTAATAAAAAAAATCTTATTTTTACTCCGCAGCTTAAGATATATGGTGTTATTCCCTTTAAAAAATTGATTCTTTGTTAGACGAGGTGAAATTATAAAACCAATTTAAAAACCAATATAAATGCAATTTAAAAAATATTTTATTTTACAAAGTTAAGATACATTGTATTATTCCACAATGAAACATTTACACAAATCTTAACACAATAAGGTTCATGAGGCACAAATAAAAATTAATCTGGGTGACGCAGAAAAAAAAAGTAATAAAAAAAAATCTTAATTTTACTCCGCAGCTTAAGATACATGGTGTTATTCCCTTTAAAAAATTGATTCTTTGTTAGATGAGGTGAAAATATAAAACCAATTTAAAAACCAATATAAATGCAATTTAAAAAATATTTTATTTTACAAAGTTAAGATACATTGTATTATTCCACAATGAAACATTTACACAAATCTTAACACAATAAGGTTCATGAGGCACAAATAAAAATTAATCTGGGTGACGCAGAAAAAAAAGTAATAAAAAAAAATCTTAATTTTACTCCGCAGCTTAAGATATATGGTGTTATTCCCTTTTAAAAAAATTGATTCTTTGTTAGAGGAGGTGAAAATATAAAACCAATATAAATGCAATTTAAAAAATATTTTATTTTACAGAGTTAAGATACATTGTATTATTCCACAAGGAAACATTTACACAAATCTTAACACAATAAGGTTCATGAGGCACAAATAAAAATTAATCTGGGTAACGCAGAACAAAAAGTAATAAAAAAAATCTTATTTTTACTCCGCAGCTTAAGATATATGGTGTTATTCCCTTTTAAAAAAATTGATTCTTTGTTAGAGGAGGTGAAAATATAAAACCAATATAAATGTAACTTAAAAAATATTTTATTTTACAAAGTTAAGATACATTGTATTATTCCACAATGAAACATTTACAAAAAATCGTAACACAATAAGGTTCATGAGGCACAAATAAAAATTAATCTGGGTAACGCAGAACAAAAAGTAATAAAAAAATCTTATTTTTACTCCGCAGCTTAAGATATATGGTGTTATTCCCTTTTAAAAAAATTGATTCTTTGTTAGAGGAGGTGAAAATATAAAACCAATATAAATGCAATTTAAAAAATATTTTATTTTACAGAGTTAAGATACATTGTATTATTCCACAAGGAAACATTTACACAATTCTTTAACACAATAAGGTTCATGAGGCACAAATAAAAATTAATCTGGGTAACGCAGAACAAAAAG
>CM063497.1:44792817-44817817 GCA_032207245.1 Pardosa pseudoannulata
TTCATTTCATTTGCTTCAATGAGTTTTAACGACTCAAAGAAATGAATGCAATAATATATAAACGAGAATATTTGAATAAAAAAAAGGAAGGAATTACTTATAATACAGAATATTCTTAAAATAAGTTTTTGTGAATGTAAGGCTATGTGAACTCGAAAACTATTTTTAAAGGCATTAAAGGTCTATAAATTACAATTAATAAATTAATCTCGGCATATTAGAAATCTTTAAAAAAAGATTTTTCGTAAATAATAAGTATAATAATTATGTAATGATATATTAATATGATTTGCCATTTTCTATTTAGAAAATTCCGCATGGGTTAAGTTTTAAAAAATGTCAATAATTATAAAGTAAGAAGTTAAATTTGTAAAAAGAAGTGCTTGCTATTAGTGCCAAATATAACAAGATATTTAAAGCATATTAAATTATAAGATTTTCGATTACTTTTTATATATTTATTTCAAATTGATTTACCCCAGTTTATGGTTTTTTATGCATAGATAGCTGTATTCCAAAAACTAAAATTCAATCAAATACGTATAAATTGATTTAATTTTTTTATATATATTTAAGAATATTTGTCTAGCAGAAAATTAAGGATGGATTTCACCTTAAATGAGATAAAAGTCTTTTAATTAAAATATATATTAATTCATATTTGTTACCAGTTTTTGCATATAAACTGACGTTTTATGTTTTTTCCTCGCGAATCATTTCATTAAAAATTCAATGCCTAAAGTTATTTAGAATAGTGTTGTGTATATAAAGAAAAAGGGATGGTAGAAAATTCTAAATGAATATTGAAGAAAGGTTTTTAAAAATTTTAAAATTATTTAAATTATTTAAGTTATTTAATAATTTACCCGAAAATATATTTTAACTCAAAAATTTCAGAATCCATTTAGGATGGGTACAGTATTGTGTAAAACAACCTTAAATAAAAAGACTTGTCCAAAAGATAACAAGTACCCTTTAAAAATATATTAATATATATATATATATATATATATATATATATATATATATATATATATATATATATAATTCTTCTATCCGGTATTTGTAAAAGAACTCCTCCTAAACGGCTGGACTGATTTCGATGAAATTTTGCGTATGTAATTAAGTTGATTCGAGAATCATTTAGATTTACAATTTGATCCGATAGAAAATGTATTTTTTTTTTTTAAATCTTGAATTTTTCTCTTATTGAGATTATTATAATCCCGCTTGAAACCCTTCACTACCACTGAATCTGTGGCGCAGTGGTCAGTACAACGTGCTTCAATACGAAAGGTCCCATGATCGAATCCCCATACAAACGATGTAGGAATTCTAATTTAATCTAATTACTTTTGTGATGAATGTACGCCTGGTGGCATCAAGTATTTTTAAAATAACTTTTTCCTTACTTTTTCATCAAAAACGATCCAATTTTTAATTTATTTAAAAACATTTTACAAATTTCGGGTTTACAGAGTTAAAAAAAAAGGACAACATCTGTTTGGTAGTCTAGTATATATATATATATATATATATATATATATATATATAGATATATAGATAGATATTTTTATTACTTTTGGTTTCTATCTTTCTGATATTCCTTACTTCTAGTAATTTTTACGAATGCATTTGTTCTCGAATGTACCCCTGTGGATGCGTCCGGTGTCATAAATAACGAAATATAGATGCTGACGTTTAAGTTAAGTCATCGGCGTGACCCCCATAAGTTGTAGGTGATTTCTAATTGGCTGGTACAAACAACTATTTAAACAGAATGTACACTGTTTGGGAGGAGTTCATTTTTAAGAGCTTCCTAAATAACCTGTTTTTTTTTTCCTCTATTGCAGAGCTAATATAACAACTCGAAACTCCCTGCGAAAGGGGGAGAAAGTCCCATGTCATATATGTATATATATAATTATATTGTATTTATTGTGTGTATATATATCTGTATATATATATGTATATATATGTATAGTATATATGTACATATATGCATATATATATATATATATATATATATGTGTGTGTGTGTGTGTGTATATGTATGTGTGTATATTTTAGTTTAGTTTGGAGTGCTACGGTCTACTTTTTTGCAACACGAGGGCTAATGAGACCGGGACCTACTGCTTAAAGCCGATTCCGAACGGCTACGAACATCCATGCCACTGTGGGATTCGAACCCACGAATACCGGTACCGAAAGTCAGCACCCTAACCATTCGGCCAGCGCTCGGCGTGTGTGTGTGTGTGTGTGTGTGTGTGTGTGTGTGTGTGTGTGTGTGTGTGTGTGTGTGTGTGTGTGTGTGTGTGTGTGTGTGTGTGTGTGTGTGTGTGTGTGTGTGTGTGTGTGTGTGTGTGTGTGTGTGTGTGTGTGTGTGTGTGTGTGTGTGTGTGTGTGTGTGTGTGTGTGTGTGTGTGTGTGTGTGTGTGTGTGTGTTGTGTGTGTGTGTGTGTGTGTGTGTGTGTGTGTGTGTGTGTGTGTGTGTGTGTGTGTGTGTGTGTGTGTGTGTGTGTGTGTGGTGTGTGTGTGTGTGTGTGTGTGTGTGTGTGTGTGTGTGTGTGTGTGTGTGTGTGTGTGTGTGTGTGTGTGTGTGTGTGTGTGTGTGTGTGTGTGTGTGTGTGTGTGTGTGTGTGTGTGTGTGTGTGTGTGTGTGTGTGTGTGTGTGTGTGTGTGTGTGTGTGTGTGTGTGTGTGTGTGTGTGTGTGTGTGTGTGTGTGTGTGTGTGTGTGTGTGTGTGTGTGTGTGTGTGTGTGTGTGTGTGTGTGTGTGTGTGTGTGTGTGTGTGTGTGTGTGTGTGTGTGTGTGTGTGTGTGTGTGTGTGTGGTGTGTGTGTGTGTGTGTGTGTGTGTGTGTGTGTGTGTGTGTGTGTGTGTGTGTGTGTGTGTGTGTGTGTGTGTGTGTGTGTGTGTGTGTGTGTGTGTGTGTGTGTGTGTGTGTGTGAGTGTGTGTGTGAGTGTGTGTGTGTGTGTGAGTGAGTGAGTGAGTGAGTGAGTGAGTGAGTGAGTGAGTGAGTGAGTGAGTGTGAGTGAGTGAGTGAGTGAGTGAGTGAGAGAGAGAGAGAGAGAGAGAGAAGATATTTTAACCTAAAACTAACCAACGTAATGATAATTGTATTTTAAAATAAATTTTGGGCGATTCTGTTCTTAAATTGCAACCTTTGGCAAATATCTTTTGTTCTTACTGGAAAATTGGCTTCGTATACACCAAAATTAATTCTTTCTGACTTCAGCTCTTCTTATATAACTTGGTGACGCTTCTACCACGCCACCAAGGGAACAGATATTAAAAACCCTGATTCGCTAGTTCTTGCACCTACATATTGTCATATATGTGCTCTGTACTCCAGAAGCGTTTAGGTAGACTTGCCTAATAAATCTAGAATTCTATTATTGAAACTACTTTTTGTTCTTTACACCACCTTATTACTTACCCAACTTGGTGTCACCACTTGGGAGTACCCAAATCAAAGTGAATTCCCTTTCTACCTTCGGGATGGGTTAAAATGCCCATTTTATAAATATATATATAATACATTATATATATATATATATTTATGTTTGTGTGTTCGTAATATGTATATATATATATATATATATATATATATATATATATATATATATATATATATATATATATATATATATATATATATATATATATACCGGGTGGCCATAATTAAACTGACAGTGCTCACAGTGTTCTGTAGCGCGATATATTTGCGAGAATGACGCCACATTTTGTAGGAAGATTAAACAAGACGGGGGACGAAGGATTCCGCAAAAAAACAAATGAGTTCCAAAAGTCACCGCTAAGCTATTTTCTATTTGGCGCTGTGTAATAGAAAATAGAGTGTTAACAAATGCAAATCAATAAGGAAATTAAATTCTTAACTGTGCCAATGGATGTAACGTGAAATTTGAATAAAGAACTTCTTCTGCTCAGCGTACGTGATATTGCAGATCACGAGACTTTATCGGTGTTTATGTAGATTTTACGCTTTTTTAAAAGTGTTGCCATATTGCACTTGAACTAAATCAGAAAATGTGCATAATAAAAGGTAATTTTATTCCTTATTAATTTGCATTTGTTAACACTCTATTTTCTATAACACAGTGCCAAATATTCCCCTAGCGGTGACTTTTGGAACTAATTTGTTTTTTCGCGGAATCCTTCGTCCCCCGTCTTGTTTAATCTTCCTACAAAATGTGGCTTCATTCTCGCAAATAGATCGCGCTACAGAACACTGTGAGTACTGTCAGTTTAATTATGGCCACCCGGTAAAGCTCAAAATCCAAAATCACATAATATCCTTTCAGGACATGAAAATTATTTAATAAAACAACCATAAATTTTGAAATATTTTCCAGGGGATAAAAAGTTTACTTAAAATATTTTGAATTCTATTTTTAACTCTCTCGTTTTATGAAATGTCCAAAAGGAAAACTCCTAAAAACTATATTACCAGAAGAAAAACAATTAAATACTTTGAAACTAGTTGCCCTCTATTTATTTTCGTTTATTTATTTATTTGTTTTTGTAGTAAGTAATTTGTTGCTAATTTCAGACAGATGTAGTCAACATACATCACGTTCCTAGCAATTTATAAGGTTTAATTATTTATGTTTCAAAAATAGCAAAATCTCTTAAAGCTGTCCATTGGATACAGTGACAGTTAATAGCATCAAAGGTGTATTTTCATCTTTAATACTTAAAAAAAGAAGTCGTTTATACCAACAAACGACTATTACAAAAACTATTTTGAAGGCCTCTTATTAGTTCTATTTAGATACAGAATGGCAACAGAGATCAATGAACTGCCATTCCAAGATCTCATTTCCCGCGCCATTTCCAAACCCACCTTATAAACTGTTGCTGGAATTTTACTTTATTTTATTTTTATTCTCTGGTTTAACTGGGCATAAAACAGAAAAAAAAATTGAATCTGTAACTTTCTTTTTTCTTTCTTTTACGCATTTTCAATTCTGTTCATCATTTGATGGAGACCATAATTTAATAACAAAAACAATTTTATCATAATAGTATTCTAGATACTTATACAGGATAATAACAGGTATATTAAGTTGTTTTTCTCATAAGAATAAAAACATAAAAAGGCAAAATTTCAAGCAGAATTTCAAAACGAGATGGTTTAATGGTTGCATAAGTTTTTCCCCTTTTTTTTTCGAAACTCGCCATTTTTATTTACCATAATTAGGAAAAAAAATTTAATGATGCCATTCAAATTATTTTAATGTATTCGTTATTAAAGCTTAATATTATGAGCACAGGTAAAAACAGTTTTAAACATGTTATTTTTTTATCTTTGGTGAAAACTACTTTTGAAGAACTTCTTTTACTTACTTTTACTTTGATAGAGAATTCTTAAAAAATCGTTTGTGCTAGATTAAAAACTTCTCTTACTAATTTGAAAATTTACTTTTGTAAAATAGTTCTTTTACTGAAGTTAATACGGAATTATTCCTGAAAATCTTATGTGCTAATTATCACTATAAAGTTATTATATTTACAAACAAGTTTAGTTGTATTGCATTACAAACAATGTAAATATAACAAACTTTCTAAACCCAATAATAAAATAATGATTTATTGTTCTCACTTTTTCACCGTGTCCAGTCTATTTTCCGCTAAGTCTCTGATGCATCGTATTTTTACTAAAACTTTTTTTTAACCTTTCAATGCTCGAAAATTTAAAGAGCGTAATTAAGTATACTGAAATTTTGATTTATTTATTACTCATAGGAAAAAGACAAATCTCTAAAAGAATTCTTTATAACAAAAAGAGAATTAAAAGTCGGGAAAACGCAATTATTGAGTTCAAAATGTATTGATAGTATTGTTTTACAAAGTTTAGGGCATAAATCTTTTTACATTTGTATAGAAAAAAATTATACACTTTTGGTTCTAGGCTTAATGTTATTTCATTTCCATCGTCTATCGTATGTCTACGAATTTCATGAGACAAAATGTTTCCCACTGCACCTAAAATAAATTTTTCAGTTTCCTGTCTTTAAAAATTTTCACACTAACGTAACCTCGCAATGCATAAAAATTTTGTCCGATTTATGCTGAAAGGAAATCAGATTTCATCTTAGTCTCATTCATGTTGCCAACGTTCTTTGTCCTAATACTGAACAGGAGAAAATATTCTTGTTGGAAAAGCATCAGATAAGCAGACGATAAAATAAAAAAAAGTCATCCGAATAAAACATCGTTTTTACCTTTCAGAATGGTTGTACAGATTATCTTTTCACTCTAGCCGGCTTTTTTGTAAGGAATTTTTTTATTTTTATTTTACTTTTTTAGGTTTCGGGAGATTTACTTATGCAGAGTTTATACTCTCTCGAATGCTTCTTTCAGAAGCTTAAAAGGGAGGCCTTAGCGGGGATGGAATTTTTTGAATAGATTATTTCTTGGGGGATGATAGTCCTTTTTTTAAAAAAGGTCAGATCTACAAGATTGCGATTTGAACTTGAACCCTTCGCTGAAAGCTGTCGACGTTATTTTCAGGTTTAACACCATTTAGATTCATTTCTACTGAAATGAGATAAATGAATTCTTTTCATATTTTTTATTCCTATTTTCATCTTAAAAAGTACTTTAAAATGGCGAATTTTCTTTTTGTTCAAATAAGCGAGAATTGCGTCTAGGATATGTTTTGAATTCACGTAAAGTTTCCTTTATCATAAAGGAGCAGTACATTTTTACGGAATGCTAAATACAGAATACTTGACTGAAATTTAAGGATTTTTTTATGAAAAAAGAAGGAGATAATGAATTTCCAAATAAGTCTAAACTTGTTGGTTGGTAGATATTACTTTTAAGGAACTTAAAATGGAATTTTTTCTTATATTTCGCCTTATCATATCTTTTTCAGTTTTCATCGTAATAACATAAGATTTTCAGCATTTGTCCACCATTTTTATTTAATTAGTTTTGCTGAGTTTAGTTAATTTCTAAAAAATTAAGAATTCTTTGTATAAAGAGAAAAGTGAGAATTTGTTTAAAAAAATTTTAAGTTTTTCTGACACACTGCAAGCAAGTGAATTTTATAAATAATTTTTGCATTTTTGTAAACAATAATTATTAGGTGTAATTCTCCACCAATTTAAATTTTTAAAAAGAAAAATATTAAACCAAGAGATTAAAGTTCACAAAAGCTAAAACTATATTTAAAAATTCCATTTCAAATACTATGAACACTAAATAAAATAAACAACGAAAAAAATTAGGTGGAGTTTTATCGTAATTCTATAAATGAATTTACAGTGAAAATTTGAAGTCAATATTGGCAATAATTGTTTACTTACAGTGCAATAAATGTTTGTTTATTGCAAGCAGAAAAACAACCATTTTCACTAAAATTCATTTAAAGCTTTTATAGTTCCCTTAAAAGCTATGATATTAAATGTAGAGATTGCATAGTTTTACAAATTCTAATCCAAATATTTAATTGGGGTTTGTTTTATATGATTCAGAAATATCCAGAGATTTGAAAAGTGTAAATATAAAAAATCGAATCGTTCAAGTTTTAAAGTTGATGAGTCTAAGACCTTCGAGAATATAAAAATTATAACATTGAATTAGCAAACATATTTAAGAAATTAGCATTAAAGTAACATTCAAAATCTAAAACACCAAATTTTCATTTTACGTAATCATTATTATTTCTGTTTAGCAATGCTAAAAATTAAGGATTAGTAAAGACCTAGAGTGACCCACTTTTTTATTTTCTACTTTGTCATATTCACAAGCTCTGTGGTGCAGAAGATAAATATTAATAATAGAATTAAAAATAATTTAAATTGATGAGATGATTTAATGGTTTATAGCGGTACGTTGCTAATAATCTGTCTTAAATATGCAATAACCCATAGGATAAAAAGAGCACCAGGTTCGTTGAGGGAATTAATTATCAGGTAAATAACAGTAAAATTAAATTTCTGGAAAATTTCTGGAACGTGTAATGTCCCACTCCTTTGTTCATTCCCCATTTCCCTAGGTTGAAGAGGAATTATTTTCAAATGTTCTAACAACAGCATAGGGAAAGGAAAGAATGGGTTCCTTCTGAATACATTGTGAATATTCCTTTGCCAGTTAGTTCGGAAACTGATAACATTAACTGATGTAACGATCACATAAATCGATAATTTTAACATACAAATGAATAGAGAAAATCGAGACCGAGTGATTTCGATAACAATAAGCGATTGATAACATCAACCGCGATCACATCTACTGTATTTTTATATCAAATAGTAGCTAGTTATCTTTTTATTATATGAACGTCAATTACACTAATGCTAGTGAAATATTTTACTTCATAGAACAAAAAAAAATTTATTATATTTTTGAATTTGAAAATGTCAGATGCCTATAATTATTTAGGTTTACAGAAAACCAAATATATTTATCTTGAATTTGATTTTCAAAATTTAGTTTCCCATTTCAAAAAATATCTTATGGGTAAATGAATCTAATTTTTTTTATTTGGCGTGTGTATTTTGTTACTATAAAAATATATTACTTAAAATAATTATACTCAATATTTTTTAAAGCTAGAGCGTTATCAGAAAATTTATTCTAAAAGTAGCAGAACATATATTTATATATATAGATAAGCACTTACATCTATTCCATTTAGTTTTAATGTTAGTGACCCCAAAATGTGGTTATAATGACCTTCATAGCGATAATCATTCCATTCGCCATTTTTTTTTCAATACGTCTGTTTTACTTTTCCTTCTTTATACATATTTTTTTCCCTTTTTCCTTAAATAATCCCACCGATACAGAGACTGATAATTTTCTGGAAATGTAATATCTAATCTGACAGTTTCAGCATGAGTTTCAGTTACAACAACTCATGCAGAACCGCGATATAAATATTTACAAATACCGTTATTTTAGTGTGCAGTGATTGACAGGTGTAGTAAAAAAAGTTATCATCAAAAGTAAGATTTTTTTTCTCCCTGAGTTGTTTTATTTTTGCTTTGTTTTTTTCACTTTTTGCCCCACCTTTCTCACCATGCTCGAGTAGGGTTACACCTGGTGACAACTTCACGCCAAAATTGTCGCCAAACATTTAGCTTTTAAAGAGCATTTTGTTTACAACTTCGTTCCACGGAACTCTCAACCACAGATGTGGTTTGAAATTAACGAGAAAGAGGTTATCAAAGATTTTTTGCAAATTGCTTCCCGGATTCCCAATTGATTATTTTACCGATATGAAGGTCAATTTTTTTTCTGTAGTTCTGTGGAATAAGGAGCAAGAGTTAATTTATCAGTTGTAGCCTTTCAACAAAAAATATTTGGAGATTTCAAAGGTTAATTCCCATTATATGTATTACAATAATTTGGCGAGTTTTTCCTGTCGTAATCACGCCAAACACGAAAAAAATGGAGAAAAATAATCTGGTTGTTCGTCGAACATGAAACATTTATAAACAAAATGAAATATGTACATAGAATAAATTGAAACTAGGACCTTTTCAGAACATTAAAAATTACAGTTTGGAAATCATAAGAAACAGAACTCAATAGAATTAGTTTATTTTAAAAATGTAAAGCAGAAAATGAGATGATATAAGAATCTAGCTCAAAGGATGGAAATAAAATTAAAATTTAACGTTACAGAAACAAAGCCCTCACAAACAAGCTTCAAAATTTAAAAATATAGCCATGAAAACTCTCAAAAGGAATTAATTATAGTATATAATAATTGTATTGGGTAGTTATTTTTCTTGGCTAGGGAAATATGCAAAACTTGCCAATACCAAATATATTTCACTTCTAATTTGTAATGAAACCATCATCTTTATACACCTATAATTCTTTGTATGTTTGCATGTATGTGTGCATATTCACTATGCATTCCTAACTGGCTGGACCGATAGGAGTAAAATTTTTTTGGTGATCCAAGACAATCAGGCGAAGGTTTTAGGCAGGTCAAATTGTTTGGATGTATAGGGCAAGTAGAGATAAAATGCTTCTGTTTTTTTCTAATCTAACTTTTAATTTGATACTATATTTTAGAGCCATTTGATACATTCTTCTTTTAATTACGCTCTAAAATAATTAAAATCTATTAGGAAATAGAATTCATCTAGTAGAATTTAAAATGGTTTGGTTTGGAACACTACGGTCTACTTTTTTGCAACATGAGAGCTAATGAGATTGTTAGTCTTACTACTGCTTAGGCTGATTTCAAATGGCTATGAATATTCCACAGTGGAATTCGAACCCACGAACTCCGGTACCGAAGATCAGTCCTCGGGGATCGTTTGGCACATTTAAAGGCCCCTCCACGCTATGGGCCACTGTAAGCCATCAGCACCATCTGGAGGGGGTATAGTTTATCGTGGTCGATGGTGGTAGACGATAAAATAGCCTTGGCGGACGATGGCTTCCGAGGTGGTTTTTCTTTAAAGATCAAAGGCAACCAGATGCGCAACTAAAGTGCGCAGTAGATTCTATGGACGAATCCACCTGTTTGGCTCATTTAATGGCCCAGCGTGTGGATGCAACCCGTGAACCTTGGTTCAAGGTAACCAACAGGAAGTGGTGAACAACTGGCCATTGTATGGAGACTGCATAAAATGTATTTCAGATAATACTTTTTCGCTTTTTGATTATATTTACATGACTTATTTCATTTTGTCGATTTCAATTTGGAATATTTTTTCAATTTCAATTCAGTTGCGCAATTTTTATTTCTCTAAATTTTAGAAGCCATTTTTAATCCATTAATGGACTAAATTCGGTCATCCTATATTGCACTTGGCGATTCTATATTCACGTCATGCCATACATTTTCCTTTTAAATTCTAAAATTATTAAAATCTTTTAAGTAATTTAATTCTTTTGATAGCCTGTTTAAAAAAACGTAATTTCAAATAATGCTTCTTTTTTATCATATTTACTTGAGTTATTTCATTTTAGTAATTTTAATTTAGAATACTTCTTTTATTTCGAATTCCTTAAAGCAATTTTTATATCTATTCGATTTTCAGACGCAAATCTTATTTTATTAATAATAAATTGGGCCATCCTGATTTGGGCTTGGCGACTCTATTTTAGCGCCATTTCATACAATTTCCTTTTAATTGTGTGCCAAAATTATTAAAGTCATTTAAGTAACTTAAGTCATCTGATAGCATTTAATTTTTTTTTCAAATACTACTTTTTTTTACCTATTTACTTCATACATTTCCTTTTTATCAATTTTAATTAAGAATACATTTTTCATTTCGAATTCGGTCATTTTATAAATCCAATTTTTAGACGCTAATATTATTCCATTAATTCTAAATTGGGTCATGCTAAATTGGGCTTATCGACTCTATTTTGGCGCCATTTCATACATTTTCCTTTTATTTACGTGTTAAAATAATTAAATTCGTTTAAATAACTTAATGCATCTGATAACGTTTAAAATGTGTTTCCATGTGATGCAATTTTTCTTGATTTTTGATTATATTTACTGTTTTATTCCATGCTATCAATTTTAATTTGGAGTATTTCTTGCATTCAAAATTCAGTTTAGCTATTTTTTTTTTACTCTCTGTTAGACGCAGATCTTCACCGCTACAGTGTTATCGTTTGAAGAAGTATTTAACATTTTTGTCAGGTGAGAAATATTTTTATTTGCAGATATATTTGTTTCCTTTAAATGATCTGTCAAAAAACTTAGGTTCATCTGTCAAAAATTTAGGCCATCAGTTCATCGCCAAATATCGCCAATTATAATTCTTTTGTTTCTTTACATTATAATTCATTATGAAAATTAAATTTAAATAGAAGTGTTATAGTTGATATTTTTTGTTTATATTTTTAATGTAATATAATCTAAAAAATAGGTTGAATTCTAAGATAAATATCGCCTTTATCTCGGAATTTTATATACCTAGCCTCTGGTTGACTTTCGGTAGTTATGTACATAATTAAAACAATGGAAAGTTATTAGTAATCATAGATAATCATTTAGTAGTAGTTTGTGATACCAGAATAACTCTAGGATAGATTTAAATATTTAGATTTAAACTAAATATTTCGAAAACTTGATCATAAATGGCAGTATATATTTTGCTCGTATGAAATTGTTTAACGAGTTCATTCATTGCAACGTGCAGATGTGTTTTTCGATTATAGAGAGAGAGTAATATCAATATTTGTTTTTTTAATTTGTTGAATATTTTTGTTGGGTTAGGTATCCGAATGTTTAGCAATACGTACGTTACATTTTGTTTTACTATTGTGGCAACGCCAATATCCCTCCGCTCAGCATGTACGCGCAAATTTATTTTGCGCATGAGCGAGATGTACGAGAGGTAAAGAAAATATTCCAGAGATATCAGTGGAGAAAGAAAATGGCATGTGTTGTGTTAATAAATGTTTGTGAAGTTTAAATCTTCTTGCATCCATCACTATTATGATTATTTTCACCATGGAAATTTATGCAAGGCGATCCTCCATCATTTCTAAATCATAATAGCCAGTTATTGAATAAAAGGGAGGATATTTCTCCACACTATAAAGGGACTTCTCGTCTCGATTTGAAGTCGAGATGTCCATAAACCATTTTAATCTCAAAATATGTTTATCACTTTTTGTTCTCAATATTGAACTATATTTTACCCAAAATATGATGCATTATACATATAAATTTCAAATATGAATAAATATTTCATGTATATGCATTCTAAGAAATCTTGTTTCAATCTAAATTGTATAGCCATCTACCATTTTAATTTCAAACTATGTTTACCACCTTTTTGTTCTCAATATTTACTTATTTTTTTGCTCAAAATATGATGCGTATATGCCTACAAGTTTTAAATATGCATTAATATTTCTTGTATTTGTATTCTAAGAAATCTTGTTTCAATATTTAGCCATCTACCATTTTAATTTCTAAATATGTTTACCACTTTTAATTCTCAATTTTTAAATATTTTTGCTCAAAATATGATGCGTATATGCATACAAGTTTTAAATATGCATAAATATTTCTTGTATTTGCATTCTAAGAAATCTTATTTCAATCTTTAAAAACTATAGCAATCTGCCATTTTAATTTCAAACTATGTTTACCAATTTTTGTTCTCAATATTTAATTATTTTTTTGCTCAAAATATGATGCGTATATGCCTACAAGTTTTAAATATGCATAAATATTTCTTGTATTTGCATTTTAAGAAATCTTGTTTTAATCTTTAAAAACTATAGCAATCTGCCATTTTAATTTCAAACTATGTTTACCAATTTTTGTTCTCAATATTTAATTATTTTTTCCAAAATATGATGAATGTATGCATACAAATTTTAATTCTGCATAAATATTTTTTGTATTTACTTTCTAAGAAAGTTTATTTCAATGTTTAAAAACCATGGTTGTCTATACTAGAGTTACCATGAATAAATATCGTATATTTTTTAATTTAAGGTAGGCAGGATAAACTTTTAAACGGACTAACCTCACCCGTAAACAGTACTTGTTCCATGTCAGGCATAAGAGAATGATTTAAATGTAATCGTCTATATATATATAAATGAATTTGTGTCTGTCTGTCTGTATGTATGCATGTATGTACTCTATAGACTCAAAAACCATGCGTCCAATCGCCGTGAAAATTTGGGAAATTCTTAGGTACATCCCTGGGAAGGTTTTTGTAAATTTTTAACGTTCGAAATCCATTCCTTCCCCCTTTTTCGAGCTTTTCATGTCCTTATTCCAAGCATTATTTTCCCCGGTTAAGAGCAAACGATAACTTTTTAATTTATCGCATCATAACTAAGTGAAAGAAGCAATAATTTCTAGCAATGTGACGTCATTCCGTTAATCCCATGTAATTGTTTTAAGCGCAGTTTTCCTCGGTTAAAAGCAGATTAAAATTTTCAATTTATCACATAATAAATAGGTTATTTTTTATCATTATGACGTCATTCCTTTAAATATCTCATTTATTCATTTCTTATTTTATATTATTTAAACATCGTCTGCGCATTATCAATTCGATTTGACCTGGAAATTTAGATACAAAAGGATTAACTTTCATTTCTATCTGACTCAAATTATAGCATTTTTATATAAGAACTAATTTTAAATTTAATTCTTGGTTAATTTTTACGTTACAATGAAATGTTTATCAACAATATTCTAACAACAAAAAGTACAAATTTCAGTGACTCTCATAGGCAAATAAAAACCTATCATTTTATATAGTTATCTTTATATTCATATGGTTGTTACTATTAATGTGTATTTCTGTTTCATACAAAACCATGTGGTTTGTCATAAATTTCCTTAATTTCAGAAAACCTTTATTAATACCACCAAAATGAGCACTGTTGCTGTCAAAACCTCTGCTTCCTATTCTACCACGTAATATGGCAAGATCTATTAACGTTGCTAATCAACGTACAGTAGTAATACAGTAATGTGATTTACGGTTAAACTTATATTTTACCATAAAAAAGTTTGAGCAAATTTAATATGACACAAATTCAATTATAAAAACTGAATATTGTTATAATACGCTTATAATAGAAATATATAAACATGCCAATGACTCGAACTGAACTGTGACGAATTTAGAGAGTTATGCAAGAAAAAAAATCTTTGTTTAAAAGATATATATTAAGTTTACCGTAGTGAAGCACGGGCACACTTCCTAGTTAACTATAAAAAATAACTCTTTTTTAAATCTAAAAGTTTCTTTTGGCGAGAAAAAGAGTAATAAATATTTATAGGTGAAGTGCATATCTTCTTGTTTATTGTTATTCAAATCGAAATCCCGGTGGTGCCCTCTACGTTCGTTTACTGCCTACCGTAAATAAATAAATAAATATCGTATATTTTTAAATTTACGTTAGGCAGGATACAACTTTTAAACGGACTAAACCTTGCCCGTAAACATTACTTGTTCCATCTCATGTATAAGAGAATGATTTAAATGTAATTAACTAAAAAAAGTAACTCTTTTTTTAAATCTAAAAGTTTCTTTTGGCGAGAAAAAGATTAATAAATATTTATAGGTGAAGTGCATATCTCCTTGTTTATTGTTATTCAAATCGAAATCCCGGTGGCGCCCTCTACGTTCGTTTACTGCCTACCGTAAATAAATAAATATCGTATATTTTTTAATTTAAGGTAGGCAGGATACAACTTTTAAACGGACTAAACCTTGCCCGTAAACAGTACTTGTTCCATCTTATGTATAAGAGATTAATTTAAATGTAATTAACTAAAAAAAAGTAACTCTTTTTAAAATCTAAAAGTTTCTTTTGGCGAGAAAAAGAGTAATAAATATTTATAGGTGAAGTGCATATCTCCTTGTTTATTGTTATTCAAATCGAAATTCCGGTGGCGCCCTCTACGTTCATTTCTTGCGTTTTCATTACTCGTTCGCGTTACAGAGGCGGTAAAAATGGCGTATCAAGTAATCAATTACCAGAGGTGCTATTTTCAAAAGTTATTTTAACCTTTTATGAGACGTAGCTCGATTTTTACTGCTGCCCAAGTTACGTATGGATCTCAGAAATGGATATATAGTCTACGATATGTCGTGATGTGAACATGCTTAATTGAGAAAGAAACAAAATTATTATTATTATTATTATTATTGTTGTTGTTAACTTTCAAAATAAGCTATCAATCATTGTCTGGGGGTGAAATATATTCAAAGTCAATTATACTAGGGTGGTTAAAGGACATGCATTATTCATGGAAACATTCGCAGTTGATTTCTCACTTCGGACAAAACACAGAGATTGTAATCTAAATTAGAAATAGAGTCGCTTGTTAAGAAACTGCCTTTATTTTAAAGCGGAATAATTTATCAGGATATATTTTCTACAATAAAAAAACCATGGGCGTGAATGAACAGATGATTGCAGTTTTGTTTTGTTCCGCTTCCCCGTGTTATAGCACTGTTAATTCTATATTTAAATTTACAGTTATGGTTATTGGTTAGCTGAAATTTCATCTCTTGTGTTCTTATGTATATAGTATTTCGCTTCTGATTGATATCTTTATAGTAGGATGTAGACTTTGACGGGTAAATAAATGACTAAATTTTGAAGTTCCGTTATACGATGAAAAGAACACAACAGGAAGGTAGAAATATTAATCGCGGTCAAGATTTAAAAAGCACTATTGTTTATCTCATTCGAGTATTTCTAAAATGTAGACTTCGAAAGGCTGATGTATTCCTCAGCCTTAAAACCATTTTGTATGTTATAAAACACACACACGACTGCAGTTCTTTGGATTATAGTTCACGAAATCAAAAGATTACATTGTTACATCGCCACTTCGAGCTTCGTGTTTTGCGGCTTCGCGGGGTTTTTTTTTTTCCAAAATATTCATCAAAAAATAAAATTGAAAGAATACAACCATGTCGACAGCCACATTGCAGAAAGGAGTGTTGTTTCATGTTGATGAGCGATAGAGAAGAATCCTACATTTCAGACAAAGAGATGAGTTGACTCAGAGTACATACCACGGGCTCTTGAGATGACAAAGTCTGCAAGTGAGGAAGAAAATGAAGAGGAAGACGAAGAACAAACTGAAAAGCGTGGTCTTACCCTGGAGAATCTGCAACAATTGTGCCACATGGCAAGAATTTGCTCAAGATGTTGACGACAATATGGTTCGAGCTGTCGAGTTCAGCAATCGCGTTGACGGGGTTATGTCCTTGTACAGGGAAATTTTGAAGGAAAAGGAAAAACAAAGACAACAACTACCCATCACCATGTTTCTCTCCAAGGTAAAGCCCCCTGGCTCTACCGTCAGCGTCTCCAGCAGAAGAGTCTCCAAGTGAGCCTAAAACTTCTACGAGTCAAGTGAGAGCCTCTCCTCCGCCACCAACACAAGACTCTTCGCCTCTCTCAGAAAGCAATGTTGATTAATGTTTATTACTCTATAAGGTTTTGTAATTAACCTTATTAATTAGCACTGATACGTTTAAGTAAATACGTATACTGTTGTAATTTTTCTCTTAAATGTGTAAAGTATATATACGGTTTACCCATTTAAAACATTCTAGGGGCAAAATCCTACTTCACGGTTTTTCAGCTTTCGCAGAAGGTTCTGGTCCCTATTGCGAAAACGAGGGATCATTGTATACAACTCTCATTAACATGTTCAGTAATGCCTAATTCTTAAGACACCATTACGAGACGTAAAAAGATAAAACATACAAACTGCAATTCTTTGGAATATGGTTCAAGAAGTCAAATGGGTTGTACAACTTGATTAGCAGACTGCCCAATTCTTAAAACCACATTATACAACATTATAAGAAAAGGCAAGACAAAAACTGCATTTCTTAGGATTATGGACGAAGAAGTCAAAAGGATTGTACGATCCGATTAGCAAAATAAAGAATGCCCAATCCAGATGTCCCACAACGTGATACAAAAAGGTAAAACATACAGCACAGAAACTGCAGTTCTTTGTATTAGAGTTCAAGAAGTCAAAAGGATTGTACAACCCGATAAGCAGGATGAAGAATGCCTAATGCTAAAAGTTTCATTGCATGATGTAAAAGGATAAAACCAACAATTCATGAACTGCATGTCTTTATAGTTCAAGAAGTCAAAAGGATTACCTTACAACCCTTATTGTAAGGACCTATTAATGCCTACTTCTGAAAGTCCCATTAAGTGACACAAAAAGATGAAACATACAATGCAGTAACTGCAGTTCTTTGGAATATTGTTCAAGAAGTCAAATGTGTTGTACAACCTAAATTGCCAGGTTAGAGAATGCCTTATTCTCAAGTTCCCATTACCAGACATAAAAGAATAACTCGTGCAACACAGTAACTGATGTTCTGTGGATTGGGGTTCAAAAAGTCTAAAAGATTATACAGTCCTCATGGTAGGTTGTAGAATGTTTAATTCTTAAGTCCCCAAGACATAAAAGGATAAAACAAGTAACACACAAAGTGAAGTTTTAAGGTTTATGGTTCAAGAAGCTTTCAAAGGATTAAACAACTCCCATTGGCATATTGAAGAATGCCTTATTCTAACAGTTCCATTACGTGATGTAAAAGGATGAAACACACAACTCACGAATTGAATTTCTTTATAGTTCAAGAAGTCAAAAGGATTATACAACCCGCATTTCAAGGATAAAGTATTCCCAACTCTAAAGGTCCCATTAAGTGACGCAAAAAGATGAAACATACATAACAGTAACTGCAGTTCTTTGGAATATGGTTCAAGAAGTCAAACGGATTGTACACGTAAAAGGATAAAGCAAATGCAGTTCTAAGGATGATGTTTCAAGAAGTCAAAAGGATTATACAACTCGCAATGGCAGGTTGAACAATGCCTTATTCTAAAAGTCTCATTACGTGGTGTAAAAGGATCAGACACACAACTCACGAATTGAACTTCTTTATAGTTCAAGAAGTCAAAAGGATTATACAACCCACATTTCAAGGGTAAAGTATTCCCAACTCTAAAGGTCCCATTAAGTGGCACATAAAGACGAACCATACAATACAGTAACTTCATTTCTTTGGAATATGGTTGAAGAAGTCAAATGGACTGTACAACCGATAGAAGAATACCAAATTATAAAGATCCCATTACATGACGTGAAAGGATAAAGCAACTGCACTTCTAACGATTATTTTCAAGAAGTCAAAAGGATAATACAACTTTCATTGGAGGCTGAAAAATGCCTTATTCTAAAAGTCCCATTACGTGATGTAAAAGGATCAGACACACAACTCACGAATTGAATTTCTATATAGTTCAAGAAGTCAAAAGGATTGTACAACCAGCATTGCAAGGATAAAGTATTGTTTAATTCTAAAGGTCCCATTAAGTGACGCAAAAAGACGAACCATACAATACAATAACTGCAGTTCTTTGGAATATGGTTGAAGAAGTCAAATAGACTGTACAACCAATAGAAGAATGTCAGATTATAAAGATCCCATTACATGACGTAAAAGAATAAAGCAATTGCAGTTCTAACGGTTAAATGTTTCAAGAAGTCAAAAGGATTATACAACTCGCAATGGAGGTTGAAAAATGCCTTATTCTAAAAGTCCTATTACTTGATGTAAAAGGATCAGACATACAACTCACGAAGTGTATTTCTCTTTTACAGTTCAAGAAGTCAAACGGATTGTATAATTCATATTGCAAGGATAAATTATGTCTAATTCTAAAGGCCCCATTAAGTGAAGAAAAAAGACGAATCATACAATACAGTAACTTCACTCCTTTGGAATATGGTTGAAGAAGTCAAATAAATGGATTGTACAACCGATAGAACAATTCCAAATTATAAAAATCCTATTACGTAACGTAAAAGGGTAATATTCACAATTGCAGTTCTCTGGTATACAGCCCAAGAAGTCAAATGAATTGTAAAATCCACATTGATTCAATATTTATGATATTTTTAAAAGATTTAAATAGGTGGAGAACTATACTAAGAAATATTTAAGGCCAGAAAATTTTTAAATTTTTGAAACGAGCTTTCAGTTTACACTTTATGTAAAAAGTTCTTATTTTTAGAAACAAAGTAAATTCAGCAAAACTAATTAAATAAAAATAGAGAACAACTTCTGAAAATCCATGTATTTTCGGTACTAATTAAAAACAGATATGAAAACGCAAAAAAATAAAATAAATCTTATATTTTAATTTGCTTAAAGGTAATGTGTCTCTTTAAAGCAAAAATTAATTTATTTTAGAGCATTAAGAAGGCAATGTGTTTATGAAAATTCTTAGATTTATGAAACTTTGTATACATGTAATGATATTTAATACAAACGAACCAACTTAACTATAATAAAATCTAAATATTATAACTATAATAATATAATATAAAACTGTAATAATATAATAATAACTAAAACTATAATATATACTATACTATAACTATAAATATAATATATACTATAACTAGCTATAATATAACTATATAACTATAATATAGCTATAATATAACTATAATTTATACTACAAGTATAAATTTAATATAACCTTATAACTATTATATAATTATAATATAACTATAAATTTAATATAACTATACAACGATTATACAATTATAATATAATTATAATATAATTATAACCATAATATGTACTATAACTATAATATAACTATATAATTATGATAAAACTATAATATATACTATAGCTATAATTATAATATAACTATGATATAACTACAATATATACTATAACTGTAACCATAATACATATTATAACTATGATATAACTATAATATAATATAACTGTAATATAACTATAACTATAATATATAAATTTAATATAATTATATAACTATGATAAAACTATGATAAAACTATAATAAAACTATAATATATATTATAGCTATAACTATAATATAACTATGATAAAACTATAATAAAAATATATTATATGCTGTAGTTATAACTATAATATAACTATATTACTATAATATAGCTATATTATATACTATATAATACCATATATATACTATAATGTTCTTAAACTATAATATATACTATAACTAACCATAATACGTATTATAACTATGATATAACTATAATATAATATAACTGTAATGTAACTATAACTATAATATATACAATGACCATAATGATACAATCTAAAATAAATTTCTGGTGATTTTATCCTTAAAATTACAATCTTTGGCGAAATTTCTTTATTTCTCTTCTAACTGTGGTAACCTTTGGCGACTTCGAGAAAGCTAAAATTGATTTCTGCTTAGCTCAACTAGTCCTATAAAACTCTTTTACGTAACTTAAGATAGAAAAATAAAAATAAATCTTCCATTTTAAGTTATTTCAATATAATGTTCCCCCCCCCCTAACTACTAAAGGGCTTTGCCACAGGTTACTACTATTAAAATAATAATAATAAAAAAAACTGTAATATATTTTTAAATGCTTTCTGGTTGTTTATATAAATTCTTAGCTTTTATACAACGTTATATAAATTGCCCCCAACCAAACTTTGAACCTTAGGTATTATACTCTTCTTTATCAACCGTCAACTATATGTCTTTAATTATATTCTTTTAGTTTATTATTTTAAAAGATAGCTCAAAGAAAACAATTAATATCTGAAATATCTAGTTGCTTTTCGTTGCTTAAACAAACAATAATCCCTCTGGCAGTCCAACAACATTTTGCTCTACGAAATATAAACATTTATTGAAGCTTAGAGGAACTTCTATTAGCTTCTTCATATGAAAATATGTTTTGATGACCTTATGAAATATTCAGTAAAACTTCTAAAGAACAAACAGCTACCAAAAATACTGTAAACTAGCCTCATCTGTTATTTTTAAATTAATTGAGCTTTTCTAAGTATGTCTATCTCCAAATTATTCCAAGGTTGATTTCACAGAAGAAATCGTCTGCTTTTATTCATACAATACAGTAACTTCACTCCTTTGGAATATGGTTGAAGAAGTCAAATAAATGGATTATACAACCGATAGAACAATTCCAAATTATAAAGATCCTATTACGTAAAGATAAAATTGCAGTTTCTAGCTATACAGCCAAGAAGTCAAAATATTATACAACTCGCATTGATTCAAAAATGTATCTAAAATTATTAAATGTAAAAGGATACACACAACTAAATATATTTAATTCAAGAAGTCAAAAATTTGTACAATTTATGCAAGTAAATTATATGTCTAAACTAAATAAGTAAACAAAGACGAATATACAATATAACTGCAGTCCTTATATTTAAAACAAATAAATGGATTAAAACGATAGAACAATTAAATAAAAACTATTATAATAAAAATAATATTCACAATGCAGTTCTCTGGTATAACAGAAGTAAATGAATTAGAAAATAATAAATATATTTATGATATTTTTAAAAAATTTAAATAGATGAAGAACTATACTAAGAAATATTTAAGGCCAGAAAATTTTTAAATTTTTGAAACGAGCTCTCAATTTTCACTTTTTGTAAAAAGTTCTTATTTTTAGAAAAAAAAGTAAATTCAGCAAAACTAATTAAATAAAAATAGAGAACAACTTCTGAAAATCCATGTATTTACGGTACTAATTAAAAAACAATATGTAAGGCAAAAAATAAATCTTATATTTAATCGCTTAAAGGTAACTTTAATAAAGCAAAAATTAATTTATATACATTAAACTATTTATAAAAATTATCTTATATTTATGAAACTTTGTATACATGTAATGATATTTAATACAAACGAACCAACTTAACTATAATAATATAAATCTAAATATTATAACTATAATAATATAATATAAAACTGTAATAATATAATAATAATAACTAAAACTATAATATATACTATACTATAATATAACTAGAAATATAATATATACTATAACTAACTATAATATAACTAGAAATATAATATATACTATAACTAACTATAATATAACTATATAACTATAATATAGCTATAATATAACTATAATTTATACTACAAGTGTAAATTTAATATAACTATATAACTATTATATAATTATAATATGACTATAAATTTAATATAACTATATAACGATTATTTAGTTATAATATAACTGTAAATTTAATATAACTATATAACGACTATATAATTATAATATAACTATAATATAACTGTAATCATAATATGTACTATAACTATAACTATATAATTATGATATAACTATAAATTTAATATAATTATAATATAACTGATAAAACTGTTAAAACGGATAAAACTATAATAAAACTATAATATATACTATA
The DNA here is from genome assembly GCA_032207245.1 of Pardosa pseudoannulata. Taxonomy (NCBI): domain Eukaryota; kingdom Metazoa; phylum Arthropoda; class Arachnida; order Araneae; family Lycosidae; genus Pardosa; species Pardosa pseudoannulata. The sequence continues at coordinate 44,815,608 of CM063497.1, forward strand.
GCTATAACTATAATATAACTATGATAACTATAATATAGCTATAATATAACTATAATTTATACTACAAGTGTAAATTTAATATAACTATATAACTATTATATAATTATAATATGACTATAAATTTAATATAACTATATAACGATTATTTAGTTATAATATAACTGTAAATTTAATATAACTATATAACGACTATATAATTATAATATAACTATAAATTTAATATAACTATAATATAACTGTAATCATAATATGTACTATAACTATAACTATATAATTATGATATAACTATAAATTTAATATAATTATAATATACTATGATAAAACTATATAAAACTATAATAAAATATTACATACTATAGTATATCTATAATATAACTATATAACTATAATATAGCTATAACTATAGTTTATACTACAATATAAAAATATAACTATATAACTATTATATAATTATAATATAACTATAATTTAATATAACTATATAACGATTATAATTATAATATGACTATAAATTTAATATAACTATATAACGATTATTTAGTTATAATATAACTGTAAATTTAATATAACTATATAACGACTATATAATTATAATATAACTATAAATTTAATATAACTATAATATAACTGTAATCATAATATGTACTATAACTATAACTATATAATTATGATATAACTATAAATTTAATATAATTATAACTATGATCTATAATAAAAATATATACTGTATTATAACTATAATAAAAATATATTATATACTATAGCTATATTATATACTATATAATATTATATACATACTATAATATGTTCTTAAACTATAATATATATTATAACTGTAACCATAATAAGTATTATAACTATGATATAACTATAATATATACTATAACTATGATATAACTATAATATATACTATAACTGTAATATAACTATAACTATAATATAAACAATGACCATAATGATACAATCTAAAATAAATTTCTGGCGATTTTATCCTTAAAATTACAATCTTTGGCGAAATTTCTTTATTTCTCTTCTAACTGTGGTAACCTTTGGAGACTTCGAGAAAGCTAAAATTGATTTCTGCTTAGCTCAACTAGTAAATATAAATAAAAATAAATCTTCCATTTTAAGTTATTTCAAGATAATGTTCCCCCCCCCCTAACTACTAAAGGGCTTTGCCACAGGTTACTACTATTAAAATAATAATAATAAAAAAACTGTAATATATTTTAAGTGCTTTCTGGTTGTTTATATAAATTCTTAGCTTTTATACAACGCTATGCAAATTGTCCCCAACCAAACTTTGAACCTTAGATATTATACTCTTCTTTATCAACCGTCAACTATATGTCTTTAATTATATTCTTTTAGTTTATTATTTTAAAAGATAGCTCAAAGTAAACAGTTAATATCTGAAATATCTAGTTGCTTTTCGTTGCTTAAACAAACAATAATCCCTCTGGCAGTCCAACAACATTTTGCTCTACGAAATATAAACATTTATTGAAGCTTAGAGGAACTTCTATTAGCTTCTTCGCATGAAAATATGTTTAGATGACCTTATGAAATATTCAGTAAAACTTCTAAAGAACAAACAGCTACCAGAAATACTGTAAACTAGCCTCATCTGTTATTTTTAAATTAATTGAGCTTTTCTAAGTATATCTATCTCCAAATTATTCCAAGGTTGATTTCACAGAAGAAATCGTCTGCGTTGTATATAAAGTATTTTTTACGTTGTTTTCATCAGGACAGTTAAAATTTTAAGAAAATATTATTCCAGCTTATTTTTCGAAAGCAAATATAAAATTCAATCGTTGAATTGTTTTAAGAAATGTGTTTTTTTTTAAGCAAGGGCAGTTAATGAAAAAGATTTTTTGTTTAAAAATAAACTTAATATAGATTAAATCATAGAAATATTCGAATAGGTTTAGTTAGCACGTCAACACACCTATCGTCCCATTTTAATTGTGTATTAATTGTTATTCCTTTTATTTAAAATCTCTAGGAAATTTAATGGACTGTAATTTTTACTTTATGTAATTTTAATTTTAGGACTGTAATTTTTACTTTATTTACTTTATGCAATTTTAATTTAATGACTGTAATTTAACTTTCATTTTTTTATTAGTCAATTATCACGCGGGCGGCATGTATACGCAATTTATTAACCAGAAATTATTGTACTAATGAATTATATGCATTTACGG
>CM063497.1:44822817-44827817 GCA_032207245.1 Pardosa pseudoannulata
TTAATATCTACAATATACATAAATAGATGCAAAATAACAGCCGTATCGTTGCGCAACTTGTATCTTCATGGAAAAGGACATGATTTGTTTATTCTGACGGTACAGAACGTTTGATAGATGGGCGTCAGCGAAATTTCTGAAATCATATTTCTAACCTTAATTTTTGTCACTCATAGAGAATGAAGATGAATTCTTTCTTCTCAGGTTTGGAAAACTATATTATGGTGGCTGTGTATCGCCAATGTTAGACTCCTTTAATCCTTTGTATCTTTAATATCTGCAATATACATAAATAGATACAAAATAACAGTCGTATCGTTGCGCAGTTTGTATCTTCATAGAAAAGGACATGATGTGTTTTTTTCTAGTGGTACAGGACGTTTGATAGATGGGCATCAACAAAATTTCTGAAATCATATTTCTAGCCACATTTCTTGTCACTCATAGAGGATGAAGAGGAATTATTTCTTCTCAGCTTTGGAAAACTGTATTATGGTGGCTGTGTATCGCTAATATTGGATTCCTTTAACCCGTTTGTATCTTTAATATTTGCAATATACGTAAATAGATACAAAATAACAGTCTATCACTGCGCACCTTATATCTTCATGGAAAAGGACATGATTTGTTATTCTCTGGAAGAACAGGACGTTTGATAGATGGCGACAGCAAAATTTCCGAAATCATATTTCTAACCTCATTTCTTGTCGCTGAGAGTCTGAAGATGAATTCTTTCTTCTCAGATTTGGAAAAATGTATTATGGTGGCTGTGTATCGTATAAGAGTTCTTAACATTTTTGGTGACAAATATTGTTCATGGTTTCATATTATTTTTAATAAACTCCGATTTGTTATTCTCTGGAAGAACAGGACGTTTGATAGATGGCGACAGCAAAATTTCCGAAATCATATTTCTAACCTCATTTCTTGTCGCTGAGAGTCTGAAGATGAATTCTTTCTTCTCAGATTTGGAAAAATGTATTATGGTGGCTGTGTATCGTATAAGAGTTCTTAACATTTTTGGTGACAAATATTGTTCATGGTTTCATATTATTTTTAATAAACTCCGTGCCAGTTTAACGTATGATATTAATATGACACATAGCCTTACTACAGAGTATGGCTATGTGTCATATTAATATCATATGTGCTTAAGAGTCTTATGTGTAAGAAGTCACTATACATATGTGTTTATACATGTATGTGTGTATGTGTGAGTATGCATATGTGAATATATAGACATATATATCTTTATATGTATGTATATATGTATATGTATATGTATATATATTTATATATATGTATGTATATATTTATATATATATATATATATATATATATATATATATATATATATATATATATAGACAATTTTTGCTTCGTTTTGTATTATACTCATGTCCATAAATTAAGGATAATGAAGTTCAGGCAATGAAAGAGACAAAAGCAAAACAAATTTGACTTATGTGTAAAGTCTATTTATTAAACAAAAGATAAAGAACAAAAAAGATGCTATATGTTTGACATAATTAATAAAAATTGCGATTTTTACTCCCTGGAGCAAATTTCAAAAAAGAACCTATTTACAGAAAACAGTATAACATGGTTAGTATGATGGTTAATACGAAGTATTTCTCCCGGACGATGCAATACAAGCGTTACAACGCCTACGCATGCTGAGTATCAGATTATCAATCTGATCTTGGGGAAAATTACACCACTCATCAAGCAATGCCCTCCGAAGTTCCGATAGACAGTTGGGAGGGGGTTGACGGGCTGCAATTCATCGGCCAAGCATGTCCCACACATGCTCTATTGGATTCAAGTCCGGTGAGTATGCTGGCCAATCCATACGGGTGATATCCTCCGATTGAAGGCATTCGTCTACAATGTTTGCACGGTGAGGTCGGGCGTTGTCATCCCTATACAGAAATTCAGGACCCATGGCGCCCCGAAACAAACGTACATGTTGTTCCAGAATGACATCCCGATAGATGTGGCCTGTCATCGTTACACTCTGAACATGCAGGTCAGTTCTGGAACCAAGAATAATTCCTCCCCAAAAGAGCCATCCTGCACCACCGTAACGGTGTCGTTCAGTGGTGTTCTCTTGGTGGCAACGGGTACCTGGCGCTGTCCATATGAAAGTCCGGCGAGAATCAGAATGTAAACTGAACCTGGACTCGCCGGAAACATCACACAAGACCACTGTTGCGGTGTCCACAATGCATGCTCTCTAGCCCAGCATAATCGCAGGCGACAGTGAGTTGCGGTAAGGGGAACACATCTGACAGGCCTACGAGCATATAGACCAATGTTCCCTAAGCGTCTGTACACGGTCTGCCTTGAAACTGTCGTACCGGTAGCTGAAGAGAGCTGACGAGACAGGTCTGATGCTGTGCTCCGTCTGTTTCTTTTGGCAGTAACTGCCAAATACCGGTCATCATTCGGCGTAGTAACTCGGGGGCGACCTGTGCTGTAACATCTACTCACATTACCATCATGTTTGAATCTTTGCCAAAGCCTGGAGATGACACTCTGGGTGATTCCAAGTTCCTCGGATACTTCCAGCTGGGTACGTCCACATTCCAGTCGTCCGATAATTCTACCACGTAAAAAATCATCCAAATGCTTCCTTTGTGCCATAACTATGCGGTTATTGCACTGAAAAGCTTTTAAAGCGCTTGTGAACAATTTTACTTCTTTGCTACCATTCCTTATATACCCCTTTCATACACTCTCGTCATTGTGACGTACTATCCGCGCCATCTGGTGGTTTCCTGCAATTTGCATATTCTTCTTCAAGATGTGTGTGATAATTCTACAGGTGAAATTTTTATTTTAGAGCTCAATTTCTGTGCGATTCTGAATTATCCTTAATTTATGGACATGAGTGTAGTTTATACCCAATTTCAAAGCATATTTTGTGCAAAAATTGTTTGAAATCTTGTTATATATATATATATATATATATATATATATATATATATATATATATATATATATATATATATATATATATATATATATATATATATATATATATAGATATATATATATATGCCAAACGATGGCCGATTGGTTAGGGTGCTGGCCTTCGGTACCGGAGTTCGTGGGTTTGAATCCCACTGTGGCATGGATGTTCGTAGCCGTTCGGAATCGGCTCTAAGCTGTAGGTCCCGGTCTCATTAGCCCTCGTGTTGCAAAAAGTAGACCGTAGCACTCCAAACCAAACCAAACCAAACATACATACATATATATATATATATATATATATATATATATATATATATGGTTGGTGTATACATATGTATATACTTATAGTTATATAAGCATATATATATATATATATTTATATAATATACTTTATTTTATGTAAAAGTCAGCAGTAAATGATATGTTGCCATTCGTTGAATTTAAATAATGACCTAATAATATTTATGCATATTATTAAATTATATTCGTACAACTGATATAGCATTTGTTGGCCTCTCTTATGTATACTGTTTTCATGGGTCACTTGAGAATCCTATAAACGAGAGGTCAAGTAGATTCCTTTTATTTTTTGAAAAACAAAACTCATAAAACCACAATCTTTGCGAGACGAAAAAAAAGACACAAATTCAATTTCCAAATCAAGATTAAAGCAATGCACCTGCCGACCTGCTAACGTATAATTTTAAATGCAATTCGCGATTGGTGCTAGTTGTTTCAGTGCATTTTTTTATTTTGTTTTAGTTGAGTGTTCGGAAAAGATATTTCAATTTCTGCTGATAACCATCAGACATGGATTGGCTTGTAAAAATGATATATTAACGGCTACATTTATCTAGGTTTGAAAAAAAGGTTTGTTTTAAATTTACTTATCAAATTTCTATTTTTAGAATAACACACGGAAAAAATGAGGAATATTTCAATAAAATCTACAGTGTAAATAGTGTAAGGTATCCGTCTACGTTAAAAACGTCATTTTTTGCCAAAAATCATAATTTTTGTTTTATTTCTCTGTTGTAAAATGTCAACTTTTAGGCTTCTAAATCTGTTTTTGTTTTGTCTCTACGGCATTTTAAAGAAAAGTTACAGTGTTTAAACATCAGTGAGAGTTGTCAAAACAAAAGTGAAGTAGCGACTTCGGAACCGGAAGCTGTGAATTTAAAGCCTTTTTACCCTTAATTTGGCTAAGTCCGCTACAAGGAACAATCAAATACATAAATTCTTTATAATATATATTTTTATAGATAATATACAATATATTAAATATATTATATCTTATTATTATTAAATATTATTATTATTGTTATAATTATTTATTTAAATAAATGTTTATCGATATTTGAAAAAACATCTTGTCAAATTAAGGGCTAAAGAGCATTTTTTGGATAAAACTTTTTAAATTTTCATGAAGATTAGTTCAATCATTTTTCTAGTACTTTTAATAATTAGCAACTCGGCAATTAGAAAGTTTTGAAACAAGAAAATGTGGTGAATTTTAAACATTTATTTGAATTTTTTAATAGTCAAAGTTGCTTTCATAAACTTCAAATGCGTTTTTCTCAGAACGGTGTTTTTAATAAAATGTTGAAACTCGAAATGTGATTTCTCAAAAAGTTCTTAAAAGATTTTGTTGAAAATTATTATGGATGCTTTTGATAGTATTTACTAGTAAATGACTTAAAAGCTTTAAATTTGGATAATTTTTAAGGATTTTAGACTCATAGTTAGATATAAAGGTAATGAAAATACTTTAAAAATTCAATGTGTATGATTTTGAAGAACCAAAATTTTTTACCAAATGTAAATTAAGCAAAGATTTTAGGTGATTCACTAGTCCAGTATATAAGAAAAGTGTTGCATAAAAAAATATTGAAATAATTTAATTAAAATTAGACCTTTTAAAAAACCCGATTTTATTTACTAGATTTTCTTCATTTATTAGATATTTTATAAAAACTTCTCTATATAAATACACATACTTTTAGTTCAGATACAAAAATCTGCTT